>JAQFVV010000115.1:202500-802500 GCA_028023455.1 Epiperipatus broadwayi
ACAATTACAATTTAGTATAAGTGTACCATGGAGATCAGTTGTTCATAATTAAAGTTAATTATTTATAGTTAAAAATGCATTTAATATTTTCATGTTTTATTGATCTCTTAAATTAATCATGTTTCCAGAATTAAAGGTATCTAAGGTATATGCAGAAATAAGTGTTATATAGTTGAAATATTACTCTTATTTTATCCACATAGATATATCAAGAATTTTCCAGAGTATAATATGGTACTAATATTCTTGTTATAGATATTATTTGTTCACTTAAGTCAAACTCCTAACATTGTATTGCAATTATAATTGTAATATCCACTTAATAAGCATAGTATGTATTGCCACTCATACCTATTAAATTTAGGGAGAATAAAACTATACATTAAGAAGAGTATATAATATATATATATTGTAACCTTTTGATCTGTTTCCATGGTAGGAATGGTATATAAAATGTAAAGTATAGCTCTAAAATTTCAAATTTCAAATTAAAATAATAATAATGCTATAAACTTGGGTATAACAGTAATAAAGGGCTTAATACCTAAAAATTAAACAGAGAATTCTGTAGAGATTTAATAATCATTGTTAGTTGAAAATAATTTATATTATAATCGACTATATAATCTTAATACAATAGATGACAATCTCAATAAATATCATTACTTATAAAATTGACTTTAATTTATGTTCAATACAAGGCTCCTTTAAAAAGCTAAAGATCTAAAATTGTAGTTAATAAAAGAAGGAACAATTATCTACCACAAGATAAGAATTTATTTTAAAATTATTGTAATTGTAATATGTTGTAAACAAAAATATTTATTCTTAAACTTTGTATTTAAATACAATTAATAATATCATATATTAAAAATATAATTGGTATTGGTACTGTAGTTTTTAACAAATAATTTAAATGAATTTCATTTGTAAAACATTTATTGATTTTAATATTTCAAATAGAAACAGAAAAACATTTTGTTTAAAAGTTATAATAGTTGATTTGGGAAATTGACTAATGAGAGTCAAGCCAGTAATTTTCTAATGTTACTTTATCCTGGGGTTTTTAAGAAAAAAAAGATAGCAGCAGATGATCTGGGAGAGTTTTCAAGAAAACGAATAAGGTAGGTAGCAGTCTTGATTTTTGTTTTCTTCATAAAAACAATAATAAAACTTAAAAATATTTAAAATCTTAAGCAGAAAAAAATCATATTCACAAAGCTATCTAAGGATATGAGTAAATTAATCTTCATTACGACATGGTTACCAATTCTGATCATCTACTTCTAGCCAAGATAATACCACAAAGGAGTTTGAAAAAATCAAAGTTATTTTAATTTTTCCAGTGATAACCATGATAAAGGAAAAAAAACTATATTGCTACAAAAAGATTTTAAATCAAGCATTTTCATTGATCATAGATTAAATGTGAATAACAGATTAAAAATTCCTAGAACTAAATTTGTAAAGTTGATAGGAATATTTTATAGAACGTTAAAAATAGTTAATTAGTCACGAGGAATGTATGAAAAAAAAATCTTCACTTTGAATTAAACAATTGATTCATAAGAAATATTTATTTTTTTTGCAAAATTCTGAAGAAAATGTTTAACTTACATTTAGAAAAAAAAAATCTGTGCAACTTTTAATGGTAGATAAGCAAAGATAACTGAGATTAAAATGTACTACAAGCTAAAAATTTTAATGAATTATCCAATATGTGTTTAAAATTTTTTACAAGACTAATGAATAACATAAATGGAGAGAAATCAGAAAGTAAACTTATTAATGACTTAATTGAACATGTTTACAAGTTTGTGCAGAGTGGTGATTTATTTAGAATATTCATCAAACTTTTTGTAGTGGATTTTGAAGATCAGGATTATACGTAATGCAACTTTAAAACTAACTAGGAAGGATGTATTCGATTTAAAATTTTGTCCCGTCATTTGTGCTTGCTGTTTAATGTTTTGTTTAACTATATATGTCTTTTAGCAATACAAATGGGGGAGAACGCATGAAGAATGGTAAATATTTACAGGGTAAACATTGTAATATTAAAATAAAAACTGGAAATAGATTTTTAAAAAAAGATTTTAATTTTAAATTTATTACTAACATTTTTCTTCTTTGATATGACTTATACATACAAGGTATTTTTCATAATAGTGATTTAAAGAATTGATATATGCAATTTAGTATATAATGTTAAAAGTATTAAATTTTTTTATTTTTTTGTGTTAGAAAAAAAAGTATGCTTAAATATAAAAAGAGAATACCTATGAGTTAGAATATAAAAGTTTGTGTGAAATTAAGTGTGATAAATTACGTTAAAAGATATTTCAAATATATTATTGTTAAAACATATTTAACAAAAAGGGAAATGAACTAATGATCATAAACAAAATCTGATAGGATTCCCGGAAAAGAACGATAAACATGTTGTAAAATATAATGTTTATGAGAGCAAGAAAGAGTGAATGTTAATGTAAGACAATATCATGATCTCATTTATCAAATATATATATATATCTTATTGATAATAATAACAAAAAAAAATCGATTATTTGTTTTGTGACATAATTGCAAATATAGATAGGAAAACATTTCATAAGAAGAATATATTATATTATTGGTAGAGAATTGGTAGAATATTAGATGCTAAATATACTGCAGGAGAAGGTGAGTTAAAATTCCAGGCTAGGATATATAAAATATCATCCTGAAGAACTGATGAATAATTAAGTGGATGTAATCTTTGTGATACCCAGATAGTTATTAGAATGAGATGGGAGGATTTTTGGCAAAGAAATGGGTGTGGTACATACTGTGTTTATTGAAAAAGCCAGGATAAAATTGGAGCAAGTTCATTAAGAAAATGATTACCTACTAAAATATGATCCTTCATAAATAAAAGAAATCTTCATCTCTCTATTAGGATAGTATTTAATAAAATCAGTTGCTCATCTTTATAAAGTTTCATAGTAAATAATAATATACCATGCATCGAAGGTAGACTCAATATTTTAAAGGATTCTATAGCTTTTCTTCCTAAGTCTGGACAGATTATCCTGTAGGTAATAAAACCAAGTACAGAACAAATGTTCTATATAATTGAATAAAACTTGAATAAATGATTATATGAGTAAGAATAACTGAAATCTAAGATTAACAGAAAACACGAGTAAGAGAGAATGAATGCATAAATGAATTGCATTAACAAAAAAAAAGATTCCTAACTTTATTATTCATTTTACATACATCATAAATATTATCTATTATTTTTTATATATTTACATCAATAATAACTTTGTTAATAAGATGGAAGTGTAATATTTTAAACCAAATTTTAAACATAAAATATAATTTAACTAAATAAATAATCAATCAACATTATGGACAAATAAATCATATTGGATATTTGACCATCATAGTGATATAATTTAACTATTACAAGATGATCAATATATTGGGAGTTACAAAATATCAGGTAATATGGAAAATGATTGTGAAGATCCCAGATTACTCATGACTGATGCAAATATATAAGATTAGTATGAAAGCATACATAATAAAATAATAAATTTATAATTTCAGATGATCACCATCTCTTATATTAGCACATTATTGTTTATAAACAAGATGTGATGATGATGTGATGTGATGTACTGTAGCTACTCCTTAAACGAAGACAAAAATCTCTCAGCAAATATACCAAGAAAAACTTGTTAGCTACTTAATTTTACATTCCCCAGTCTAATTTTTCCCATATTCTACTCCATTCCATTTCCACAACATAATCTTTGTCAACTCTACAGCCTTTATATCTAAATCCCCCTTATCTTTTTCCAAACCCAACATAAAAACCAATAATCTACTTTCTGTATAATCACTTTTTTCATATTTATTTTCCCATAACTTCATTATATGTGCCCTTTCTGTTTTCAAGCATTTACATTCAATTAACAAATGCCTAATATTTTCTATTCCTTCCTTACATAATTTACAGACTAAATCACCCATATTTTTCCATTTACGTGTATATTCTCTTGTTGCTAAAGATCCTGTTCGAGCCTTAAAAAATAAACTACTTTCCTTACTATTATCATAAATTAACTCACACCTAATATTCTGTTTATTTCTATATATATTTAAACTCTGGTTGGCACATGGTGGCACTACTGTATGGAGAGTTTTGCCCTGTTTATAAATTTATAATTTCAAAAGAACTAAAAGACAAACTAAGGGAAGGATTACTTGGATATAATAACCATTATGTTTATTTGAAAATAATGTAACTAATTTGTTGTAAATGTGTAAAACAGTTTAATGCTTATATTTTTTTTTATGGTTAATGAAGTATTTCCTTTATGTGTATAGATGTTTGTTATTTATCATTAGTGTTGTAAATAAATGAATATTTTGATTTAAACTTTGTCATAGTAATTTTATTTAGCCTGAGAGTCATTTCCATCACAAGGTCATATCAATAAAGCACATTACCTATATAAAATTATACATACCAAATTATGATTACATGCCTCATTTTGTAACCTATGCTTAAGAGTTTATAATTAATACATTAATTATCAATTGCTTTAAATTATAACTATATTAAAGAAAGCTTAAGGGACTTCATATTTTTATTACATGCAAAAGAATTTTGAAGAGCTATATGAAAAATACTATTAAATATTACAAAATGAAGAGCATATAATAGATATTAGGAATTTGTTTGAGAATCACATTCTAATTTTGTAATTTAAGTTGAAATATATATTATATCATAATTTAAAAGTATTATATAATTTTAGAGTACAAGTTACTAACCAAATATATTTTAAGGCTTGTACTTCTGAAGGAGTTAATTACAGTGGGTGAATGCTAACTAATTAAGAGATAATAATGGTGTGATGAAGCTTTGATTATAAGAAAATAAGTATTCTAGAGTAATTGTTGTTAATGTAAGTATGAGAATAAATCTTACGAAAAATAGATTAAATTATTTAAGGGAAGGTAATGAGTAGATAATGAGTGTTAATTTCCATGTCTTATTATTATAGATAAAGTTTCCAATAGAAGGTTAATCAAGGTTTGTAATAGTATGTTTTTATTAAATGGTTGGATCCCAGTAAAATCCCTCTTGCGATTCAATTGTTTAATTATCAATTTAATGGTTATATTATATTTAGAATAGAATACTTATGATCCCTGAGATAGCTATAGGATAGCATCAATTATTTTAAATTAATGTAATTTTGTTAATATTTTTATTTTGATATTATTAAAGTATAAAAGAGTAGTTAAAGCATTATTTAAATGAAATATTATGTTAGTCATTGTTTGTTGTGAGGATTTTTCTAATAATTATGATAGGATTGTAATAGGAGAATTGTCACAATAACATTGTCATTGTGGAGTGTATTTTATATATTTCTCAATATTAAAACCACTCTCTTGTAATCGAACCTAAAGTCTATCTTATGTTTAGATGTTTAGCAAGTTTCAAGTCCTATAAAAAGTCTTATACTTTATTGTTGTTATACTTGATGGTTTATTATTGAGCTAGTATAGTAGGGGTACAATAAAGAAGATAAGCTAAGGTAGAGAGGTGTGTTGGTAGAACTGGTAGGGAAGGTTGCAACATGTAAGTTTATCATCCAGATACCTATAGGAAATGAATCTTATTATTTAACAAGAGATCTAATAAATATTTGTTTTTTGTTTATTGTTTATATCCCAGTTTAGTTAAATAACACTTAACAACTTTCTCCATTAATGTGTTTTTGTTTTACATCAAGTTAAAATACACTACGCATTTAGTTATTAATAAATTAAAAATTATTTTCCTGATTAAAGTATTATGAGAATATTAGTAGTTATTGTTGAGAATTTATTGTTATTGTTGTAATACTGAATTAATTAATAATAACATATTTTTGATATTTTTAATTATTTGGTGAAAATCCTTTCTTTTATTAATTTTGTTGATTAGAATAAGTCCTATTACACATAAAAGCCATTAGTTCATATCTGCTGTTTGAGGGCTTTACTGAATACAAAAGATAGTAAAAAAAAATCTGCAAACAATAAAAAAGTAATTCATAAAAAAACCACATTGAAAGACTTCAGCATTACTATGAAATTTATTTCTTCAAAATTCATTTATATATTTAGAGTAGTATGTAATGTCTCTCACAGTGCAATTTAAAATTTCAATCATAGGGGTCACAATCTGGATATTCTAACTTATATTGGAATAACTTCAAATAAATCAAACAGTGTCTGATTAGTATCTTATTATAATTTCATAGCCTCCTTTGAAAGCCCTTCTTTGTTCAAGAGACTTATCACAAATTTCAAAATAAAGATCAGGCCATCTGCACTTTAATAATTATTTCTATTTGTAAACTGAAAAATAAAAAATTCTTTGGATATATTTTCCAACTTCTTTAATCAAATTATTATATGTATTGCAACTAAAAAAAAAAGTAAGTAGCAGTCTTACGTCAAATTTTTTATTTCTAAAAAAAAAAAAATGCAATAATCTATAAACAAGTGCTATCAATGCTATATAATCACAAAGTTTTATAAAGACTGGTATTATATCCTATCAAAAGATATCTGCTCAACATCAGATAGCAACAGGCAGCCAGATTCCATTACATTTCCAATTCAGTGATTTTGCAATTAATGTTTTCAAGAGTAATAAACATAGTCTTAACAATCAATTTTGTAACAACATGACTGACTTCCATGTAATAGATGTTTTTAATATTCTTATTTAATTCATAAAATAAGCAATGGCAGCCTACAAAATCAATGAGTTTTAGTTAATAAATATTTTCTGGTCTATGTTCTAACTAATCCATCACTGATATGTTTTTTTAGATCTTTCATGACAATAAGAGAGACTGTTTGCTAAATTATTTCATGAATACCAACAATATCAAAGCAAAAGTATATTAAGCTTTTTAGTAGGAAAACTGAAACTGTGATTATTTTATTTTCGTATGATTTTCATTGGAGGTTGTTACTTGCAATCAATATGCTGCCTCTGTGATCATTTACCATTTCAATTTCTCATATATATGATTGAATACACAATATAGAAGGCAATTTTAAAAAATCTAATATCTATAGATAAACAACCTTTTCCATATTCATAGATAAAAGTTAAACAGATCTTAAATGTCTTCTGCAAGCCAAAGGTCTCTCCAATAGCCTTCCGTAGAACTAGATCAGATATAAATCTCAAAAAAAAGCAGAAATGCTTCTCATTATATTTGACTAGGTTTAGAAAATTTTGATTTTATATAATTCCTAAAATACATAATATTAACTAAATGCTTGAAGAAAAGTCATCACTAATATTAATGAAGTGTGCAGTTATTATGTTATGATACTCAGATTCAGCAATATTATTTTCCAGATGAAAGCTCAATAAAAGTAGCTATTAATTTGCCTTAGTTTAATTTGTAGAGTGACTGCTGAACATTTGGAGAATGATTTTTTAAAAAAATTAATCAAATAGAAGATTTGCATATGCATAATTTACATTTAAAAAAGGCAATTGGATACTTGAAATTAACTATAATTATTATAAAATATAATTTTGCTAGATTATATGTTGCAAAATGATCGTATAAAAATTTATAATAAAAGAAGTTTCTAAAAGCTTAAATGATTTTAAAAACTCCATTTATTTGACATCCTATAAAATTGCTGAGACTGAGTATCATAACACAACAATCGCATTTCATACTGACACCATTGTTAGATCTTCAAAATATTGCACATACATAAACAAACCTATTATAATTAATATAATTTTTAACTAAGTATCTTAACCATTTTTTTATTTCTCAAGCTTTAAAAGTGCTTACAAATATACATATAAATGTTTACCATTTTGTTAACCTTCTATTTTTGACAACTTACCTGTAAAATTACTGATGACAATAAATGATCATTTAATTTTTCATGATCTATATGAGGTAGAAAAGAATGGCACAGGAGTTTAAAAGAACCTAAATAATGTGGAAAGAAAAAAAAATCTACATATATATATATATTTTTAGCATTAAGATTCTTTTTTATCTTTTTTTATTACTAAAAATAAACAGTAAAAATAAATCAAAATATAAATTCTTAATGACTATATATTTTAAAGTTCAAGTGATTTTTAAATTGTAAAAATTCAAAAACTTTTACATAATTATCTCAATAATACATAATAATTTAAAAACAAATCAGATTTGAGACAATATTAATACTAATAAATTAATACTAAATGTGTTAATAAAAATACTTCTTAAAATTAACACTATTCTGAATATTAAACCACTAATTTAGATTAGTTGTTCAAAATACATATGTAATACTATATATATTACTTACTCACAAAGTCCTCTTTTGTTAGTGCAGATTGACAGCATGATTAACTAATAATTAAAGACAAATTATTTTACATCTGTTAATTTATATATGTACAAATACAAACATATGCATGTGTGTGTGTGTGCAGAAGCAAAGGCAGCTTAATGACTGTTATAGCTTGGTTATCATACTCTACATTAAGTGCATGCATATATATGTGTGTTTGTATGCGTAAAAAAATTATAACTTTTTAGCCTGTACCGTGTATTATTTTCCATTAAACACCGATATTTCGACAGACTAGCATCCGCCATTATCAAGGTTAACTTTTGAAAGAAAAACCGTTAGATCTTAAATAATAACGTGACTGTGTGCGAGATGAGAAATGAGATTCAACTTGAAGTAGTTCAGCAATCACAATATGAGGCTTATCTCGCACACAGTCACGTTATTATTTAAGATCTAACGGTTTTTCTTTCAAAAGTTAACCTTGATAATGGCAGATGCTAGTCTGTCGAAATCTAATACACGATACAGCCCAAAAAGTTATAATTTATCTACATCATACAACTGTGAAAACATTAAATATAATATTATGTGTGTGTGTATATATACATGCAGAAAGAAATAGCAAAATGACATTGGTGATAACCAGATATTATCACTTGGTTATAATATAATTTTGCCTACTTAATCCACACTACCTTCAGGCAAAAAACAAAACATACATATATAATAAATTCAATGTAGTTTGTAAATGTAATAATGCAAACAATTTGTACCCTTAAATTGAAATTAACACTTACATTATTTAACAAACTGATTTGTACAAATGCAAATTGGCTCTTCAGATATAATCATTTCATCATTAATGTCTCTTTAGGAGTTCAAAGAATGAGCATATGCCAAAACAAAACTTGTTACAATTCTTAACCAGATATGTTAATGAAAGTTTACAAGCATAATTGATAATATAAACATTAAGCATATTATATTACACAAATAATAAGATAAGGCAGAATCTTTTAAATCATTTAAATAATCCTGCATATAATTTGTAAAGTTCTATCTTGTGATATTTAATATTTGAGTATTTAAATTAATTAATGCAAGTAGTCTTCATATCCATGCATAATAAAATTAATATTTCTGATAAGCTTAAGTATGTGCATAAGCTTGGATTTGCTGAAAAATCATATTGATTTATTCAAAAAACAATTTGCATACCTTTTTACAAATCAAACAGCTTATTAATGATTTGAGTGATGACTTCATCTTTAAATATAGATGAGATTTTATAAAATAAATTGAGTTACAGCATATTACATAGACATTAAGATTTGTATGTTTGTTGGATTTAAAAGGTACTCTCTTGTTATATGTCTTATTTGTGAATTTATAATCCATTAGTACAATGTGTTTTGTGTTTATATTATCAATGTACCATTAATATGTAAAAATTATAATAATTATTTATGCATGTATACTTTGATTTGAGCTGTGGAGCATATCTACGATGAAAAAAGACTTATGCAGAAATCAGTTTGTAATGTTAAAATAAAATAGCACGTTAATAACATTAAATATTCATTTTAATTTAGAAATACAAATTTCATTTGGGTGTGCATAGTGGTGTGTGTACATGTCTTTATTAATCTAATGGAAATCTTAAGTAAAAAAAACATATAAACCAATATTAGAATTATAAATATTTGACACTCATCAAAAATCATATGTAAAAAAATAAAAGATATATTACAGAATTATAAATATTAAATACTCGTCAAGAATCATATCTTAAAAAATAATAAATATATTGTAACAATAAATATGCAACAGTAAACGGGTTTGATTCAGAAACCAAAGATATACAAACGGCAAGTTTTGATTCAAATAAATATTTATATGGTGAAAGTCGAATGGTTAATAAAATTTGAATAAAGTGATTAAATTAAATATATATAATAATATTAACCAATGTGATTGACAACCTAAGTATAAGTCTACCAAAAGTATTTTATTTTCAGTTTCAATAAAATAAATAAAAAATGAAAACTTTTAAGGTGCCAAACTTTTTGAATAGAAAGCTTATTTATAGAAAACTTATTAACTTCCAATCATCATCATATAAAAATTATTATCGCCATTTTGCATGTCCCCCAAAAGATTGCATGATTTCTCAGGGTGTGAATACTAAGTAGCATATTGGTTGTTAAAAGCACTATGTTTGGAATAAGTTCGATAAGCAAACACAAACTAAATGGATTAATAAAAAAAATAATTTATTAACAATGCATAAATAAAAACTGTTGCATATATACTCGAAACTAAGTATACAACATATGAAATATAATAGCAATAAAAGATATTTTTAATTTCAGTTTAAGTTTAAGGTTTATAATATCTATAAAGATAAGATCATGCCAAGTGAAATATTTAAACAGTTCCAAACCAGAGTTCTCTGCACATATCATTTTTTTAATATATTTATAGTTTTCATCATTAATTCCTTCAAAGATGATAGTTCTTATCTTTAGGCACAAGTCATGTTAGAGAGGAAATACGGTGACATTGGTGATATTAGATAGCATATAGTCTCAGTAGGACTTGGGTAATTCTTATGGCACTATTTCTTTCTTCATGGCATTATTAAATCAGGCACTGACAGGTTTTGAAAATTTTCAGCGTTACTTTCTGGATTTGATTACATTTCCCAGGTAATTTGGATGGTGTGATTTTTGTTGTCTAGCCACACATATTTCTGTTAGATAATGTTATCATACTTACTATTACAAATGAAGTATTAAAAATTACTAAAAAACAATCAGCAAGATATGACTATCCCAGGTTACAGTGGAAAATAATTCTAATCAGTGGTTTCTCTCCTCAGCATTGGATCTCTGCAATACTGCTTCTTGAGTCTTCAAATAGAATCAAATAGACTGGATTGCCTGGACTGAACTGGAATGCAAAGCCTAGTCACTTGTTTCAGCTCTATTTATACCTATTTAGTGTTGTTCAACAATATGTTTTCTAAAAAATGTATGTCATCAGCTAATTAAGATTTGATGTCTGTTTCTTTAGAACATGACTTTTGAAAAAACATTTTTTTTATTCCTTCCCAACATGTTGTGGAAACAAATTTACAGATAATATTATGATTTGATTTCTTAAAGGAATGAAACAAAAAACTAGTCCTTTTTTTTATTATTATTCTCTTTCTTTATTTATTTACATAAATTAACAATAGGAAGAAAGAAAAAATTGTTTCCAACTTTTGAAACTTCATTAATAACTTCCAAAATATTACCAACTCCAAAATTTTAATATTATATTTAGTTTTGCCATCACATTTACTATAAAAATGTGACAGATTTTACTTAAAACTCAATTCAAAAAAGGCAAACTAAAGAGTTCAAAAATGCTTTGGAATTTTATAAACCACGTAATTAAAATTCCTTCTTGTATCAAAAGCATTTTTCTTTCTTCCTTTACAGTGTAATTTATCATTACATTTATCACATATTACAAAGTAAATATTTAATATGACCAAATGCATAAACTAACTTTTCTTTTAATTTTTTAGGCAGTTTACTCAAATGACACATATATACACATACATAGACACATGGCAGTTTATACATTTTTTTTTTACAAAACTTTGTAATATAACTAATTTGAACTATGATCAGATGTTTTAGTTACAATATTAATTATTATATAAGACTGACTTTCATTTAATATTATCAAGGTATGGAATTCTCTTAACGAGCGTGTTGAACCAGAACTGATTGGTTCTGGGATATTAGTCACTTATATATCATAAAATTGTTGCATTCCATATAAATATTATTCAAACATTTCCCAAAAAATTATTTTATTAAGATACTGTACTGAGGAAAAGTTTGAAATATCAGCTGATATATAATGATAATAATTTATTAATTTCATATTTGTTGATTAAATAAAATTAATTTTTCTATCCATTACTATTATTAAACATAGCTCATTCACCTATTCTTGATTTAATGGGCTGAAGTTACAATAAAATGGACATTAAACAAAACAAAATGAAATATCTATATTCAATAATATTATTGTTGAAAATAAAGCAAAATATTACAAAAATGACTAAAACTTTCTCTATACAATAATCATCAAATGATTCCCTTTTTTTAAATTATTATTATTTTTATTTTTTATTTGCAGTCTTCTTATTTTCTTACTTGAAAATTCTTCAAAGAAATGTTAATATTTTTAAGCCTTCATAATAATAATCAGCTACATATTTTCATAAAAGATATTATTTGAAGAATAAAATCTTTTTACAGATTTTAACATTTGCATTGTTTTGATTGAAATAAAAATTATCTTAGTACTTAACAAGTCTCTTAAAACTTCCAAAAAACAAATAAGAAATAAAAAAATGTAACTATAAACAATTAAAAAAAAAGTATTTCTTACATGTAGAAAAATCTTGACAACTTTTACTCAAGAAAATTATTGCAAATATATTCTTGAAAATTAAACAACAAAAATATCATTTCCTCAAAAAATACCTGTATATGACATCTTTTTCAAAAATTGGATAATTATATACTAAATTGCAATTCAGGTATTATTACTCTAAAACTTTGATTTTTGCTTGCATGCATACCCAATTAGAGCATGTCTTGTTTGTGGCTATAAGTTAGTTCTTAAGTGCCCTAAAAAGAAAAATTGTCATAGACACTCTGACAATGATTGTTTTATTACTTATGATTTTTATAAAAAACTTGTGGCATTTTCTTCTTGACTTAATAATAAAATGATGTAGAGCATCATAAGTATTATGGGATTTTAAGAAAGAAATTCAACAATTGATATAAAATTGTAAGAATGCAAGACAAACTAACAAACTTGAAAAACAATATCATGATTAAATCAGTGAATGGCATTCTTTTATATGATAATGAAGATATTTTAAGAAATGGAAAAAAAAATTGAGATAATCTTTTGAAGACTAATACAAGAATTTAACTGACATTTAATGGTATATTCAGCTTATAAACTCCAGATATAGACAAATATGTTGATAAGATTAAAACCACTCTTTGTAACCATAAAAACAAAAAGGCTTCCATTCCTAATTGAATCTTAGAAAGATCTTATTTGGAAATATTATTTTTGTAGTGTTTGTAAAAATGGTAGACATTTTTGTGCACTCCAGAAAAACTAGAATTTATTTGTAAGGCTGTTTTTAGATCGCGCTCTGATAGCTGAGGAATTTAATTAGTGCATTGACGTGATGGCGATCGACAATTCCTAGAAATATTTGCTGATTACAAATATTTCTGGATAAGAGACGTTACTCTATTGGTCAGTGCATTGATTGATTGTTGCAGCTGTCAGAGAGCGATAGGAACACTGGATAATGCCTAAAGCAGTGTAATATAAAGAGCAGTAGAGAGCAGTCATGCAGTAGCAAGTTACAGACCATGCATTTGGAGAGCATCCGCTTGCAGACCATTCATTGGAGAGCAGAAGGTGCAGACCATTCGTGGGAGAGCATCCGTGGCTGAGCTTCATTGCAGACCAATTCATTGGAGAGCTTCGTTGCAGACCAATTCATTTGGAGAGCTTCTTGGCAGACCAATTCGTTGGAGAGCTTCGTTGGAAAAGAACAGCGTGGGAATTGTATAACGTTATTTGCTGACCGCACGGTATGACTTGCAGTTATAACTTTGGCACAGTCGTAAGTGCCGATATTACAATGGCGCAGTCGCATTTGGAACCTGGGAGTAGCGAATACGTTGAACTATAAGTTTAGCCGTAGACGGAAAAACCGGGCGAAAATGACAATTCCAATTAGTAACGTTAACATCAGTGAAAGTTTGGAAATAAAACGTTGTGCAATTAACATCGGAAGCTAACGTAATTGGAAAAAAAAAAGTTTCAGCAGCTCTTAAATCGCATATTTCTGAGTGAAATAACAGGAAAGTAGCGAGAGAAAAACAACACCAAGGAATAGCAACAAGGGTTTTTCTGGAGTGGAGGGAGGAGTGTAGTGTTTGTAAAAATGGTAGACATTTTTGTGCACTCCAGAAAAACTAGAATTTATTCGTAAGGCTGTTTTTAGATCACGCTCTGATAGCTGAGGAATTTAATTGGTGCATTGATGTGATGGCGATCGACAATTCCTAGAAATATTTGCTGATTACAAACATTTCTGGATAAGAGACGTTACTCTATTGGTCAGTGCATTGATTGATTGTTGCAGCTGTCAGAGAGCGATAGGAACACTGTGTAATAACTAAGCAGTGTAATATAGAGAGCAGTAGAGAGCAGTCACGCAGTAGCAAGTTCCAGACCATGCGTTTGGAGAGCATCCGCTTGCAGACCATTCATTGGAGAGCAGTCGGTGCAGACCATTCGTGGGAGAGCATCCATGGCTGAGCTTCGTTGCAGACCAATTCATTGGAGAGCTTCGTTGCAGACCAATTCGTTTGGAGAGCTTCGTGGCAGACCAATTCGTTGGAGAGCTTTGTTGGAAAAGAACGGCGTGGGAATTGTATAACGTTATTTGCTGACCGCACGGCATGACTTGCAGTTATAACCTTGGCACAGTCGTAAGTGCAGATATTACAATTTAAAAAAAAAGAAATGTTAGTTTCAAAACTATTACGTTTTTTAGGAATATATGGACTCACAAAGATATGCCACATCAAAATAAGACATCTATTATTGCAAGTTAGAAAAACAATAGAAAGGAATGCAGTAATTACTATGGAATATCATTATTATCCACTACAATTATGCATAAACTATCATAAGGTGTTAGAAATTTCAACAAATATTAAATGAAAATTTTAGTGCAAAAAATAGTCTCAAAGATTTTACTGAATAGGTTTCATGCTAGTACCACTAAACATCACATACTGTATGGAGAGTTTAGCCTCTGTGTTTCATGCTAATTATAAACCAAATATTTGTGGATTGTAATTATTCTTTGCTAATCATTTTTTTATTATCAAGATGGTAGAGTGATAAACTTGAGAGTTCAATCTTCACTTCTGATGCTTGTACAAACAACAAACCATTAGATTTCTTTAACTGTGTTTTTTTCACCATATAAATGCAAAAAAAAATGTGTATAAAGATGTGTGCTAATGAAGATGCTTTCAATGCCAAAGCATTTTCTCAATTAATAGAGATTTGTGACAATGTTTGAAAATAACTATTTATCCATCAATTCATATTTTACAGCCATGACATGATATGACAATTATAATACTATTAATGAAATATTCGAGACATCTGAATTTGAAACTATGTTTAAACAAAAATATGAACTTGCTCTAACTTTGTTTCCATTCTCATGACAAATATTACTGAAACATTTATAGGTAGTTTCATGAATAAAAAATCAAGATGCAATACAGGTTTGATAGCAGGATCTTTAATTTGAATTGGTTTATATATTACTTTGTTTTCTTGGTTCCTATCTCTGTAATAAATTGATAGATGATATATTACATTTTCTTCATGTTTTCAATGGTTTAGTAATTAACATTAAAATTAAAAAAACCATTTTATCAATTAGTGATGAAAAAAGTCTTCAACAGTTGATAGTTATAATTTGTAATATGTAAATCGGTTCAAATATCTTAGTAGCTTTTTAGATAGAAATATTGCATTGCAGTCAAACTATCACAATTACATTATTTATACATAGAGTTTTAATTATACCAAATTTATTGTATAGTGGGAAATATGGAATCCTAGTGATGGACAAAAAAGGCATTAAAAAAATTCATTTAAAGATGTTCTGTAATACTTTGAAAATACAATGATAAAATCATAGGATAAATCAGTAGATTCTTCATCCTGCTGAAAGTAATCACATATTTATTGAATTGGGTATGTGTAGCAAATGAATTTCTTAAAAAAAAAAAAAGCATAAGAATCATACTTTATTTACATTATAATTATCTCAAAGATAGTTTAAAGAGCTGAAATATCAATCGTTTTTATTTGAAGGACATGATTGAAAATAAAATACAATGGAAATCTATAATTAGATGCCATGTTGAAATTGTTCAAAAAAAATTCAGTTGAAGAAGTTAAAAACAGCAATACAAAGATGACAAATAAACTGACTAAAGATCAAGCATAGAATATATGTAAAAATATTTGCAGTTAGTAGATTACTTTGCATAGTCATAGTAAATTCACCTTTTAACTTTTATTCTTTTTTTTAAACTCAATTTCATTCCACCTTTTTTTTTTTGAAATTAGACATATTCATTTGAAAGTTATTGCTAATGATAATTATAGATACTATAAATACTTTGCAATAAATGCTGATTAACAATGTAATTCTCTTTTGTAACAATTATTTCCTTAAGCATTCTCAGATACAAAAAAAATAATTAAAACTTAAAAATCATATCTATTAAAAAAAAAAAAACCGTAAAAAATTAAAAAGCAATATATTTAAGTAAAGGATATTGTAAGTTTAGGTAATGCTTCTTCCAATCTAATTTTACATTCCTCTTCACTCCAATTATAAATAAGGTCCACAAATGTAGTTTGAGACATTATCTACAAATATAAAAATTAAATAAAATTTTAATTATTATTAAATAAATTTTAAAAAAAAAATTTATTGATTGATTATGATTTTGTATATGAATAATAATAACCATATAATAAATAGTGATACTTATTTATAAGCGATTATTAAATTCTTTTTGTCTGAACTGGTAATTTCTTTAATTTTTTTTATATAACTTTTTTCAAAACAAAAATACTTTTAAAACAATGCTATGATTGCATCAGTGTATAAAAGAAATAAAAATAAGGAGGTTGAATTCATGTGCAATCACATAAGCAAATATGTGTGTGAATATTATCTTATAATAATCTTTGGTGATAAAATGAATATTAGAAGTACAAAACTAAGAAAAGCCATAAACTATAAAAAACATGGTAAGAAAAGTCACTGAACTGTCAAAGTTTAAAAATTTGCAAATAAAGCGAATATTAGAAGTAACAAAACTAAGAAAAACCATAAACTGTAAAAAACATGATAAGCAAAGTCATTGAACTGTCAAAGCTTAAAAATTGCAAAATAATTATGCAATTGTGTGTATTAATAGCAGGTACTAAAATAACGTGTGTGTACGATTATTGTCGATTGTTTGATGAGAAACTGCATAAATGGCTTAAAACTATCTTGATTAGATTTAGCAAATATCTTAAAAAACATTAGTCTGTTTTATTTCTCCATCATGGAATCTAAGCTTGACCGAAAACTTTTCCATTAAAGAACATATTAGCAATCAAATAAAATAATTTTACAGAAAAAAATTAAACAAAATATAATTAATATTTTTGTATGATCATAAGCATCTTCTTCTGAACTTTCTCTTTTTCATAATTTAAAAAAAAAAAAACTCTGCAAGTGCATTGTAATTGCATAAAAATATTAACTATAATTCACTTAATGTTTTCTATGAAATTGTTGTGCTTGATTGTCAATGTGTACTTTGATGAAAAAATTTTTGGCTAGGCTCAATAGCATAACAGGAAATCAAGCATATCAATGTTTCTTTCAGTCATTCATTAAGTCTAATCCAGATACTTGTAAATTATATACAACCAAGATTTCAAGCCATAAAATATGCATATAGTATTTTACTGTATCTATCATCTTCTGCCTTTGGTTTCAAATTCCGAGCCTTAAAAGTATATGTTGTAAAAATATCCACCCTTTGTTTTTCAGATTGTTTTCTAGCATCCACTGTTGATAAATCATGGTACTGAAGCATTATTTTTCTGTGTGGAGTTTTTTTTTAGAAGCTTTTATTTAAATTAGAAACTCTGCTTGATTTGTTTATTGGCTAATTTGTCTGGTAAACCTTAAAATCAAAATTTAATATATTTATATCCAATAAAATTTGTTCAACTTTTGTTCAGGTTATAATGCAATATAATAATGAAATATTTTAGTTTAGGTTCTCTAGTTTTTTTTACTGCAGACATGTTAGCAGATCACATTTCAAATATGCTGATATCACAGTTCAAATACATTGATATCAATTCAACAAGTATTCAGGAATGTGTGTGAGAGGAGAATATTTACATTTTTTAAAAAATAAAACGAGCTTATATTAAAAAGTGTTTTAGCAATAATTGAAATAAAAACAAATTTTTATTTCTCTTGATTATAAAAGTTTATTTTTTTGAAAAGTGTATGAAATTTTTTCTTTTGATTGTAAAAATTGATTTTTTAAAAAATGCTTTCCAAATAAAATAAACTATATTGAAATCAATCTTTACTATGTTTAATTTTATTTTCAAATATTAAGCAGACAGCAATGTTTAGAATAAGTGCAAAAAATATCTGAATACTAAAAACTTAAAAATAATATATATAAAAAATATTTATAATAAATTCTGGACTCTCCATGCTTTTATTTCAAGTAAAATATAAAAACTCTAATTTTGATTGAAGAAACAATTATTTTCAGGTTTTTTAGTCCACACTAAATAAAAGCATTTATTATAAATCATTTTTTCATTTGATCAACATTTTTATTTCATTAAATGTAATAATAAAAATTAATCAAACTTTCATTCCCTTAATGTTTATAATTCAAAGATATGGTAACTATTTCTTTTACTTTTTTTTTTACTTTAGATTAAAATTAAATTTTACTTCCCAACATTTTATCATTTTGCTATAAATTTTTTTTAAAAAAAAATGTTTTTGCTTTGCTTGTCCTCATTTCTACTAAGTCTTATTACTTTCAGAAGTGGTAAAATTTGTTAAGCAAATAAATGTCAATTATTTTTTAATACTGAATTAATTATAAGATTTATTTAAAAAAATCAATTATGATTTTTAGGCATATATAATTATTGTAATAAAGTTGGATATACTGTATATGTTGCTCTTTATGTATATACACAAACACGATTTAAAAAGAAAAGTGAAGGAGGCCTGCTTCATAGCGATGGATTGCAACGCCATCAACCGCAAGGACACATGTTTCACGATTTCAAGAAAATGGAGCAATTAACCTTGAACTTTGCATAATTGCATATAATTAATTCACTTAGAGCTATGAAGATGAGAGCATGTCTCTTGAAAGCGCTTGCAGAATAGTATATTTTATTTTGTTTTAAGTATAAAGTAGCTTTGCATTCAGGTGCAATAACTCCTATATTATTTTACAAGTATATTTTATTCGCATGCAAAGTTTCGAGTTAGATTTGAATTATAAACATATTTTGCGAATAATATGTGGAATATTTTATATTTGAGATATACTCAAAGCTAACAGTTAAGTTATATTTTATATGAACTGTATTTCAGTGAATAATCATTAAATTGCTTTTTATCTATAACTTTTTTAATAGACATATATTCTATCATTTTTACTTATCAAATGTAAATAACTGATTGAGATTTCATAAAATAATCAAAAATAATTATCCTTTATTTATAAAAATATTCAACTTAATATATACATAGTCTGCTAACCACATGGAATGAAAAAAATAAAAAATAATAATGCAATAGCATGTGAGAACTATAATAATGTAAGTACAAAAAAAAATTATAAAGACAAATGTTTTTTTGCAGTTATTACTTTTTTTTTTTTTTGACATACGCATGTATAAAAGACATATATACTACAGAATTGAAAAAAACAATACAATAAAATTTTAAAAATGTGAAAGCATAGATGTTAAAAATGTCAAAGTAAAATCAAGTAAAAGTTGTGTAGCTACTTGCAAGTCATGAAGATAATAAATATAAGAAAGCTAAATATTTACAACAAAAAAAAGTTAAAGGATATGAGATAGGCAAAACAATTATATTTTATAAAAATCATATGATGTTCCGCTTACTTACTGCCAATTGAAAAATAAATACAATGGCATAAAACAAAGAAAGCAGGACATGACTTTCTCAACTTATTTTCAGTATCTGTTCAAGAGTAATCTATTAAAGCTTTAGAAATCTGTAGAAATTAAATAATAGTGCTATATCTAATTTCCTAAATCAGTTACTGAGTACTAGCTTTCATTATTGAGGAACTGCAAATTTGTGCCACATATTCTAAGCTAATGACATGAAAGGCACACATCAAACAAATACATTAAATAAAAGTACCTTTAAATCTTTAACAATGATGGTATATATTACGAGAAAGATATGATTTTTCTCAACTTAATATCACTAACTGCATTAAAAACAGGAATTCACTTTTATTTATAACAAAAAAAATTATAATATTATCTCTATACCTAAACAAAAAAAAAACAGTTTTCATAAGCATTTTGAAATATTTTATGAATAAAATTTTACTGCAGATTTAAAACTCCATTCTGATTAAAAAATTTTAATGAAGCATAAATTATTATCACATATGAATACACTTTAGTTCTCAATGAATATAAATGCCCTTCTTTGTATTTCTCGAGTATTACAGAAAAAAAAAAAAAAGATACAACACGCTTCAAAAGAGTCTACCTAACCTTCTCGAATGACCCATATGTTCATTTCTTATACACATAATGCACTATCAATTTCTGCATCATAAATAATAAAACAACTGTATCTTACTCCTGGTCAGGATACCCTTTACAAGGTATGATTTCAATCTCGTAATCGGTCACAAAACGCTCTTAAGGATTCTATTTTTATTATTTGCAACTGCTATAAATATATATAAAAAAAAGATAAACAGTTTTCAAACTTGCTACTACAAAAAAAGATTTATCCTGTCTCAGTAAAAACCGAGATTAATCAATACTGACTAGGATGGACAACTATTAATGGTGGTTTACGACTTTTCTCTCTAGAAACGAACAGCTATAAACCTATAATTGTTTATTATCTAGGAAAGTTCGCTTTAAAATCTTTAACTATCCCAAATCATAAGTATTTCATAATATAATTTTATGCAAGTTAATAAAATTTAATTAACAATTATGCCATAAATTTTGGATGACAACAGAACATTTTTTTATAATAACTGTGTTAAATAAAAGATTGAATTTTTTAATAATATCAGCTCCCAACAAAGAACGTAAATATACTGTAGTAAAAAGTTGAACAAATATTGATATTTTTTCATAGTAATTCCGCAAAATATAATATTAAATGAATTGTTGAATTAAAATTTTTCGGATAAAATATATATTACATTTAAAAAAATAAATGTATATCCTTTAATGACTTAACTTTTCTCAAAAGTTTTTTATATTATTATGTATTTTATAATTAATAATATATTTTTAAAAATATATGCATTGTACATACTTAAAAATGGAAAAAGTTTTTATTTACGCGCCATTACTGTTTTGGCAAATCATTAATAAGTTTTCCTCCGTATTTTTTTTTTTTGGTAAATTTATTTTATTTCCTGCAATCTAATAAATTCAGAATATCGCAACTAAATTTTTTTCAGGATTAAAATAAATTGTTTTCGTGATGGCTGGGTTCCGACGCATTTGAACAAATATCCGGAGTATATAATTCAATTTCCTATAAAAAGAATTGTACAAATCTACTTTGTATATATAAATTATAAATAATTTACTTTACTAGAAATTTTATTGGGTGTTAACTTCTAAAGATACAAGTTGAATAAGGTAGTCCAACCTTCGTCGCAGTTAGGGCATAAATTCCCGAATTAGCCAGACATTTACGAAATTATTTGACAAAAAAGGGCTCGAGATGGCCGTGGTTTTGGTTGATTCGTTTGTTTTTTGCCTTAGCTCAATCTCACTATATCTTTGAATATATGTTTTATTATGTGTCATATTTCTAAGTTTTAATGGTTTGGTATGCAAATATAGATTGTACTTAGCACTAAACAAAACGATAATATTGGTTAAAAGTTATTTTTATAATAGCATCTATCCATTCGAGATGATCCCATCTATATCATTAAGCTATATTATCTATCATTTATACCCAAGTTATTTAAAATGCTAATAATTTATTTAGTCTTAAAAAAATCTAAGTTGTTTTGAAATGCTTATATTTTCTTAATATAGAAGTATAATGAGTAAAGTAAATTCAAGATATGTAATAAATTGGAATAATAATAAATAAAAGGGGTAATGACTTGTTAAAGTAGTCAATAAATCCCGAGAGATCTTACCTTAATCATAAATGATGTTATTAAATCTTGTTATTTGTGAATTTCTATCGTATTTGGCCAGGATTATTAGTGTTCATTGTTAAACTCTCCATATAGTAGTGCCATCTTGTTCATTGTTCCTAGCTTATTCATAAAATTTGTAAATAAATTTTGGTTTTAAAAATATTTAGTGGTCTTTGGTATTATTGCTAATTATCATCCATATTGTTATTGCTATCAACATATTTTATTGTCATAAAGTCATCATCAGTCAATATAATAGATTTTATTATATGTTAGCATATCAAAATAAATTTTGTTAAGCTCTTACATTTAAAGTATCTAAAGCTTCATGACTTATTGATTAAAACATTGTTGACCTGAAGTACATTTATTATTTTAAAGATGAAATATTTATCTTTTGGAATAACCTGTTTATCTGAATCATTAGATACATCATTCACTGATCTTGATCATATTGCCTATAGTTATTTAATAAAAGATAGTTTGTACATTATTGTGTTTGCTTTATTAGGAATTTATTTGTACTTTGTAAAGCTAAAAGTTTATATTATTGTTAGTATTGGGATTGCCAAATACTTTTTATTAATTGTATTTTGATTTATGAGCTGTCTTTGTATGTAATATTTGGGTAGTAGCAAAATCCCTCTCACTGACTCAAATATATCTTTTAAAATAGTAATATTTAAATTATTTGAACTCTGAGTAAATTATTAGTTAGCAGTTGTAATTTTGAATTTATAATAATTTTTATGTATGAAGTCATTTATTATGCTTTGCCTCGATTTCTCATGTTTATTTTATTGTTTAATTGAGTTTATATAATTCTAAGATGTAAATTTCTTCTCTAGTTGTTAAAAATTATAGTTTATTTTAACTTCCTGGTTAAATATTCTGGTTTAGTCAAGCTTAGAATCCATACTTTGTTTTATTTTTATCTTACTGTCATTTAACACAATATTAATTTATGGTTCAGGATCTCATTCATCACCATCAACATTGTTCTTATATTTTCGAGTCTTTTATTTTTCATCCTCATTTCATCTTAATTCATTTTCATAATTCATCCTTTATTGGTTCCTATTCTATCATCATCTTAATAATTCATCATCCTAACACATTTTCTTTCTCTTCTCACTCTTAAGCTCATTCATTTTTCACTATTTAATAATTATTTGTTTTCATCACCCATTTACTTACCTATATCCTAATTCATTTTATAGACCTGATTATTAACTATTTATTGGTTTTTGCAAACAATTTATCTAGTAATATTTCGCTTGTGGATTTTAAAGTTAATTTAATCGATGTTGATACTGGAAGTTATTATCTTCATAAACACTTTGTGACTTTCCTTAGATTTATCGATTCATAGTAATATTTTTATTTTAATATTATTTTCATATACATATTCTTATTATTCATATACAGTTACAATATATGATCAATAAAGTAAGTCATATATTGTGTGACATTGCTTTTATAAGCTTGTATTTACAAATATATAATATAGGGAATGTACCAATAGCTCAAACAAGCTCTTATTAATAAGTGTGGTAAGAGAAAGATATTTAAAATCTCTACCTAGAATATTCCTATCCCCATGGGACTGAACCAAATTCAGATCTACCATATATTAATAGTCTTAGCATTGCCAAAGCCTCAAAGACAAAATTTATAATAATAAAACAAGTCATATATTGCATGACATTGCTTTTATAAACTTGTATTTACAAATATGTAATATAGGAAGCGTACCACACACCAATAAGAGCTTGTTTGAGCTATTGGTATGCTCCCTATGTTACATGTTTGTAAATACAAGCTTATAAAAGCAATGTCACACAATATATGACTTGCTTTATTGATTATTATAATTTTGCCTTTGAGGCTTTGGCAATGCTAAGGCTATTAATATATGATAGATCTGAATTTCGTTGAGTACCATATAGCTATTTAAGTTAGATAGCTGGAGTTAAAGTCATTTTCATGTCGAAAATTTCAGATTTTCTACTTAAATATTATGTATTAAATAAGTGCTGGGTTTTGAGTTGGTATTTTAGATCTAGTATTTGAATGTTCTAGCTCCTCACTGAGGTGAACCAAAAGTTAAAACCAATTGATCTGGGGATAGGAATATTCTAGATAAATATTTTCAATATCTTTCTCTTACTGCACTTATAATAATGGCTTGTTTGAGCTGCTGGTACGCTCTCTATATTATATATATATATATTGAACCGGGTCCATCAAAGTTGATTTTATATAGCAACTTTTTAAATTTTGTAACTAACTTTTGGAAACTTTGTGACTGCAGTGACGGACTGGCCCTTCAAGCAGAGGAGTAGAATATCATTGATAGATTAATCATCAACAGTACCTATGGCCAGATTAAGGTTATACAAAGCACAGCCTATGATCACTTTTCCAGGCCATAGCACTCTTTGACTGCTAAATCAACACCCTACATCCAGAGCACTATTTATTTTGAGTATACAGTTCAGGTGCCATCTGACCATATAAATTATATATGGTCTGCATGCATGGATGACAAGCCACAAATCTAGTGCTTTAAATATCCCAAGCTAGCTCATACTCTGTATCAGAAGTCCAGCTCATTTATTTAACATAAAAAATAACTATACTTGTAAATTAATGGTGATGCAGTGACATAAGGGAGAGAGAGAGAAAATAGACCAAATAATAATTAAAAAAACATCATTTATTCATGCACAGATATATCTAATATAATATAACAATAAAAATTTGACATAGAAAATATAAATGATTAGTTCAGGCTAAAATTTATATAGTCCTTCATTAATGTTCATTTAATTAGAAAATATAAAGTTATCTATAGACAGTCATCAAATTGTATTTACCTAGGTTTTTATAATTGTCAATTTCTAATTGGTTGGCTTTTTGGTCTCCATTGATGGTTTCGTGGCTTGTTTTCTATTTCTTTGTCTTGACAATGGGAAAGAGTGAAAGTTTGCAGCAGGATTCATTTCAACTTTTGGATTCAGTTTCTAGTGGTGGTTCAGGTGGGACAGTTGATTTGCAGAGAACCTTGGGGCTGAAGCCCAGTCGAACACTTCTAAGATGGTCTAGTAATGCACGTTGCTGGTTCTGCAGCTTCTGCAATAATATTTTCTGCAATAATATTTTCTGCAGCAGTATTGAATAGTTCTATTTTGTCTTTAGATTTCTGAATTTCTGGAGCAAGGAATAACAATGCTTCGATAACAACTGGAATGATCTAACAGACTCAAGAGTAGAATAGTTCAACCACAAAATGATGCCCAGAACAGAATAATAATAGCAGCATGTGACTTTATACTCTTCCTCTCCCATGGCTTTTTTGCCTTATTTTAAATTTTGACAGTAACTTATGTCTCTTTTTAATTTCCTTTTACATTGCATGTTATCTAATCTTTTTCTTAGATTAATCTTATCACTTTTATGAGATAGTTTACATAGCTTTAAATTATTACAATTATTGGTTTTAATTTTATTATCTAACATTCCATATTAATTAATTAATCTGTTTTATTTTTGATTTCTACTCAGATTTATTTTTATAAATTTATTTTTACTTTATAGAGAGAATTTTCTTTAAATTTTTTTTCTAATTCTTTTTCCCACCAGCTTTTAATAAATAGTTGGTAGTCATGGAGGGACCGTATTGCCACCATCAGATGGCGCTGTGACACCATCAACAACCAGCCTGAAGCCTGCAAGTGATAAATTTATATACAAAAGTGGCTCAAAATTGACAAATAAAAATACCTGAAGATATATATATCTAAGAAATACATTGAAAGTACAAATTAAAAAAAAAAAACAAGAAAATGCTATAAAATTCAAATTAAAAAAAAAAATCCATGAAAATACGAAAAAGACCTACCACTACCTCCCCCAAAATCAAAATTTCTTCACTTAAATCAAAAAATAAAAATGCCTGAAGATATATATATCCAAGAAATACATCGAAGTACAAATTATAAAAAAAAAAAACAAGAAAATGCTATAAAATCGTATAATAATTCAAATTTAAAAAATAAAGAAGTCTGTGATTAATCCACAAAGAAACATTGCAGACAAAGCGGGAAATCCAAAAACATCAAATTATTTACTTTTCAACATTTGAAAATATGAATGGGCAAATTAAGTAGCTGTCAATATTTGCAAACGATCAAATTTAAAAGCAACGGTTATATAAACTAAAAAGAATATTACTGGTTTGAAATTATGGGATCTCATCCAAAGTAATTCAACCATAAAACCAACCCCCTCCCCCAATGAAGAATTTCTATCCAAAAATTACTGAAATGGACAAATTAAATCAAACAAATACTTCTAAAATACAAATAAAAAAAATTCGATCAAAAATAATTAAAAGCAACGGTTATATAAACTAAAAAGAATATTACTGGTTTGAAATTATAGCATCTCATCAAACGTAACCCCCCCCCCCCAATGAAGAATTTCTATCCAAAATAGCTCAAATTATTTAGCTATAAAGCAATTAATTGTTATCTGGCTTTCAAATTATGACATATTTAAATTGATCAATATTTAAATAATTAAAAAGCAATACACAAAAACATAAAAAAGCAATACTCAAAAAATAATTACCAAAGTCCTCCCAATCATTCGTAGTAGGCACTTGAATGTGTTCAGCATAAAAATCCATTAAGAACATTATTTTGATTTAGAGTTCACATTTAAAATAGTAACAGAAGATTGAGTAACAGTGGTTATTTGATGGTAGCATTTTGAAGCTTTTAACACACCTGAATAGTAACTGAACATTAAGTAACAGCATTTTGAAGCTTTGAACACACTTGAATAGTAACAGATTAAGTAACAATGGTTATTTTGTGTAAAAAAATACAGCAAAGATGTCAGAATTTTGAAGCTTTTAACACACTTGAATAGTAACTGAAGATTAAGTAACAGCATTTTCAATCTTTGAACACACTTGAATAGTAACAGAAGATTAAGTAACGATGGGTATTTTGTGTAAAAGAATACAGCAAAGATATCAGAATTTTGAAGCTTTTAACACTTGAATAGTAAATGAAGATTAAGTAACAGTGGTTATTTGATGGCAGCATTTTGAAGCTTTGAGCACACTTGAATAGTAACAGAAGATTAAGTAACGATGGTTATTTTGTGTAAAAAAAATACAGCAAAGATGGCAGAATTTTGAAGCATTTTGGAACAGATTTTAACACACTTAAATAGTAAGAGAAGATTAGGTAACGGTGGTTACAGCAAAGATGGCAGAAATTAGCAGATTATAATTTAGATTGATGGTATATTAATCATTTGCAATATTGCATCGAATAGATCTTCACCATCATGCAATCGTCACCACATGAATTCGTTTAAGTATGAATCAAGATAATGTCGAGCAGTCCCCCTCTCTCGTTTATTGCGACATTTTAAAAGCCCGAAAAGTCTTTCTACATTTTGGGTATGGGCCCCAGTAGTAGGATCGACAAAATTGTATGAATGATTCACTTTGAAGTGTTGGAAACCTGCAGCATTCAATACATCCATTTTGTAAGCCTTCCAGCAGTCAGTATATATGGTGGATCCTGGTGCTACATGTTGTTTAAAGTGATCTAGAAAAACAGGCGCTGTTCGATCTGGAATAGCAACAGTGAAACACTTTCGTTTCTCTACATAAACCACCAAATAACCACTGTTGGGGAAGAGTTCTTCCCTGTTGATTTTTATATTTACTGAATAAAGTTTCGTCGACCTCTACAATTTTTCCTGGGCCTCCAATTTTGCAGGATGGGCGAGATAGCAGACTTTCTTTACACGCTTCTCTTAAATATTGCTTCCATGCAACGACGGTCTTCCTGCCCAAATCCAAATCATTTTTTCCTGATTGCATGGTCAATTGGTTTTTACTCCAATAATAAATGATTCGGATGGCTGTGACAAATGACAATTTGCAGCCTTCCAATCAGGTTCCTTTGCGAAGTGCTATACGACATTGGCATGCCTTAACGTTGCACTTCCATTGTGCCCTTGCACTCACATAAAGCTTCATTTCATGGCCATTAATACACTCTTTGAGAATACAGAACACTTTTACTTTGGAGGAACTCCACTGCTTTAAGTTCTGTCTTTGGTAGATCCCAAACTTTCATCATTTTGAGTAAAAAAAATGAATATCACGGAAAAGATGACACTTAAATTTCAGCTGCTACTGATATTTTAGCGTGGGATTTTGAAATGTTGCCTCAAAGTTTGCACATGTTTAATGTTGTATTCTTCTGCATTAGAAAATAATCCTTATTAACCCTGTCAAAAAATAAAAATTATCCCAACAACTTGTATTTCTAGCAGTACAAAATAATTAACATGTCATAATAGAACTAAGCAGGTATTTCAAAAGTCTACTTTAGTTACATTTTGATTAAATTTGTTGGCTTTGGAAATTACTTTTTCATGTAAAATGTCTATTACATCATATTCATTTTGAAAGTACAAACTGTGATTTAATATATTATGGTGCAATTATATTTAATTGATATTCAGCATTTTCCTAAGAATCTCGTATAGCATACATATATGATGAAATCTTTAGGATACTATTAACCAGTTTCTAGCTTTTGTGAATACGTTCAATGGTAATTTAAAAAATAAATTTCGTTTAGAGTCAGCGCCATTTTTCATTTTATTTTGGGAGATAGCTAATGGATTCATATCTTGCAAATAATCTTTCTATGGCACGTCACACTTTGTATTTTCAAAATGAAATGTGATGTGATTTTCACGTGAAAAACAATTTCTTGAACCAAAAAAACTGGAAAAATCCAAGTGCCTACTGTAAATGAAGGAAGAAATCGGTAATTATTTTTTGTGTATTACTTTTTAATTATTAAATATTATTAATGAATTTAGATATGCCATAATTTCAAAGCCAGAAAAAAATTAATTGCTTTAAAACTAAATAATACATTGCTATTTCATTTTTTTTAAATTCATATTTCTTTAATTTGGATTACTATGTTAACAACATTTATTATGCACATATTTTCAATCTTTTATTTTATTTTTTTATTGTGTGATTTTGCTATTTCAATTTCCATGTTCCTTTTTCTCTCATCTCAATTGCATAACTTTATTGTTAACATTTTCTACAACTAATACTACTCATTTAACAGTATCTTTATAATATGCATATATAAAATTATACAAATAATATTAATTTTTCCATTTGTATATGTAATTATTTTGCATACATATGTGTGTATGCTTTACAAAGTAGTTTTTTTATTTATTTTCTTAATTTAGTTGACACTTTTAGTGACAAACACCATAATCACAGTCAATCAACTTAGTGTACATAGAAAGTGATGATCAGAAAAGGAAAGTAAAAGAAGCTTGATTTATAGCCATTCACAAAAACATAATAAAGAGAAAACAGCATTCAATTATCATGCAGATAGAATATTTAAATAAACTTATTTACATATTATGCATAATTAAAAGGGATTGTAAATAAAGCAGCAATACTATGAAACATGAGAATACGATTATGGAGCTTGTGACCAAAAGTGCACTCAGCTAAATTAAGAAAAGAAATAAAAACTGCTTCATAAAGCATATGCAGATAAGTATGCTAAAATTGTAAATAAATAAATAATAATGATGATGATGATGATAATAATAAAAAGATTTATACAGACCACTGTTTTCCTTGAACTCATTTATTGATTTACAGATAACACCCTTGATTATAGACAATTATTAATGCTGAAGAAAACTTACTGATCTCAAAGATTCCTGATAATGGTTTATAATTATTGCAAATGAAATTGTGACTTTTTAATTGCTGAATTTTTTTTCAGGCTTTCTTATTAATTTGCTTATAATTGCATTCAGTCTTGGTCAATGGTTTTTTTCTGATATGTATCTTTTACTATGGACAAGCAGCACAGCTTTGACTCCAATAAGTAACACATCACTAGTCATTACAAGATATTTATATCAAAATAGTATTGTTCTGTAAATTAAGCAAAATCTCTTCCCAATGTCATCTTGTTTCCTTTCCCATTTCCAAGTTACCCCTTTGAGGAATAATTTTATAAAGGTGATGCAAACTCAGTTTTATTGGAAATAAAATTCTTATAATAATCCATTTTAAAAATTCAGTTCTTTGACATCTGCATAAGTATTTTTATCCTAAAATATAAATAAAATAACAGTACTTATTAGTTAGCAGAGACACCAAGTGGCAGTCATGTTTTTTTAATATTTAAAAAATATCAATAAATCAATTATAAATTACCTTTTAAGTTTAAAAAATAGGAATATGTTTTTATTTGTTAATAAATAAATGACAATAAGTTTAAAATAAAAAATAAATTTTTATAACACCTAATAGGATAATAACTTTTGAATAAAAAAGTATACAAGCATTTTATATATAAAAAATAACATCTTTTATAATATTTATTCAAATAAATACTAACCTTAGTCGAGTAAAACAGTAAAATACAATAATGTATTGGGTAAACATGAACTTACCAGGTCACAACGAAATATTGTAGTTCAAATTTTTTCACCAGAGTGTTTCTTGTCGAATTATTTAAAAATTTATTGTGAAATATCAAATACACGGCAGCATAAAATTATATTATAAAAAATATCTGAAAAAAAAAAAATTTATTAAAATAATAAAATAAACGGTTTGGATATTATGCAGTCAACATTTTATGCTTATTCCGTAATAAGAAAATTCATAATTATTATCCATTGTAGTTTAATGAGTTCATTCATAATGTACTGTCCATTGTAGTTTTCACTTATAATAGCGATAAAATTCACAAAGACGGCAGCAGTCATATAGAGTCCTAAAAGAAAATTCCTGTAGGTAGGATTCAAATAAAGTACTGCTGGTGCCACACTGATGTTTGAGCTTGCGATTAGCTCTCATCCACATATTTTCCACACTATCGGCAATATTTTATTCCAACCCTATCTATAGGAATTTGCTTTGCGAATGTTGTCTTTTGTATATGAAAACTACAATGGACAGTAATTTGACAAGAAACACTCGGGTGAAAAAGATTTGAAACAAAAATTTGATGTTTGTCGTGACCTGGTAAATTCATGTTTACCATTGTATTGTTCTTGTGATGTGGACACTTGTTGAAATGAAACCGAAACAAATAACTTGACCAGAAATGCATTATATAATCAGTGGTACCAACCTTATTCTCACCACCGCAGCATATATTTTGATTCTGAAATAACTTATATGCTGAAATTGCAATGTGACACCACTATTACGATGCACTTAGTGTTACTTTTCAATATGTAAATATAATTTACAGCTCAACTTGGTCATCATTACAATTTCATATTTGCACTGTACAGAAAATGTAATATATTAATTAAAGATAATGAAGGGATTGTGACTAATATTTCTTTAAATTCATGGATCTGAATTAAACTTTCATGACCCCAGCTTTTTGCTTCATGACCCTATTTGGGGTCACAATCCACAGTTTAAGAAATGCTGTGCTAGACATATAATATCAAATGCCCTCAAATTAGGTAATCCCAGCTATACTGAGAATATTATAACTGAGCAGTGCTAGTTAGATATAACTAGCATCTATCTATGATGAATATAATTATGAATATTTATATTTGGACAATATAAATATATTGAGGAAATGTTATGCTTAGTCCATTTAAAATATAATGAGTAAATAAATAATAGTTCATATCAGCATGTAAAATGGACTCATAATTTATAAAGAATGTCAATGAATCCATGTGTATGCTCTTGACTGACCAAGAAAGTAAAATTTATTAAATGCTTTACTGGATAGCGAAATATCACCTGGAATATACTATAGGGTAAGATAAAATATTTATATAATGGTTCTTGCAATAGTAAATCAAAACACCTATTATTAATAATATAAATTTATTAAAATAAACATCAATTTGTATGTGGTGGTTAGAACAAATAATAATTTATAATATTAATTAACATCATATAATGTGCATTTAAAATTCATTTATAGATTACTCTTGTTATAATACAATTAAATATGACATGTATTTTTATAATTAAAATTATCAATACATATAGTCAAAAAAGGATTAACTATAAATTCCTTTTCATACAAGAAAAAATAAAATATATGGATGAATTTTATCAAAAAACAAAGAATATTTTTATAAAGTTATTTATAATTTTAAATTAAATTATACAAATAATGTTCTAATTGATCTTTTATTTTAATTAATTATTATTAATTAAGATATCTAAATTATCAGATGACAAACCAGACTGCATTGTAATTAACACTGTTAATTTTAGAAGATTTTATAAACATGTTATTATAATTTCAACTGTTAGTAAGTAAGATTTTCTCTGTCTATTAATATTATTACACACAAAACTTCACCTTAACTTTCTTATCTTGCACCATTTCCTTTGGCATGTTTTTGCTAGCACACATGTATGTAAATTTCCATGAGCATTTGAATCCTTAAATGTTTTTGAGTTATTTTCCTTTGTTGAATTTGCAATATAAATAGATTTTGAAGTTTAAATCTAATGGCAGTCAGCATAGCATTTTGTTGTTAATCATTTCATTTAAATCATAGACATTAAATAGAAGGAAGCACTGTTGCTTCCTTCTAGGGTTTTCTACTTACATTTTCTTTCTTAAAAATCTAGAATCTAATTATAGGATAAGGTAATGTTAAAATACAAAAAACTTTAAAGGAAAGAAAGTATGTGCTATCCTTTCTGAAGAAAATTGACTTTGTCTCTATAGTAATATAAGCAATGGAATCTAGATTTTTAAACACTGGTTTTTTGAATAGGTGATTTTTTTTAATTTTAATAAAGTTTGTCATCTGATATAAAAAAAAATTGTTTAATTTTAGTAAATAAATTATTTATTTATTCCAAATTTATTCAAACTAAATATATTTTATTAAACATTTGACCTTGAATTGTTCTCTATTTAGCAATTTATAAACCCATAGAAAATAAAGATGTGTGTATACCACAATATATTTAATTTACTTTAACTTAAATAGTCTTACTGGGATAATTTACAAGTCCTTTAAAATACTACGATATAACAAAATCAAGACACTCGCCCTGCCAATTCATAGGACAAGAACTTTAACACTTGTTTTTTTAAAACAATGACAATTCCAAATTCAATACATTTTTATCAAAGAAAAAATATATAATTTCATATAGCAAAACCAGTTAATTTTTATTACTAAATTAATTAACTTTTTTTCTCTTTTTTAATAATTAAATCTAAAAACATCTCACAAATAAGAGATAAAAAATTTAATGTTGGCATCTGCCCATTTTTTTATGAAAATGGGAATGTACCATAACTCTTTATATAAATTTTGGAGGAAAAATACAATAAATAAAAAAAGTATGTTTCATCGAAAAAATATTTAATCAAAATTATTCTTTACTAACAATTATTACTAATATTAAAATATTTATTTTGAAATCTAGTTATATAAATGAAAATGTGTACATGAAGAGGTGCACATCAGCTATCTTATTTTACTGTGGTTTTATGTTTAAATCTATCATTTAGTTTTTCCTTCTTGCTTCTTCAAATGTTCACATTAAAATTAGAATAATTTGCAGGGTAGGTTATCACAAGTTGAATTTATCCATGTAACTTCCAGTTTTCAGTTGACACTTAAAATAATTTTTAAATTAACTCAATTTCATGGGTAAACAAATGGTTAAATCTAATTTTTTGGATGATCTCCACCAGTAATTTTCAGATCCCTGAAGATAAGTATAAGCAAGTGCCATTTTGTGGTGTTCTTTCATTTTGTTTAAGAAAAAGTTTTCTAGAATCTTAAGGCATTCCATAAAGATTTTTCCTGCATCACTTCTGAATACTTTAATTTTTAAAAAATGATTGACATATTCTACACATGGTTCTGATTATCAAAAATTTTCTTTCTCGTTTTAATACCATTCACTATCTTTGATTTATTTCTTAACATTCTTGAATTTTAGCCATTTGTGTCACTTCTTTATACAATTTTTTTATATGTTTCTTCTGCTCATTTTTAATATCTACATGTTTTGCTCAATTCTTTGAGTGAATCAGCATTCCTCAGATTTCTGTTTAATCTTTCATACTTGATACTGCATGTTCTAATATTTCTTTTGTAAATTCCAGTAATCTATTATTTTCATTATTTTATCTTTTCTTTCATCTTCCTTTTGAATCGTGCCCTGCCTATAATTCATATTTTCTATTTTTGTTCTATTCTAACATTTTAATCATCTTTTGATTGCCCTCTTCAATTTTCTTGTTCTGCTCATACCTATCTTTCATTATTCAGATATTCTGAATAGCTTCTTGCTGTTCTTACTTCTATTGTTTGGGTAATATTCTGAATAGATTCCTGAATGATCTGAATCATTTTATATTGTCTATTTTACTTTTCGGAATGCTCTTATTTTCTTTAGCATTTATTCCTTTTGCTAATTATTTTTCTTCATTTCTATAAATATCTGATTTTTCTGACTGCTTTCTTCTAGCTTTTAGCAGCATTTCTTATCTTTACTGACTACTTTTTTTACCAGCATGATTCTGCTGACTGCTTTCTTCTACTTTCTTTAGCATTTCTTTTTTGCTGATTATTCTATTTTTTTAGCTGAATCCAACTTTCTTCTGCTTTTTGTCAAGTGCTCTCTTCTATTTTTTGCACTTGGATTGAAGCCATCTTTATTCTCTGGGTTCCTTGAATTGTTTGCTGATTTTTTTTCTTGATATGTTCTTTTATTTTTTCCAATTTTATCATTGTCAACATGAATGCTATCTGATAAGTTTTCATCTTACAGGAACACTACAAAATTATTTTTACAAAAAATATGCTTAAAAAATATTTTATAAAATAATCTTCACATCACCTCAGTTCCACGCAATCTTTCACTATTATCTAATATTACACCTAATCTGTCTCTCTCTTTGAACCTATCTCAATACTTGATTTTACTTTTCTATTTATTTGTTTCCCCTTGTTTTATTTTTCATTTCTATTCTGCTCATGCATATGTGATTGATTTGTTATTTACTATTAATATTTTGAAGCACATGCGCATATATAACATGAAGTTTATATAACAAACCATTTGCTCAAAGCCTTTTCCCAGAAATCTGACTGGCATAGGACAACTGAAGAATGATTAGTAACCTGAAATCTTGGGACAAAAAATCCCACTGCCAGATTATAAGTGCACAATGCAGCATGAAAACCAGGATGGCTAACTCATTTATGTCAAATAAAATTAATAATGCAAAAATCTTTGCAGTCTTGCTCCTTTGGGTCTTAAAGGCTGGTAAATACAAAACTTTAAAATTAAGCCTTGCTCTTTTCTTTGAGACTAAGAGTCTGAGGTTCATGGCACATGACTATATTAACTTTATGATAAACTGGAATTATAAAAATATAAAAGTGGGTTGGTATAATGTCAAAACCGAACATTCCATAGAGTTGCATAAAAACATTGCCTTCTCAAGCCAATGATAAAATCCATCATCATTACTGAAAGTAATTAAAACAAACTCCAGTCAAAAGCTCAATCTAATCTCCAAAAAATCTACTTTGCATTGTTTTGTTCTACTGTAAATATGAATACATTTTACAAATATTTTTATGTCACTATTTTTATAATTTACAATCAATTATAATTTAATTAGTATCATGTATTTCACAGTAATATATATATATATTTTAAATCCTGCATCAAAATACATTTTCCTTTCTCAGATGTAATTATACAGAGCTTCAAATTATGTGGTCATTTTATAAAAACTGATCATCAGAAATTAACTATCATTGGGTCCACCATGAATCTTGTCAATGAAGTCATCAAGTATAAAATAAATAAATATTAAAAAAGCATGAGAGCACCAGCATTTAATAAAGTTATAATAATGTTAAGATACATCACCAACCAAAAATAATAGTCATCATTTGTGACTGGATTTAAGAGATAACTTATAAAACCAAGGATAATTATGTAGTCACTGCCAAACTTAGGATATAATATAAAATCATTTGGATGCACATACTTATGTCATAAACTAAATTGTAGTAAAAAATGCTGGAATTTTAATATATGATCAACATCAATGTTCTTGCTATATGGTACCATGAGTGTATAAGTCAATTTTAAACTTATATTATATATAAATATATTATATTTATAACACAATGAATGATAATTGTATTTGTTTATATATTTAAAGCTTTCGGGCTAAGATTCTTAAGACTGGCTTATATATATAAAAGTTAAGTTTAGAAAAGGTGGTATCAACCTTTTCTATCAAAATCTCTGTCTCGTGTCTAAGCTTGATTATTTATTAGATATCTGTTTAAAATCTGATTGGTTTTCTCTGTTATAATTGCGCATGTGAGAAAGGCTAGCATACTTTCAATTTATTATAATCTATATAAAAATAGTGCAGTGAATGGACTCTAAATATGAGCATTACCTTTGCTTCATTCAGATAATTATCTGGATGTTCAAACAAACATATCCCCCACATAAAATTAACCATTATTGTTCTAGAACTAGCTCAAGATCACAAGGATTCTATGAAGCTGTGATCTACTTAAATAACAATTCTTACTGAGATAATTTAGAAATCACTTAAAACACTGTGCTATAATGAAATCAAGACATACACACTGCTAATTGATAGAATAGATAGCTGCAGATATAAAGACATTAACACTACTACTTTTTAAAACAATTATTTAATGAAATTAACTAATAAATTCAGAAATGAAAATATAATTCCAAATCCAATAAATTTTATAAATTAATTAATTTATATTTTGATTGTTTTTTTAATAATTAAATTTAAAAATATCGGTTGTGTTAGGATCTATCATGTCAGCTGCTTAATGGTGTTGATACTAAGCAAAAACACATTGATATAACATTCCTGGGCCAGCCATTCTATACAACTATGATGTCCTTAAAATTAAAAAAAAAAAAGCAAAATATAAAAATGTGAGCAGACTTTTTGGGACAGTAGTTAATCAGAAACTGGATTTTTGTGGGTGGGGGGGTGTCAATAAAAAAGTATGTTACTTTCCTATAGCAAATAATAGTACATTGGACACTTTTTTGGACAGTAATTCTAACAAAATTTTACAATGAAAACCAATTTTGACCTTTTTGAGACAGTAATTTGGACAGTAATTAATCAAAGACTGGATGTTGTTTTTTTACTTTGCATATCGGAAAAGTTACGGTACTTTTTAAATACAAAATTAAATTACATTTTACCCCTTTTTTGGACAGTAATTATTCAGACACCATGTTTTGGGGGGTAAAAATTAAATTATATTGCACTCTTTTTGGGTGTGTATATATAAAATTATGTTACTTTTTTAATAAATAATAGTAAATATAGTGGAGACTTATTTGGATACTAATTAATCAGAGATGGGCTTGTTTTTTTTTTATGTATCGGAAAAGTTACAGTAGTTTTTTAAGTAAAAATTAAATCACATTTTAATCTTTTTTGGACAGTAATTAACCAGACACTGCATTTTGGGGTGGGGGAACTAAATTCGATTGCAATTTACCAAATAAAATTTTAATAATTATAACAAACTATTATAATGAAATCCGACTCCGGTGTCTGGAAATTGGCAATTTTGAAAGTTTGAAGCAGCCATCTTCCCTGTCTTGGATGATTTCTTGTGGTACATTACTTTCATAGTGATTTTTGAAATAGTGCTGTGCTCAAACCCTAAATTACAATTTGTAATGCTAACACAGTTCTGATGGAACAGTGACGACACTGATAAAAGTGTTAGAAGGTACCAGTTAGGTCAGTTCACATGAAACAAACAGGTCAACCTGAAAACTTAAATTATTTAGACACGAACACACCATCATATGATACTATAGCAAAAATATACAATTCAGCATTACGATAAAGTGCATAACACAACCAACTACGGCAGCCAATGAAGGCATTTTTCTGTGTTTTTAGCATAGAAAAAAGCCACCAGCGGTAGCCGGCAGCTGAGTAAACTGACTGTGTTTTATCATAGAAAGAAAACTCTTGGCTACGGAAACGGGATATTTCTAGCAATTTAGTTAGAAATAGTGCTGTCAAGTGACTGACATGATAGATCAGAACACAAACAAAATATCTTACAAATAAGAAAAAAAAATAATACTGCCCCCCACCACCACCACTTTTATGAAAATGGGAATGCCCCATAACTTTTCACAAATTTTGGAGGGAAAAATAAAAAATATTTTAATAATATGCTGCTGCATTGCAGTGACACTTTTATATAATAATTTGTAGGCTTTTTTATATCATAATTTCTACAGACTAAGCGCTTTCAGATCCCTTGTTGCTCCAAAATCATAGTGTCTATATTGTTGACATTATTAATGTTTTAACAACAAAAAAATCAAAATTATTCTTTACCACCAATTCAATTTATTTGGAAATGTAATTATATAAATGAGAATGTAAAAATAAAGATACTTTGTCTTTTTGTAGTCATAATTTCCATTTTTTTCCTGTTTTTCCTTCATTTTCTCAAATGTCCACATTAAAATTAGAATTATTTCCAATTGGGTTATCACAAATTGAATTTATCCATGATTTCTTATTGTGGTTCCAAGATTTCAGTTGATGATTGTAATATTAATTTCCAAACTAATGTATTTTCTGATAAAGTTGCATTTATCCTTTTTATGTTTCTGGTTAGTAAGGGCTGAATTTGTCCAATTTAATTTGCAGATCATGTTAATACAAACAGTCATTTTTGAATGCAACACAAAACATGTTGCAGATTTTTCTCAGGGATATTCTTTTAATTTTTTTCTAGTTAGCAAGCTAAATATGGGTTTGATAATGTGTAGCTTTTAGCTAAAGCTGAGCTCACAGTTTTCTTCAAATCCATTTCATAATATTTTTAATCTAGTAGTGAGATTACTTTTATTTCAGACTATTTCTCAGTTCTCTTCATAGTAAAACTGCTACAACTGTTTTCAACAGCTGAGTCAAGAATGACTGTTCCTCATAAGACAGGGATCTACTGCTTTAATCTGTCCAGATATCTAATTTTTTTGTAATACTCATTTTCCATCCAATCACGTATCAGACATAATAGCATTAAACCCTAATAATTTCTATTTTTACAAAAGGTTATTTCCCTCCTTTTTTGTAATCGATTAAAAAAATCTAATCATATTTTATTTATTGAAAACATCTTTGTAGTTTTCTTTTTGTCAAAAAAATCTTTAAATTAGAAAAAAAAAAACATTTAATTTCTTTAGATAAAAAGAAAACTTTAATCAAACGTAAACAACATTACACCTGGGTCTCATTTTATGCAGTAGATAGGTTCCACAGAAAACCCGCATTAAAAAAATCGCACAAAAATAGACTTAATTTACCTTGAAAAATGGGGGATAGGGGTTGTAATTTTCAGAATTCGTATCAAAGCAACAGAAAAATTACTTTAAAATTTGCATTAAAAAAATAAGCAAATAAAGTATGACTAATAAAAAATGTCAAATATTTGGAAAATATTAATACAAGACAAACTTTTTTTACTTTTTTTATTACTACAGTATTTAATTTTACATTTTTCATACATATTTTAATCATTACCGATAGCGTTCGTTTGTAAACTGGTAAAAAATCAGATGTGATGTATTATGGCTTCTCCTTAAATGAAGTCAAGAATCTCTCAGCAATTATGCACAGAGAAACCTGTTAAGCCACTTTATTTTTATTTGTGATGTGATGTACAACTAGCGCCATTTCAAGTCTTGTGCTGTGTTAATGGTTTTCTGTTTCTATAATTAAAAAATAAGATCCAATCAAAACATTATCATTGAATGATTTTTTGCAGATTATAAAATCTTCGTTTTTTTATTTTAAAAATCTAAAAGATTTATTTCTGTTATATATAACATAATACGTTTTAAAAGTTTAAATTTTTTGAATATTTATTGAGATATTTTTATATGTAAGTATAAATCTATTATTATTATTTACTCATTAGTATAAATAGGTTATTTACATAGAAGCTAAAAATCTAAATACAGCTTCAGGCCATATTCACGTTAGCTGCTAATATAACGTTATATTTTTGAAGAAAAAAAGTATTTCAAGTCAATCACAGTCTTGTCCACCATTTCTAACTGGTCGGCACAAAATAGGATAGACGTTAATTTTCTGGACCAACAATATATAAAACAGCCGTTATGAAGGATATTCTGGAGCCTTCAAACCATGTGCCTTTTCTTATAGGAGTTTTTTCCAGACAATCTTTCAAATTACATCACCACTGTTTTTCAGTACCATGGATGTACTTCTTCATTTCATGGCCGTTTTCGCACAATTTCACGCAGTGTAAAATTCCTTCTTGTTGAAAGAAAGCTATCGCCTCTTCTTCACATTTTGGGAGATCCCACAACTTCAGATCTCTTGTGTCAATAATAGCCATTTCTAAATTGATGTCTAAAAATGGAAAATCCGGAAAATTAATAAAATACATCCACTTAATATCAAAGAAATAACATGTAAATTACTTACAATTGTTGAGAAAGTAATGATTTATTTAAAAAAATTGCTGAACTATTAAAGCACTGACAAAAACGCTGCTGCACTGAAAAAAACGGTGCAACAAATAGGAAAAAAATCCACTTTTAAATCTCGCAGATCAAGATGAAAAAAATCTCGTGGATGAAAAAATCAAATCTTTCAAATTAGTCATGTCAGTCTCTTCGTTGCCATGACAACATTCATGTGTTCTTCCGACAACGCAAATATCGGATAATTACAGTTGTATGCCTTCAGGCTAATGACATCATAGCAAGGTAAATACTGGATTACCATATAGTGAAATATGAAAGATATTTTTTAAAAAAATGAATCGCATAACTTCAAAATCGCATTAAAATAATCCGCATAAAACGAGACCCAGGTGTATAATATAAATGTTAAAATCTTATTTTTAAAATTATTGGAAAAAAAGATTTTATTATGTTAGTATATTATTATTTTTAATACTTTTTTCTTCCTTTTACATTATTCTTATTAAATTAAAAATATTGACATTTTAAAAAAATTTTGGAACATATATTATCATTTAATTTTGTAATTATTATTCTGAAGAGAAAAAAAAGACATGAAAAGAAATAATTATTCTCAATATATATATATGCCTATTCAAGATTAAATGAAAAAAATATTCTCAAAGATAATGCATAGGTCCTGAAAAATTAAAGATCACCTTTATAATTTTGTCCACATACACATTTCCTATTTATGGACAGCTTGATTAAAAATATATATCTTTAGTAATGACTTGGAAAGATTTGTGAATGCAGTGAAAATAATATTCAATCAGTTTTTATTTGTAATTAATTGCAATAAGAGCAAAGAATCAACAAACCATTATAAGAAGCAAATATAAATAATAAATATAGTATTAGCAGGAAATAAACATGAACTATTCTTTGTAATTGGCTTTTAAAAAAGAATATTTGGTTAATTATGGGGCATATTATAAAAGAGCAATCACATCAATCTTTTTGTTGCATGTACATACATGTTAAAATAGCTACAAAAATAATACATTAAAAGGTGTTAGGATCATTGTATAAATGCTGACTGATCATCACTGTTCAGTGTAATTATACACCATTAATGTACTAACTATCCATAAACTAGTAATCATGTACATCATCCAAATCTCCAAGACCTCCACTGGTCAACTTGCCTCCATTTTCTAAGTTTTATTAATTTATCCCAAATTTGTTTATTTCATTTGTAAATAAACAAATTTTCTTGACTAGCAAATCTCTTCCATCCATGCTTTGTATATAAAAATATCAATAATAACAGAGCAGTATATAATCAAATTGTCTATGCCATTGGAATCTTAAAATATTAGGTTGGTTTTAACAATTTGCTTATGGTTATATAAGTTGCCTGGATGATATTCTGGTTAATAGATAGACAGGATGTCAATGGTCTTTAACTTTTATAATTTCCAAACTTAAGTTACAGAAAGCAGTGTCTGCTATTTCACATATATGCTATCATTTTACAAAAAATATGCACAATCTTGTCTCTAGGAATTCCATATTTGCCCAACATGAAAATTAAAGGTAATTGCCCCATTTCTTGAAACTATCATTTTAATTGAGTATTTATAGTAGATACTAAAGAATGAATAAAAGTGAAAAGGATAGAATTAAGTAAGACTTTTCCATATGAATTAATAAATATATATTCAATGATTTTTTTTAAAAAAAATATACAGATGAAAACAAAAAAAAATTGATTCAAAAAAAATTTTTTTTCTTAGTCTTTTAAATAACAAAAAAAAAACCGCTGTCAAATAATGTAAATTATTCTTCACGTGTAAACTGTGGTAAACAGAGTAGAAAATATTCAAAAAACCTTAACCACTAATACTATTTTGCCAAACACTTTCAGTACCACGTACATGTTGGAACTGAATGATTAATATTCTAGTACATGCTTAGTGGAACATTAGTGTTACGCTGATTGATAACATCATTAGACTTTGCAATAAACCAAGCTTTTTTCAACTTCCTCTTTCTATTGGCTGATTCATCCCCCTCCCCCCACAACTAGTTCATGATTTGAAAAAAAAAAAAAACGGAATTAACTTAGGAATCACTTTTATATTTTTTTTATATTGATAAACATGCTGTTACAATCACGTTAATACATTAGCTTTTGTTTCACCATAACAAATAGCATTATAATCAATTTTTTCTCAGGCAATTGAATAAACCACTTCATATCTATTCATTACTTTCACACTATCCTTTGAATTATTCATTAGTCTATTTAAACACAAAGATGAACGAAATCCTATATTATAATCTTTACCAATTATATTTTTTTAACTTCCTACTTATAGATGACACATAAGCTAAAGAAAACCCATTTCTGTCTATTTTATTTTTTATCATCCACTTTATATTTAAACTTCCCATTATCATAAAAACAACTTCAATTGCCTGTGTAATATAGTTTTCTTGTATCTTACACTTATCAAGTCATCAATATATCTCTCAATATTCCTTTTTCTATCTGCTTCAAATTTACAAAGATGCAAATTGCGATACAAAAATATTTTAATCCAGCTATTTTATAATTTAAATGAACATTCGATAATGGATGTATAAAACCTCTTTTATTTAAGGATTTAATAAGCATTTTATACCAAACACATTACAGCATCTATATACATTCACATCTAAATACTTTAAAACTTCATCATATTCAAACTCCATAGTTCATGATAAACCAGAATTCTCATTTAACTTATCAAACATATTCTCTATCACATTTTTTGATCCATACACAAAAACATCATCCACATATCTTCTATACACTAAATCATTACTTAAACCAGCAAGCATCACATAATCACATCTCCAATACTAGCACATAATTGTTTACAAACAAAGCATAGCAAAACTCTATATAGTAGTGCCACCTGTGCTAAACAGAGTAATCAATGGATGCCAGAAGGCTTGTGCATAAAATCCCTATCTAATGCCTACTCATCCAATATCCCCAGACTAGTTTCTGGCTTGTGGCCTTCATCAGTGAGGAGCTTTGGATCTGAGAGCACTGCATCTAGATCTTAGGATCTAATGCAACCCTCTAGCAACCACCTTTTATCTCTACTTAACTACAAAACTATGAGCATGAAATTGAAAACACAAAAAATATTTTCAATCTAAGCTATGGTTGTTAAAGAGCCAAAGACACCAAAATGTATGGGTGCTGAACTGAGTTCAGACCCATATGACTATATAAGCTATTGAGCTTAGATTGAAAATATTTTTTGTGTTTTCAATTTCATGCTCATAGTTTTGTAGTTAAGTAGAGATAAAAGGTGGTTGCTAGAGGGTTGCATTAGGTCCTAAGATCTAGATGCAGTGCTCTCAGATCCAAAGCTCCTCACTGATGAAGGCTACAAGTTAGAAACTAGTCTGGGGATATTGGATGAGTAGGCATTAGATAGGGATTTTATGCACAAGCCTTCTGGCATCCATTGATTACTCTGTTTAACACAGATGGCACTACTATATGGAGTTTTGCTTTGCTTTGTTTGTAAATCATTACTTCTTATAAATGACTCTATAATATATTTTTCCATTTCCGAAACATACAATCTACACACAATACTATTATTTCCAATTCCATTGGCCAACCATTCTTAATTTGATAATAATCCTTCCCTCTCTTGCAGTAACATCATCATTAATCTATTCCAACACTTCCACAATAAATCTGGCTTTATAATCGTCTACATTATAATTTAACAAAAGTTTTTTTAATTATATTTATAGATTTATTATGGTCCACCAATCCATATAACACATCCAATGATGCCATATAAAAACTGCTAATTATCTTGGCAGACTTCAATATCTGAACAAATCCAAATGTAGATTCAATTGTAAATTTTCCAAATCCTATCAACTCCTGTACCATTTTGCAAACAAGTGTGATGCTTTCTGATAACAACAACTCTCAAAATCCATCATTAATCTTAACAGAGCATTCATTCTCTTTATGAACTTTAACATTTGCAAATAAATGTCAAACAATCATAGCTGATGAATAAATCCTCTAATATTCATCTCTCCTAAATATTTTACCAACATATGAACACAAACTTTTAACTTATAATTCTCCACTTTTTCAAACTTCAACTTAATAATTTGCTGAAAATTTTTTTCTTTATATATATGTCCATTGATTAACACAAATCCATTACCTTTATCTTCCTTCACACAAATAACATTTTTCTTTTGCAACAGCAATCTGAACTTATTAATCATTTTATATCAATCCTTACCTTTGCAAAATAATAATTATCCTTTAACAATGGAGCAATTTGCTTAATCACCTTTTTCTTTTCCTCTGAAAATTCATATGCTATCTCAATATCTGCAATAATCTCCATATTCGAATCTTTCCAACCATCATCAACAAATCTAGGACCACATTCTAACAAAGATTTGAATTCCATTGACAAATTTACATTTGATAAATTCACAAAATTATCTTGCAATTCATTATAAATTATTACATCTTGTTTTTTCGATAAAAAATTACATTTATTATCAAATTTATGCTGTTAAAGCATTTGCAAACAGTTACATCTATTAACAATATCATCCAATATTGAATAAAAGTCTAACATTCTTGTTCTTCTTGCAACACTTAAATATAATTGGTTTTTTTTTAGAATCTTTTACAATAAACTTTAATAACGTAATTCTCATTAAACTCACGACTTCTTTCTTTCTATGAATAGATAGATGGATTAAGTACCTCATTACAACAATTTGGAAAAACTTTAAATTTCATGTACTTCTTTAAGAACTTTAACCGCTCTCCTATTTTAACAATCTCTATACATAACGGCAAGACCGCCAATCATATTGATAATCCATAATTATACTATTAAATGATAAATGAATGCAAAAACTCTGTCAAATAATGTCAATTATTCTTCATGTATAAACTGTGATAAAGAGAAGAGGAAAAATTAAAAAAACATTAACTACTAATATTATTTTGCCAAGTACTTTCGGTACTGATTCTCAGAATCATGATGACATATTGTGTTAATGGATGGATATATATATATATTTGACGATAGCAAATAGCTTGAAATCATGATCTGAAAGTGGAATTAAAGTTAGAGATAGTGAATGCTCGCTCTGACGTTTATGTAAACAGAAAACTACGCTTGACAGTGTTTTTGGTAGAATGCCATCTGTTATCATAAATACAAGCGTTAGCAAGTTTTTTAACTTGTGTTTTTTTGTTTTTCATAAATGTACCTTTGAGGTCTTTCTTGCAATGATGTATATTGCAGAGGCTTCTACTATGTGGTGATGCTGAACTGAGATCAGACCCATGTAGCTATCTGGCTTGCTATGCTGAGTTTGAAGACATTAACGTGTCTAAAAGATTCACTCTTGCGAGCTGAATAGAAACTGTTTCATAAATGCTCAGAGTTTGTGTTTAGATCTAGTTTCTTATTCCTGTCTTTCACTGATGATAGCAAATAGCTTGAAATCATGATCTGAAAGTGGAATTGAAGTTAGAGATAGTGAATGCTCGCTCTGACGTTTATGTAAACAGAAAACTACGCTTGCCGGTGTTTTTGGTAGAACGCCATCTGTTATCATATATATAAATTATCAGCAAATTGTTAAGTTGGAAGTATGAAAAAGTGGAGAATTATAAGTTAAAAGTTTGTAATGTTTTGCATCCATATGTTAGTAAAATATTTAGGAGAGATGAATGTCCAAAAATTTATTCTGTCAGCTATGATTGTTCCCCATTTATTTGCAAATGTTAAAGTTCATAAAGAGAATGCTCCATTAAGATTAATGATGGATTTTGGTTGTTATTATTAGAAAACATCACAATTGTTTGCAAAATGGTTACAGCAGTTGATAGGATTTAGCAAATTTACAATTAAATCTATGTTTAAATTTGTTCAGATATTGAAGTCTTCCACGGTGGTTAGCAATTTTTATATGGCCTCATTGGATGTGAGTTATATGGATCAGTTGACCATAATAAATCGATAAATATAATTTAAAAACTTTTGTAGATTATAATGTAGACATTTGTAAAGTCAGATTTATTGTGGAAGGGTTGGAATGAATTAATGGTGATATTATTACAAGATATGGAAAGAATTATTATCAAATGAAGAATGGTTGGCTGATGGAGTTGGCAGTAAGTAGTATTGTGTGTAGTTTGTATGATTTGGAAATGGAAAGACATTATAGAACCATTTATAAGGAGCAATGATTTAGTGTATAGAAGATATGTGGATGATGTTTTTGTGTATGGATCAAAAGATGTGATAGAGAATGTTTGATAAGTTAAATGAGAATTCTGGTTTTTTATGAACTATGGAGTTTGAATATGATGGAGTTTTAAAGTATTTAGATGTGAATGTATATAGATGCTATAATGTGTTTGGGTATAAAATACTTGTTAAACCATTGAATGTAAGGGGGTTTACATCCCCATCATTGAATGTTCCTTTAAATTATAAAATGACCGGATTAAAAAAAATTTGTATTGCAATTTGCATCTTTGTAAATTTGAGGCAGATAGAAAAAGGAATATTGAGAGATATATTGATGATTTGATAAATGTGGGAAATAAGAAAACTATATTACACAGGCAATAGAAGTTGTTTCATAATAATGTGAAGTTTAAACATAAAGTGGATATAAAAAATAAAACAGACAAAAAGTGCTTTTCTTTGGTTTATGTGCCATCTAGAAGTACGAAGTTAAAAAATATAATTGGTAAAGATTATAATATTGGATTCCATTCACTTTTGTGTTTAAATAGACTAATAAATAATTCAAAGGCTAGTGTGGAAGAAATGAATGGTTTATTCAATAGCCTGCAAAGAAATTGGTTGTAATGTTATTTATTACAGTGAAATGAAGGCTAATGTAATAATGTGATTGCAATAGCATGTTTATCAATATAAAAAATCTAAAAGTGATTCACAAGTTAATTCTGTTTCTTCAGATCATAAAAGTAGTTGTGAGCATGAGTTTTATCCTCAAAACATCATTACAGGGTGCAATGAAACAAACGATATAAAGAGGAAGTTGAAAGAGGCTTGGTTTATTGTGAAGTCTAATAACATTATCAATCAGCATAACATTAGTATTCCACTGAGCATGCACTGGAATATTAACTGTTCAGTTCCAATAAGTTGCCATGATTCTGGTACATGGTACCAAAAGTGCTTGGCTTTATTTTTGTTAGCATCGTTCTTAAAATCATCATCATTAACTATTTGTAGTCTTTTTTAAAAAAAAAAATTAACATATATGTGATTGCATTCTATACTCCACTAAATACGAAAAACAATTAAACTTTATTATAGATCATAATCGAGGGTAAAATATAGCTATCTACTTTTGCATAGAGAATTGTTGGTAGGCTTCTTTGAATTTAAATTTCTCATGTATTATTCCTTTATCAGTAATTATTATAACGGACATTTTTCTATGCTGGTATTTGAAAAGAGACCAAAATGCAATTGAGTATATTCATTTTTAAAAACATCTAATCATTTAGTCAAGTCAGAATAGAACCTCCAAATACTGAAAATAGATAAGCAAGTCTGTATATTTTTCTTCTATATAACAATTTGGAAAATTATTTGAATTGCCCTCATTCTAAATTTCATTTCTATAAAAGTTTTGCTGTGGATGCAGAGATAAGAATTACACTTGATTAAATTCGGATTATCACCTTGGAACTGTATTTTATTAAATAATTCTGTTAAATATGTTTTCATTTTAGAAAACAAGTTAACTCATAAAACATTTTTGTTTTCTAGGAACTCTGATGCAGAACAAGACAGCCAATGAAATTCTGTATGCAGCAGCAACTGAATGTTATTAGCATAAAATTGTTCAAACAATGAGATTCAATGAATTGCTTAATTTTATTGACTGCTTTAAGATAATGATTTATGTTGGCAGCTAAATGATGACTAGTGACACAATGTTCAGAAAATACAATCAGAATCATGTTTAAATATGCAACAATATCCCTATAGATTTATCATTATTATAGAATCATCAGTGGATTATATATATATATTTCAATGCATAAAATATCAAGTTGCAAATTTTTAACAAATTATTCTTAGTAATTTTTTCCTTCTTTTATGAATCACAGGTATGCTAAAAATAAGGCTTCATTTCCTGACAAAATTTACTTACAGAATTAGGATGTTTTTTAAAATACTCACATAATGAGTCTTCATCTTGAACTATTTTATTCATTCTTTTTTTGCATTGTATTATTGCTCAAATCAGGAGCATAATAGTGACAAACTTATAGCCAGTTGAATTAGTTCACCAATAATATGCACTTTCATCGATTTAGCAATTAGTGAAAAAATATTTAAAAACCATGCAATTCTTATCACTGTGTTTGAATGCTATTGAAAAGTTATGCCAATGTTGGTTATCCCTAACATTCTCCTTTAAAATCTTGAAAATATGGAAAATCTTTAACTTTCTTAATAGCATAAACTTTTGTCAAATGTTTTTGTAGTTTTGAAGGAACTTTTTAATAAATCAGGCACATCGGTTATGTATTGTTTCTAAATAGTCATAATTCAAATATTCTCTATTTTTTATAGTTTCATCCATGACATTATTTATAAAAACAGGAAAATTTTGTTTTATTTATAATAGTGTATAAAATTATTAAAAAAATATATAGCAATTTATATAATTTAAAAAATATAATTTCCCTAGTAGAAATCAACAGTTGCCATGATAAGTGTTTTTTGCATAAGATGAAAAATATAAAAGTACTAATGAAATTAATAAGTCTGAGTTATAATCTTTGTTACATTTTTACTTACCATTGTGAAACTCCCTCCACTCATAACTTTGACACCATCCATTTTAGATAAATACACTAATGATTATTACTAATCATTTTCGAAATTAAAGATTATCTCTAGCACAGATATAAACTTTAAACCTCAGTTAAAGATTAATATATCTGATTTTTTTAAATTTACACACATTCATCTTTCTCTGTCCTGTATGTAATATCTTTATAGATATAATAAACACCTCCACACTTCCCCATTCTTTTTAAATACATATAAATAAAGATATAATAAAAGACAAATGCCCCCCCAAGATGCATTTCATGCTGAACCAGCACTCATCAGTTGGCCCAGGTCACAATCCCTCATATACATCTTTATTATATGCAAAGTATTTATCTAGAGTAAATTGTTACATTTTCATTTACCATTGTCAAACTCTCTCCACTCACAACTTTGACGCCATCCATTTCAGATAAATACACTAATGATTATTACTAATCATTTTCAAACTAGAGATTATCTTTAGCACAGATATAAACTTTACACCTCAGTTAAAGATTAATATATCTGATTTTTTAAATTTACACACATGGAGTTATTCACATTTCTCTGTCCCATATGTAATGTCTTTATAGATATAATAAACACCTCCACACTCCCCCAATTCTTTTCAAATTCATATAAATAAAGATATAATAAAAGACAAATGACCCCCAAGATGCATTTCGTGTTGAACTATCATTATATATATATATATATTGTTAAAACGAAGATTTGCACGGGTTAAATATATAAAATACATATTTTGCGGGTTCATCCGTGTTAAAAACTTTTAATATTAATATACTGATGTTTCAACTTGGTCACACAAGCCAACCACAGAGTTATAAAAGGTAGAAAGACGGTTGTAGAGGCGCTACAATCACTGATTTGATTAAAATGTTAAAATTCCACCAATAGCAAAAAATGTTAAATTTAGGAATGTTTTTTTTAAAAAAAAATCTTTCCAAATAGGAGGAAGTTTGCATGTATCATCTCGCTTATTGATACAATCTGGCCTTTTAAGTATCTCAATGGCTTCTCTAATTTTGCATTGGTAGAGATTATCACATCTGGATATGATCCTGGTACTAGAAAAATCAATTTTATGACCTGAATCTATAGTATGGATTGAGAGTGCTGATGATGATGAGTGTTGTTTAACTGCATTAGCATGCTCATCTCTCCTAACACTGATGCGACAATTACTCATACCTATGTAAGAAGCTTTACAATTTTTACATGAGATTTGATAGACACCATGAGATTCAAGAGGGGTTGAATCCTTAGGCTTGGTTATTATATTGCTGATCTTTTGATGAGCAGAAAATGCTGTATCTATATTATAGCATTTTAATATATGTCCGATACTGTCTGTAGTTCCTTTTACATATGGAACACAAATCCTAATAGCTAATTTATCATCTTTTTGTTTCCTATTTTGGGCTTGAAATAAGGCTTTTTTTATAAATTTGTAATTATAACTATTTGCTAATAAAACACTATTAATATGATTTATTTATTCTTTCAGATGTGTCTCATCTGAAAGGTTAATTGCTCTATTTAAAAGAGTTTTGGCTACAGAAACTATCTGAGTTGGGTGATGATGAGAATGGAAATGCAAATATCTGTCTGTGTGTGTATCCTTTCTGTAAATAGAAAAAGATAAACTATTTGGTGTTCTGATGACTAGAACATCAAGAAAAGGGAGTTTTCCATCAGACTCTGTCTCCATTGTAAATTTAATATGAGGATGCATATTATTTAAATGTAAGAAAAAATCATCTAATTTATTTTTTCCATGTTGCCATATGACAAAAGTGTCATCTATGTATCTGAGCCAAATGAGAGGTTTTAAAGATGATGATTCTAAAGCACGAGTTTCTATATATTCCATGAATAAATCAGCTATTACTCCTGAGATAGGTGAGCCCATAGGAGTACCAAAAACTTGTCTGTAATGCTGTCCATTATATACAAAATATGTATTTAAAAGACAATGTTTAATTAAAGCAATAATATGGTTTGGTAAATTGCTAATGACATTCTGGTCAGTTTTGATGTCGTGTCTTTGTTTACAAACATTCTAATTGATGAAGCTTTAAATATAATCTTACAACGTTGCAATTAACCAGACCATATTATTGCTTTAATTAAATATTGTCTCTTTAAATACATATTTTATATACAATGGACAGCATTACAGACAAGTTTTTGGTACTCCTATGGGCTCACCTATCTCAGGAGTAATAGCTGATTTATTCATGGAATATATAGAAACTCGTGCTTTAGAATCATCATCTTTAAAACCTCTCATTTGGCTCAGATACATAGATGACACTTTTGTCATATGGCAACATGGAAAAAATAAATTAGATGATTTTTTCTTACATTTAAATAATATGCATCCTCATATTAAATTTACAATGGAGACAGAGTCTGATGGAAAACTCCTTTTCTTGATGTTCTAGTCACCAGAACACCAAATAGTTTATCTTTTTCTATTTACAGAAAGGATACACACACAGACAGATATTTGCATTTCCATTCTCATCATCACCCAACTCAGATAGTTTCTGTAGCCAAAACTCTTTTAAATAGAGCAATTAACCTTTCAGATGAGACACATCTGAAAGAATAAATAAATCATACTAATAGTGTTTTATTAGCAAATAGTTATAATTACAAATTTATAAAAAAAGCCTTATTTCAAGCCCAAAATAGGAAACAAAAAGATGATAAATTAGCTATTAGGATTTGTGTTCCATATGTAAAAGGAACTACAGACAGTATCGGACGTATATTAAAATGCTATAATATAGATACAGCATTTTCTGCTCATCAAAAGATCAGCAATATAATAACCAAGCCTAAGGATTCAATCCCTCTTGAATCTCATGGTGTCTATCAAATCTCATGTAAAAATTGTAAAGCTTCTTACATAAGTATGAGTAATCATCGCATCAGTGTTAGGAGAGATGAGCATGCTAATGCAGTTAAACAATACTGATCATCATCAGCACTCTCACTCCATACTATAGATTCAGGTCATAAAATTGATTTTTCTAGTACCAGGATCATATCCAGATGTGATAATCTCTACCAATGCAAAATTAGAGAAGCCATTGAGATACTTAAAAGGCCAGATTGTATCAATAAGCGAGATGATACATGCAAACTTCCTCCTATTTGGAAAGATTTTTTTTTAAAAAACATTCCTAAATTTAACATTTTTTGCTATTGGTGGAATTTTAACATTTTATTCAAATCAGTGATTGTAGCGCCTCTACAACCGTTTTTCTACCTTTTATAACTCTGTGGATGGCTTGTGTGACCAAGTTGAAATGTCAGTATATTAATATTAAAAGTTTTTAACACGGATGAACCCACAAAATATGTATTTTATATATATATTTTGAAATTATCAAATATCAAAGTAAATTTATCAAAAAATATTTTAGGAAAATACATAAATATGCAACTGTCAGTTTTTAGTTTGCCTTTAAATAATCCACCTCCACCCCCTACGCCAGTTATCAATAATAATGACAACTAATATACTGATTTATCTTGCATAGTAACAACGTAATACAAGTGACATGAGTATAGAAGCAGAACCCTGGAAAGACTCGTAAGACACTTCATAAGAGGTTGACACACACCATAAATTTATTAGTAATTCTCAAGCTTTTTGCAATCACTATTTCCTCAAATATTTTATTCAATCCCATGAATTTAATTTAAACATAGTAAAAGTATAAATCATGAACCTCACATATAACAATAAAATTAAAATTAATTCATTCTTATTCATATATATAAATAAAAGTGTACTACATTTTTGGAATATTAAATATTATCCGTGAAATCAATATAAAATGTCTTGAACAATAAATAAACATTACACAAAGTAATAATTATAAATTATAGCCGAATTCCATAGTTGTGCTTTTATCTGTTGGTTCTGGTTATTATGAGTACTTTTAAATTAATGAAATTTTATGTGGGCTCTATGAATATGAGATAATTCCAAAAGCATGACATGTAGAGTTTAAATGAAAATGTTCTTCATAAGTTATTAAATTTTACATTTTATCTAGCATTGTTCCAAATTTATAATATCCAGGTTATATTAATTTATCTATCACACATTTAAATCTAGGAATAACAATCAGAGAAAAATAATTTAACTAATCAGCATTGTCGATAGAAATCAGAAAATAATTTTAGTTAATTGTTTAAAGGCTGTTATTATTATTCAAATAGCAAAAAATTAAATATTAAATACATAACTGGCAGTTTCAGATAAGATAATCAATTCTTTATTATTTAACTGATATGCAGAAACAGTAGCGTTCCAATAAAATTTAAATTTGATTTTAAACCTCTTCTTTTTTTAAAAAAGTAAAGTTTTCATGTCCAAAAACATCTGCAATTAAAACATTTATTTAATATTGCCAGTTTGCATGCAATAAAGTATTCCAAAACATACTGATCTTCTGCTATTAATTCTACTTTTTAAGTTAAACGTTCCAACATATTTCAAATGTAGATATTGAACAAATTATTAGTGATTTGATTCAGTGACCGCCAGACTTGAACAGACTCTTTAAATTCAGCATCTCATACTATTATTAAATATCACCATTTTATATTTAAATTCATATGAGAATTCTTAGTTAACCCATTTGCTTATCAATAATTTTAAAATATGCATAACATGTTTTGCTTACATGTTATGCTTACACCATTTTTTCTCTTAATAATACCATGAACACTCTCTTTCACTGAAATGCACACGTGTTTATAATATTCTAACTAATGATTAAAAATTAGTTAAATAAATGGATTTTGAATTAAATGAAAATAATTTCTAAGATTATTTTAAATAAATAAATAAATATTATTATTTTTAATCACATTTTACTAAACTTGATGTGTGCTGTTGTTTTCTTACAGGTTAAACATATTTGACCCAAATCAGTGGATGGAAAAGAGCAATTTTAAATACATTAAAATAATACAGGCAATAAGCAAGGCAAAATATTACTTATTCTCACCAATAAATTATTTTGAATGCAAGTAAAGTCTGTTCAGAATGCAAACCAAAGCAATCAAATCACCAAGAAGATAGAAATTTTTTATATTAGTTCTATCAATCTTTATATTTTACACTAAAATATAAGGTTACAATATATAATAGATTTATTTGTAATCTTTTAAAGAGGGCTAATGATATTTTATTGCTGATTGGTTCTTGGCAGACCAATTAACAAATTTTTACTTTTAGCTGCATCAAAACCTACTTTATGTATGAATTGGATCGCAATTACCTACTAAACTGAAATGTTCAAATATTTTTTTAATTTAAAATTTATTTAATGTACTTAATGAGTATTTAAAGTATGTAATTGCGAATTCAAGAAGTATAACCTAGTTGTATAAACAAACTCAACTTATTTTGTATTGCCAATCACTCAATTTCTTAATAAATTTCTATAATGTTATTGCTTTAAATTAGCTTGGTTTGTTATTACTCTGAATCTCTAATCTTAATTATACCCTAGTTATTTATAATATTTATTTGAATTAAATTAAATTCTTTGTAATGTTGTCATAAAGGATTATAATTGTTATGGTTCAAACCATTAGTAGTCGATATCAAATCACATCTGTACTGTTCTGCAATCATCAGAATTCATCAAATCATTAATTTCTTATATCAACCCTTTATTATTTTGAGTCTCTTTGTGAACCATGACCTCCAGCTGGGATGGAATAAAACCAAGAACTGCTAGTGTCATCACAAATGTTATCCATAAGTCAGAGGCAATAGTTCAGGCAAATAGCTTAGGATTTATCATTGCCCTGATATCTGTATCTTGTGCATGGTTGGATTCAAGGTATGTTTGCTTGGATTATTGAGCTTGTTGAATGAATACATGATTTTGACCGGCACAATAAAGATAATACACATGACCACACACATGTGAAAAAGATAAATGATCTCCAATATATGTATTTCATGCGAATGAGCATTCATCATTTGGGTCCAGATTATAATCTCCCACACACATATATAATCAATGCTTAGTTTATATTAAGATAGCAAATCTTCAAACTTTAATGGACAGGCTTCAATCTTTTTCACTCTCCAGCCATCCATATCATTGAAAATCTGATGGAATTCTCAAGGACCTTGTTAATGCCAATATTATTGTCACACCCATATTGGCTGTGTCCTTCTAACCTCTTATGTATAGGTCCGTAATATGTCAATTTAAATACATGGAAGAGGGATGGTAGAATATAGGCTAAATATATAATATTTAAATACAAGTAAATAAATGGACATATTAAAGTCCTATCAGTGATTTAAAGTCAACATAGTTGTAGCAATATTGGCCTCAAGAAGGACTTTGAGCATTCCATCATCAGATTTTCAATGATATAGTTAGCTGAAAAGTGAAGCATGTCCATTAAAATTTGAAAATTTACTATTTTAATATAAACTGAGCACTGATTGCATATATGTGTGAGATGATCTGGACCAATTGATGAACGCTGGTCCAGCACAAAACATATATTGGAGATTATTTATCTTTTTCACATGTATGTGGTCATGTGTAGTGGTTATATAAGATAACGTGGATAGTTGTAAGGATTTGAAAGTCTGAGTTCAAATCCCTTCTAATTACATTAAGTTCAGTATAGACAATATATTTCTATTTAAATATTTTGGTACTGTTCTATTGGCATGTTGAAACCACTTGATGCATTGATCCCATCCAAATGCATATAAATATGTCGTTTAGTGGGCCACAGTCAAACAAATAGCCACAACTTTTTTTTTCTGTTGTAACTAATGGCTTGCTTTGTCTTGCAGTTGAACCTAACATGTAAGGTATAAATAATTAGAAAAGGTTATGGGATACCATAATTTTGCTGTTCTCCCAAAAAAAAGTCAGTTCCTGAGAACACCTGCAAGAATTAAAATGTCTGGCTGAAAAATTTCTCATAGTTATATCCAGAGACAAAAAGAATACATTTCTTAATCGTAAAAAAAAAATTAAGTTGGAAAATTATTAATCGTTATTAATAGGTGTGCCATTAATGTTATCCACCATATCTTAATCACATTTTTTCAAAGGTAGCTATTGGAATAAAATAAGATTAATTTTCTTTTTCAAAAATGACCAAAAAAAAAAAAAGGCAAATACAGTTTAGTAATTAAAGCATTCTCATTTTTTTCACCACGATGTAGTTATCTGTCAAGCAATGATAATAAACTTTTTACAGTTTGTGGGGGGGGGGGGATTTCCTAGCGTGAAGCGCTGGCGTACATGGAGAATTCTACTAAAATAGAATATTTGCAATGTCTATTAATTGATAAGTTTTAATTCTTGTGGGTGTGAAAAGGCACACCATCTCCACCTTCCCTACATTGCAGAACTAAGATGAAATTTCTAGGCACTTGTTAAAGGTTTAAATTGATCGTCGTAAAATTGTTAATCAAATAAATTCAACAGTAATTTATTAAGGAAATCAATCACTGAATTACATTAACCCGTATGATAAAATGTCTGAGTGTAAAAAAATTTCTGGTAGTTATATCCAGAGACAAAAAGAAATTATAAAAAGAATTACAGTAATTTATTAAGGAAAAAAAAAGACTTACATTAATCCATACGATTATTCTTCTTATTATTCTTTCACAAATAAGGTAGTGAGCCTGCTAAGTTATATTTATGTGTTTTTTCCCTAGAAACAATGCCATCAAGCGGTTTCAACACGCTAATAGAACAATATCAATATTTCTTACCTTTTAATAAATTATTTAAAGGTTTTTAAAATAGTTTTGATAAGAAAATAACATTTTTTTTCTGAAAAAAATAAGCAGAATAAATGGAATATATTCTTGTGCCATTCTATTATAAATAAAAATTAAAGTCAATTAAGTTAATTGCAAGAATTATTGCTGATTGAAAAATTAATTATCTGGAATAATTTAAGCAGCCAATTAAAAGAAAAAAATTAATTTTAAAAATACACTTTTAAGATAAGTAAATATGTCACATACCCATTGAATGTATCTAGAAATTGTGAAGACCATTAAAGAATATAAAAAGATATTGAAGAAATAATGACAAATAATTAATTCCTAGATAATTGAAATAAGAAAATTAAACATGTCCATTAATAGATAAATCATAAAAATACTTCAATTTCCACACCATAAGCATGTTAAATTTTAGGACTGAACAAGTAATTATTATTAAAGACAGAAAATTAAAGCTAACAGAATGAAGAAGCTAAAAAAATAATTGTTGTTTTTTTTTTGCATGTGTTATTAATATTACATTTGATAGTAATAAGTGATTGCCTTGTATTTTAAAAAAGCATTAAGAACTTATCAAAACATAACATTCAATTATTTTATGTATTAACAGTACACTTTATAATAAAAAAATGTGCAATATATATTTCATTAAGATATCCTAGAGTAAGATAATGTTGTTGGTTAAATAATTATAATCACACATATAACAAAACTCATATATATATATATATATAAGTAAAAATGTGTTTGAAGATCACACATATAACAAAACTCATATATATATATATATATAAGTAAAAATGTGTTTGAAGATCTTGTATCTTTAGAAAGATTGTAATTAATTAAAAATTCAAATGCGGATAAAGAAACTAACTACTTATATATGTATATTTAAAGCAACCATAAAGAAAAGCTTGCATGCAACATATGCACATATATATATATTCCACACTTTACTTGATGAGCTATTATTTTTAGATAGACGCTGAACAGTAAATATTTTTCTTAAATAAAGATTCATCATCATCAACCAGTATCAATTCACTGCAGGATGAAGGTCTCTCCAAGTTCAATCCATCTTCAGCTTCTCCTCTCCATATCACCACTGCACACTATTATTTCATTCATCCATCTAACATGTGGATCTATACCTTGAAGATCCAATGCTTTAATCATTGAAGAAATGTTTATAGAATCAAATGCCTTTCATAATCTACAAATCCAAAACATAATGGCAACTCATATTCATTTGTCCTTTCTATAACTTCTCTCAATACCTGGATAAGATATACTGTACTAAAACCACTTTTAAATACAGCTTGTTCTCTTGGTTGATGGATATCCAATGTTCTCTGTAGATGACCTGTAATTATCTTGGTAAAAATTTTGTATACATCTGATAAAAAGCCGATAGGTGTGTAATTTCTAACATCTTCTTTATCACTTGTCTTAAATATTAATACTGCATTCTTCCAATCATCTGGTACATCTTTATCATTTAGTATATAACTTTGCTAAAATTTTTTCTATTTCTTCACCTGATTCTTTTAATATATCAATTGTAATTCCATCATTACCTGGAGCCTTTCCTTTCTTCATATGTTTAATTGCATGTCTCATTTCATTTAAAATTCTGGGCAATTAGAAAGATATAATAGATGTAGGAGGTACTTGTTCTTTATTACTATATAATTCTTGATAAAAGTCTTCTATCCATTTCATGATGTTATTTTTTTTTATTAACAATTCCATCTTTTTTTCTTATTGCAGATATAAATTTCCTACCAATACCAAAATGTTGTTTTACATTGTTGAGACTTTTATTTTCTTCTTCAGCTTTCCTTGCTAGTTCACAGTTATACTTTCTTATATCATTTTCAACTCTTTTCCGCACCATTTTACAAAATTTGAGATATTCACCCTTTTTAATGCATCATTTTTGTATATCTTCATATTCCTTCTTTTTTCATAAATTCTCTAGTCTCAGTAGAAATTTTATTGGTCAATTGCTGATTTTTTCTACCAGCTATCTTTGTTGCAGTTTTTAAAAGAGTGCCAGTTATTTTCATATTAATTTCATTCAGATCTGAATCATGTTCAAAATCTACTAATAGTTGAAACCGATTTGTAAGTTCTAATTTAAATTCATTAGAATGTTTCTGAAGAGTAGGAATATCAACTGTAAATATTGTTTTTCTTAATAATTTTTGTCTCTCTAGTTTTGCATTAACATGTATTTCACATCTTACTAATCGATGATCACTTCCTCTGTTAAATTTATTAAGAACATTGCAACTTGAAATATGTAATTTCTGTTAGTCAAAATGTAATCCGATTCTGCTGTACCTTCATTTGAATGCTTCCTCATCTATTTCCTTTTAACATTTTTCTCAAAAAAAAAAAAAAAGAATTCATAATATAAGGTTTATCTTTTTCTGCAAACTCCACAAGTCTATGTCTTCTTTCATTTCTATTACCATAACCAAAATTACCTACAGCACTTTCATTTGTTTACCAATTCTAGCATTAAAGTCTCCCATAACAATTTTAAAATGTTGTTTATTCTGATCAAAAGTCTTTTGTACATCCATATAAAAATCTTCTACTACTTCATCACTATGAGAACTTGTTGGGGCAGAAACCTGAATTATCTGTATTTGGTATCTACTATTAAGTTGTATAACTAATCTTGCCACTCTGTCTGATACACCATCAATCTCAATAATGTTCTTCCACTTTTTATTTATAATGAATCCTACTCCACTTGTAATTTCCAATATTTGTGCCTTTATAATAGAATACATGTCCACTTTTTAAATCAATTATCTCTTCACCTTTTCTTCTAACTTTACAAAGTCCAATAATGCCCCATTTAATATAAGACAGTTCTAATTCTTGCAATCTTCCTTCACTTGAAAGTGATCTGCAGTTGTAAATACCTAAATAAAAAGTCGTCATCAAATGGCAGCCGGAGTCCACAATCAGCGGATTCTTAGCACCCTCCGCCTTCAACCAACAACTGCTTCCTTAGTTGGTGACTTTAAAGCCTCCTGGGAATAAGGGCCATGATTTATTTTTGTCTGTTATAATTGTATATATGTATAAAAAAAATATCATTTACACAAACATTCATTTTGCCTTATCAGGCAACTGAGAAGAAAGACCATGGTGTTTCTTGATCTTAAACAGGTAAAAAGCCAATAAACTCACTACTCTGGCTAATGCGTGTTGATGAGCAGCCCATCCATGTTCATATACTATATGAATAATTACATAATAATAATAACAGCTGCAATGATAAGAACGTATGGAGTGGATATTAGGAATTTGCCCTGCTCAGTTCCTTTAAGGCTTCTAAGAGGAATCAAAGGGTCTCCTTTCAGTTAATTATCTGTTAATATATATCAAAAATATTAATATCACATTAGATATTTACTAAAACCAATAGAACCATGTTTATATTAAAAGTATGTTTTAAAAACTCAAATGATATCAAAACTATCCTTCGTTGAAAAGGATGCAGTTGTTTAATGTACACTAATAAAAAATCTAAATATTTAAATCAGATGGTGACTTACTTAATGTTATAGCAGAATAATAAATGACTAATTCAAGATTGATTCATAATTTTTAAAAAAATTCAAGATTGATACTTACGCCAATTCTGAACAAACATGTTAGAAATTTGTTAAAAAGTACAATATTAATACCCCACCCCCTACTGCTTTCATAATAAAGCATTAATAAAATTCACAAACTCTCAGTAAACAAAAAAAATTTTATATTCAACATTTTATTATCTCAGTCTAGAATCTTCAATGATTGACCAGAAATGTGTACTCAATTTTTTTTTTAGAGCACATCAGAATAAATGATTACATATATTGTAACCACATGTTTTGGCTCAATGATTATTCAGTGATCTAGTATGTAAAATTTTACATTTTTTTAAATTAATAATATTTGTAAATACATTGAAAATCAGTGTGTAGAAATCAGCTATAGATTGAAATGCTTGTTGGATTATAATTTTCCAATTAAGCAAAAGCTCACCCATACATATCTTGAAAGTGATGATGACTTGGACTGTTTGTGATGCACTAGAAAATCTGTTAGAGTGGATATGAATCTCATAAACATTTTTATCAGAAGGTCTAGTGGCACCTCCATTTCAAATAATATTTTAATAGTATAAAACCAATTTGGAAGTATGAAAATATTTAGCACTTTATTATTATTATTAAACAATAATTAAAATAAAAGAAAATCAAGTCATAATTCTTCTAAATTTTGTAAACAATTTTTGGTAATCAGCTGAAATCCCGCATGGCCGCTTGGGGCATTGATGCTATACAAAAAGCAATCAAATATAATGTTACCAAGCTGCCGCAACTTTTTTTTTTATACAACGTTTTTTTTTTTTTATTAAACAAATTTTTTATTTCATTTACAACATGATTTCTTTTTTATTAAACAAATTTGTTATATTCATTTTTTTTTTTTTTAACCTGATATTTTTCTTTTTACAACAAATTTTGGTAATTTAATTTTTTGAATTTTAATTAAACTTTGGGCTGTTTCATGATAAAAAAAACTTGTTTTAACCACACCGAAAAAATATAATGGGATAATTATTTGGAAATTGTTTCGACTTTTTTCTACCTTTTTTTTTTGGCTTGACTAAATTGTTTTTCTTCTTATTATTAAATCAAAACTAACTTTTGTGTTGTTGGGGGTTCAAAAATTGTTTCGAAATCCCAACCCCCACCCTCGGATCAATAATTGTAACATAAAGTCAATAATTTTACTTTTTTTAAGCAACTTTTTTTGACTTTTTACTTTTATTTATATTACATTTGAATTAGCCTTTTTTTTTTTTGCTTCTACAATAAACAGCTTTTTTGGGGGCTTTCGTATTGTTATTCTTAACAAAACGTCAACAAAAATAGTCATTTATTTGAAATCCACTTGTTTTAACCCCGATAAAAAAATATAATGCAAATATTTGGGTATTATTTCAAATTTATTCAACCTTTTTTTTTGGCTTGACCAAATTGTTTTTCTTTTATTAAATAAAAAGTAACTTTTGTGTTTTTTGAGGGATAAAAAATTGTTTTAAAACACCCACCCCCACATTAGGAAAAAAATTATAACAAAAATCCAATAATTTACTTTTTTTTTTTTTTCAACAACTTTTTCTCACTTTTTACTTTGATTTATATTTCATTTGAATTACCTTTTTTTGGGGGGGGGGGGCCTGGTACTCATCTTTTAACTAAAGATGTTGCTCTATGGCGTGGTTTTCGCGCCAAAACATATAAAAATGCTGTTTCTGCGGCCGACATGTTCGAACCCGCATTTTCTATAATACAACTTTTTTGTTGTGCTAACAGAATGCAGGCTGTTATGTCACATTGCAGTACAGCATGTATGTTGCATAGCAGCAAATACATTTTCCGAGTTCGCACAATTTATAAAATAATTATGGCTTGATGAGAGAGTTTTTATTTGAATTGTATGAAATGTTGTTTTCATTGGATTTTTTTATATTTTAAACTATTAAAATGTTCAGATTTTTTAAAGCAATAATTATAAAACTTTTTACAATGTACTGTATTTAACTTTTATTTGGGAAAATGTTAAATATCTATGTTTTTATTGAGTTGCAATTAGGTAACATGTCAAGTAATGTACTGTTAGTAACATTCCACGAGACAAAGAAGATTCTACCATCTGTATATTTTTGAAGTAAAAAAGAGCGGTACGAAAAAAATATCCAGTAAGAAAAGTCCAAATATACAGGTTTTTTTGTAAATTTCATAAAAAGCAAATATTATAAACATGTTTAATAAGTGAAGAAGACATTTGTATGTGTTTATTATTGTTTAAAAAAGTTTGAGTTTCTTTCTTTTGTCCGAGTACGGTTACGATTTTGAATTTTTTTATTTTAGCATTACAAACAACAGAACACTAACCCTAAAACTAACCCTAAAACTAACCTTAAAACTAACCCTAAACCTAACCCTAAACTAACCCTAAATCTAACCGTAACAACTTTTACTTTTATTACGATTATTATTTTTTAGTTAAACAACAACAAAAAAAGTCATAACACAAGTAAAAAAATATCCGATAGAAAATTGATAAAAAAAAGCCGTAACACAATTTAAAAAGTATACGATATAAAAAACATGAATCAAATTGTAATTTGTTGATTTTATTTTACATTTATTATTATCATTTAAATTGTATACGTTAATAAAAAATATTTAAAAAAGACGATTTTGTTTTGTTTTTATTTTCACATTACAAAAAAGCACAGAAATATTATTAAAATCAATGGCCCGTGAATGTTCATATTTTATAGCTTAGTACTTGTCAATTTCTAATGAAATGAAAAGAAAAAAAAAGGACACAAAGTATGGACTTTTTAAAATTATTTAATATTTTAGTGCTGTAATAAAAAGTGGACCTTATGTGCCTGAAAAAAGGACACAATATCACACACTTTCTGTACTCGGCAATTCTGAAGAAAAGTTTAAAAATTGCATGTTCTTCTCAGACCTTTTAGTGGTCTCATATATTTCCCATTGCTGAAATGTGACTTAGCACATGAGCTTTGTCAAAGCGTGTTCGAACATACACTTTGCCCATTTTTTAGATATTAACATTTTATTAGGGAAGGATGGGAACCATATGAAAAATTATTAGTAGTTAACATTATTTAAATAGAAATGACATTACTCTATTACGGATATTTGAAAAGTTGTACTGACTTGAAATTCAAACACCCTCAATCGATACGGTAATCAGCTATGAATAGAACAAATACACATAAATAGTTTCGAAGCACAAAACAGGTTGTAATATTTTTGTGCAATGTCATGTAAAGCAGCCTGCCATAATGAGTTAATGCAATATTAAATGTTGTTATTAGCCATAAGGCCGGCCATAGAAACAGCATTTTTATGTGTTTTGTACACATAAACAATGCCCCAAGTGGCCATGCCTGGATTTCAGATGATTACCCAATCTTTAAATATATTGTATTGTAATTTAAAATAATATAAAATAGTCGAGGTGGTTACCAATAGATGGAGAAATATTAATTTATTCACACTGTTTAATGCACTGTAATACAAGATATAAATAATGTAACAAAGTTTGTAGGGGGGTTACTAGAAGAAGAAAATCGGAATCAACAAGACTTCAGTTCTTGCACTTATAAAATAAAGTAAAAAAGAAAAAGCTGAAAAATAATAACCTCGTGAATTAAATTGAACAAAAACCCAGGAGTATGTGGAATTAAAAAAATGAAGCAAAAAAAAAACTTTAAAACCTTGTATTATTTCAACAGTATTTCCCATCGATTTTATAATTCCTAATATGCATACTGGAGAGGATGAATAACAGCACATGAATAATTATTTGCCTTACAAATACTATTTCAGATGAAGAACAATTCCAGAAAATGTAAGCAATTACTTTTATTTAGTTTGTATTAGTCAATTTTCAGATTTTAAAATGACCTGTAAATTATTTAGATTAAAAAGAAAAAGACTAAAAGGTGTTGGTTTTTGCGCTCTTATAAAGCAGAAAAAGACGTTTGCTTATAAATTATCATCTCAATAAAAATAATTCGAAATAATTTTGAAGAAAAGTTTCAGGAGATATGGTAAACAAACCAAAAAGTCATTTTAAATCATATAAAGTTTAATAAAATTAAAGGAAGAATGCGTGAATTTATTCCTTATTCTCATTAAAGAAGACAACTCATCTGCAATGGTGTTTCAGTGCGAACTTGCTTAGTTATTGAAAATGGAAAAATGACAGATTATTAATGCCAAGGGTATCATATTGATAATTGCTCATAATTGAATAAATTCTTTTAGTATTATTAAACACATATTAATTTGCTGATAGAAATAAATAAATAAATATTTACTTTTTAGTCTTTATTATGCAACTTGTAAATTAACATTTTAAAATGTTTTAAAATTGCCTAGATCATTTAAAATTATGACAAATATCTTTGCGGAGGGAAAACAAAATAAATCAATAAATGATTTTAAAAAGTTGAGCTTGTTAATGGTAATGAAACTACAAACTTATTTAAGGAAAATTATCTACAGAAAGTATGGATAAACCTATTTTAATTGTACTACACTTGGAAGCATTTAAATATTATCTCACTATGCTGACATCGATAAATAAATCAATAAATGATTTTAAAAAGTTTGTTTTAAAGATAGTAATAGACCTACAAATTCAATTAAGGAAAATTATCTATAAAAAAATGTGGATAAACATATTTTACTTGCGCTACACTCGGAAAAACGTTTGAATATTGTCTCACTATACTAGCATCGAACATAATAATCAATATATATATATATATATGCGTTACTTAGGAATGTTTGCTTGTGATATCAGTTTTCTTATCCTTTTTGCTTATAAGGATGTAACAAACTTTGACTAATAGGATAAAATCTAATGGGAGAAAATGTTCGTTTATTTTTTTATTATTATGTTTAGTATTATAATACGTTTTTGTCATGTATTATTCAGGGATTATATATATATATTTATTGTGGTATAAAATATATTTAGTTAAGGAGGAAAAGATGTATAAAGGTATATACATTTATTACACATATTTTTGGTTATTTTCCCAGTTAAGGAAAAACATAATATTAAATATCATTTATTTAGACAGAGATATATTTCTCTCTCACATTTTTAAAACAGATTTTAATATTTTACTACAGGGTAAACAAACAGACCCAAATTTGTCAAAGTTATACACATAATCATCCAATTGTTTTATTATATGAAATAATTAATATAAGCATTTTTCATTTCTTAATTTTGCCTATGAATGAACATGTCCACTTTAAATATAAAATGTAGGCTGATCATTGTTTATGTGTGTATGGCTTGCTATAACAAAAGTATAATTATTATTTTAAAATAATTGATGGTCATTTGACTTATATGTTGGTGGTTTGTTTATTAATACATTAATAGTTTCTGCATTGTGAAATGGAATATTTATGTTTCCACTTTTATTGTTAGTGTTATTTTATCTTGCTATTGGATTGATAAGGATTTGTGACAGCTTTCAGCTGATAAGTATGTACCACATATAATGGCATCAAATAGAGTAATATTAATATTGTGCATGGCTGATGGAGAATCTCCCATTGCTGAATTACATGAGAGAATGATATTGTTGAGGCTGATTAATAGTGCTTAGTTAACATAGTTAATCCCAAGAGAGGCTGATATCCATGGTCTGAATTCTATTTCCCTGTGATGGGGTATGCTTGCACTTTTATACCTATGAAAAGGTATTAGAATTGGCCATATTATTGTACAACTATCATGTTGTTTTGTAGTCTCCCTTTATTGTTTGGTCCCTCATGAGGTTATATTTAGTTTTCCACTGTGTATGGTGAAGTTTAGTATTTCAAAATCAAATAGCAAGGATAAGATAGTTAGATTAAGGGACACTGCTCTATCTATAGTGTGTCTAATTGGAATAGTGTTTTTATGATGTTGTAGGATCTTAGTCAGTTTATAAACAAACAAAACAAAACTTACTAGTGATTGTAGAACTTCTATATGAAAGAGCAAGGGATACACATGGACAATGTTGATTTATTTTCATCAAACAGTGATTCGCCAATGGATCGATAAGAGAGGTTAACTATTACAATGATTAAGTTGTGGACATAGGCAATGTTTTGGAGCCATGTGTGCACTTGACTTATGATGTTTATCCCCACATCAATACAAGAAATCTTTTCATAGTAAATGATAATAAATTAATTGTGCGGCATATGATAATTGCCCTTATCATATTCAACAAATCAAATAGCTACAGTTTAATATACTAAATTATAACTTTGAGTTTTACATTTAAAAAAATTTAATATATCGCAAAGACCTAAATACGGTTTTTGTTTTGTAATTTATGTGCAAATTTAGCTTAAATAAAGTTTAACTTTCTTATTCTATGAAATAGAATAATAGAAACATAGCCAATAATAATAGTGATACTATGAATATCACTGTATTAGTTTGTTTTACTTACTATGTGTATAATCAATGGGTTACCAATTAATCTCCATCCCTGATTTTATTTAATGAATTCATCTTATTTCATGCAATGTGTCTGAAATAAAATTGTAAATAAATTTTGTTGTGTTGAAATTTATTTAGTTGCCTGTAGTCTTATTGCTAATCACCACATACACACATTATTGTTATTGCTATCGACATATCATCTGATTATATGTAAATCAATCAATATAGTATAGTTCATTATATGTTGGTATATCATAATAATCTTGTTAAGCCATATAATTTATGAGTACATCTAAGGCCTCATTACTTAATAATCAAAATATCATTAACCTAGAGTGCATATTGTTTTAAGTGGTATACTAAAAGATTAAACACTTAATATTGGTTTAATCAGTTTATTTGAACCCACATATTTGTTATTCACTGATCTTGATCACATTGTTTATAATTATTTGAGAAAAGGAAGTTGGTAAGTTATTGAAAAATTATTCCTATTTCTTGAAGCTTAAAGTTATAATAGTTAAGAAGTTTATAAAGTTTTTTTTGAAATTACTAAATATTGTTTAATTCAATTGTCTTAAGAGCTGTTTTGTGCATTATATTTGGATAGTAGTAAAATCCCTCTCACTGACCCAAGTATATCTTGTATAACAATCTTTAGTTGTTTGAACTCTGAGAAAAAGTTAGTAATTTGCAATGTAGAATTTGAATTTATGGTAAATTTTATATCTAGTTATTTATTGTTCGATTTGAGTTATGTTATACACAGTTTTATAAAAGTCAACCAAACTTTAAGGTGTAAATTGCTTCTTTTGTCTTAAAGGTATAGCTTGTTTTGACTTTATGGTGAATATTCTGGCTTTGTCAAGCTTGGAATTCATATTTTATTTAGTTGTTTTATTGTCATTTAATTTAATATCAATTTAAAGTTCTGGACATCATCTTCCACCATCATCATTCTTCTCATCTGTCATTTCAATCTTTCTTTATTCTTCGTTCATCCTAATTCATTATCTTAATTAACTCACCATTCACTAGTTCTTATTCCATTATCATCTTAATCATCCATTAACTCTTATTCTACCATCATCTTAATCATTCATTATTCTGATACATCTTCAATGTTTTCTCTTCATTCTCAGACTCATTTCATTTTATTATTTAATTATAATTTACTTTCATTATCCAGTTAGTCATCTACATCCTAATTTACCTATTGCTTAATTTATAATTTTAATTTCATATTCATTCCATCAATCTAATTATTTATTTATTGGTTTGATGAATATTAAATTTATTTCATAACATTTTCTTTGTTTGTTTGTGGATTTTAAAGCTAGTTTGACCAGAAGTTATTATCTTCATTAATCACCTTGTAATCTTCTTTAAGTTCATAGTTTCATGCGAGCTTAGTCAATAAAGAAATCATCTATTTAGTTAACATTTAATTTTAGGCATATATTCTAGATTAGTTGTAGCTAGGAAAGTTACATAGGAGGATTTAGTCACCCTAAAATGAGAGGCTAGATTAGATTGATTGTTAACTATAGGTTACAGAGGATATGTCACCCTAAAACATGAGTCTAAATTGATTAGTTACAGTTGTTGATAGGTTACAGAGGAATATATGGTTCCCAAACGTGTAGGCTTAGCTGGATTAGTAAGGTTACAATATACACACACATGCACCCTATCATCATGTTCTACAATGTGCCAAATGGATGCCAAGGATTACTAATTATCCATTCCCAAATCAAATAAATGATCATGATAGAAATGTACTTACACCCCACTTAGCACATATTCTTTTTATTTGAAGATTCACAAGTGATTATCATCAATTTGAACCCACTAATTTGATTTACAATCAATTATTCACTATAATTATCATAACTCGATATGTTTTATTTCCTTTTAGCACTGCTTTTGACCAGGCTGGTCATATTCACAGCACAGCGACAGGTAAGTGGGAAAATGAATGTTTGGATTAATAAATATTACAAGTTTATAAATTTACACACACCACTTGTGGGATGAATCTCTTATTTATAGCAAGGGTGTTGTTTGTGACAAACCATGTATTTGTATTTTCTCTTTCGATCATTGCACAAACACCCAAGTAGTATATATGTAATTTTACAAACTCACACATTAATTAATCCAAACATCCATTTTCCCAATTATTTGTCTGTGAATATGATCAGCATGGTCGAAAGCAGTGCTAAACTATAAAATAATTATAATTGTTTAATCTTTCCTCTTTACTGAATTATGATTGTAAAACAATGTTTTGTGGCTATTTTGTAAGACTGATGATATCATAGGATAGTTAGTAACACTATGCCATCCAAAAGCAAAATAGCGACTTTCATATTGAAACTGTATAGTACAGAATTTATTCATAATACACAATCACCAACAACCATTATCAATCCACTGCAGGATGAATGTCTCTCCAAGTTCATTTAACTTCTCTTCTCCACATCACCCCTGCACTCTATTTCATCCACCAATCTCACATATGGTCTCTTTTACAATCTCTTGGAATCCAGTTTAAGATTTCAGATGCCATCTATAATCATCTCTTCTAGCAATATGTCCAGCACAACTCCACTTGTTTTTTAATTTTTTCACAGGTCAATAACACCTGTTTGTTCTCTTACCCATATATTGTGTTTTCAATCTCTTCTAGTTACTTCCAACATGCATCTCTCCATACTTCTTTGGGTGGTCTGAAGTCTCTGTATTGCTCTTCTATTAAGTGTCAAAGTCTCAGATCTATAAGTAAAAACTGGTAAAACATTTATTAAAAAACTTCCTTTTCAAACACAGGCATATTTCCTTTTAGTATCAAGTTATTTCTACCAAAAGCACTCCAAATTTAATTCTAAGATTAATTTCATCCATTATATTTCCATCTGTATTAATAATCTGACCAAGGTATTTGTAGCTGTTAACTTCTAACTCATCATAATCAATCTTTATTTTCATATTTTGAGAAAATACATTAAAAATTACTTGACTTTTTAACATTTATCTTTAATCCTACTTTCATCTGAAAACTCTTGCAACATTTCCTGAAGCTGTAAAACATTATTTGCAAAAACTACGTTATCTGCAAGATCTAAATGACTAAAAAAATCATTTACTTTCACTCCTTTAGCTTCCCATTTTAATCCACAAAATACTTCTTGCAGCACTGCTGTAAAAAGTCTTGGAGATATGGAGTCACACTGACTTACACCCTTCTCAATGTTGACTTTCCTAGTATCATGATGTAATCTAATTGATGTTGCATTTTTATAAATATTCTTTAAAATAAGACAATATCCTGGATCTATACCTTGATGATTCAATGCTTTAATCACTGAAATGTTTATAGAATCAAATGCCTTTTCATAATCTACAAATTTAAAGCATAATGGCAACTCACATTCATTTGTACTTTCTATAACTTCTCTCAATACGTGGATATGCTCTACTGTAATAAAACCACTTTTAAATCCAGCTTGTTCTCTTGGTTGATGAAAATCCAATGTTCTCTGTAAACAAGTTGTAATTTTTCTTGGTAAATATAAAACTGATAAAAGGCTGATAGATCTGCAATTTCTAATATTTCCTTTATCACCTTTTTAAAATATTAATATTGTATTCTTCCAATCATCTGGTACATGTTTATCATTTAGACATTTGGTATATAACTTCTCTAAAAATTTTCTATTACTTTACTTGCTTCCTTTAATATATCAATTATAATTCCATCATTACCTGGAGCCTTTCTTTCTTCATAAATTTAATTGCATGTCTCACTTCATTTAAAATTGAGGGCAATTCGGAAGATATAATAGATATAGAATGTACTTGTTCTTTATTACTATATAATTCTTGATAGAAGTCTTCTACCCATTTCATGATGTTACCTCTTTTTAGTAATAAGTAGTTTTTTTTCTTATTGCAGATATTGAAGCAATGGATCTGGAAGTCCGATCCATGCTTCACATCCTGCTATAAACTTACCAATATTGTAAACCTGGGTTAAGTTTATATCCAAGTATCAACAGGATTTTGCATTAAATATAAAATTAACATGTTTTATTTTGTACATTTAACGCTTATTAAATTTAGCTATTTACTTTAAAATATTTCTTTTAAAGTAAAATTCTGTTTAAGATTAAATTAATATTAAAATTTCCTTTTCAAAATTTATTAATCAAACATATATATATGATTAAATGCAAAATTCTGTTGAGCTAAAATGTTATTTTATTAAAAGAAATAATAAGATATTTTTCTTTTAATTTTTGGTAAAATATGGCGTATGATTTTATTTTAAGATAAGCCTGCTAGCATTTCTAAAGGAATGGCATTTGTTCAATTGGTTAGTCCACTCAAGGTAAATTAAAGATGGCCTTTTTAATTAAATCAAATTCGAAGTTAAAAGAATTTGATAATAAGAAATTAAAGTTTATTTTTTAGCAAAAAGTTACTTCAAAACAAAGGAGCATAGGGGGCTTATCAAGATCTAAAATCATACGCAAAACAATAGAGGAGTATCCCCAGAAATGTATAAAAGGTGGGGAGAACAAGACTTGATTCTTTTCAGATTTTGCTTTTAAAATCAATCAGATGTTGTTCCAGAGATTGTTATCGAGATTCTCCTTTTAAAATCATTCTTATGCATATACAGGCAGATCCTGTGCTTTGAATGATTCAGACTTTTGGCTTTCAAGACTGAATTATTATTCAGATTTTTGTCTTTAAAGATTCTTCTAGAGATTTTGCTTTTAAAATCATTCAGATTTTGTTCCTGAATTTATTGAGATTTTGCTTTTAAAATTGTCTTATGCTTATTCATGCAGATCCTGTGCTTTGAATGATTCAGACTTTTGGCTTTCAAGACTGAATTATTATTCAGATTTTGCTTTCAAAATAATTCAGACTTTTGGCTTTCCAGACCGAGATGATTCAGATTTGCTTTTAAAATCGTTCAGATTTTGTTCCTGAATTAAGCAGATTTTGCTTTTCAAATCCTTCAGATTTTGTTCCTGAATTTATTCAGATTTTGTCCTCTAAATTATTCTGATTTTGTGCTTTAAGTGATCCTCCTAGGTTGCTCTGAAATAAATGCGGAAAAACAATGAAGTCCTAATTGTGCGGAAAATTCCTGTTATAAGTTCCAACATGCAACCTGTTAAAAGTTCGAATAATTTGGTGGACATGACCATGTTTGGTGGCTAGGCACAATAGCTTTGCCTGCCACCGGGGTCCTAAAACCATCAAAATGCTGTAACGTGTCCAACCAATAGTAAACCCGAACTGTGAACCATGTCTGTGCACTTCGCATAAAAATGCTGCATATTTCAAATTGTTTTGTCCAGACAAATCCCAATGTACGTAATCAAGCCACCATGTTGAGGGAACTGGATCAAAGGAACCAGGACTGGTAACTATATATATCTCCTCATGAACTATTACTTTACCTTTTTACAAACACCTTTCATTATTGGTTTCTTTAATTTATAATGTAACTGTTTTTTCTTATTAGATTTATATTTATCTGTCGTTTGATCATCTATTTTATATTTAAATTTTTCCCCTTCACTATTCCTCATTTTAAAATGTTATATAAATGCTTTCTTGTTTTATTGTGGTTTAAATTATTTTTCCTTTAAAAATATTTCCAAATTGAAATATGTCATTTAAATATTAGTTAAGTTTCCTTTTTGTTTGCCAATTTGATCTCCCCGATAATGCTTCCTTCTTTCGCATTTATTCCACATTTAAATAAGTTATTTATAGAAATCTTTAAATATTTTAAAATTGTTTATAAAGCACTAAGCAACTAGAAAATGTTTTGTGAAAGAATTATTTTAATTTTGCTTTATTGAGGGGTCAAGAGTTAACAATTTTATTTAAATTGGCAAAGTAATACTTAGACCGCAAAATATTACGTAATTGCCATCCGCCTCATTGTAAAATTATTTATCAGTAATCAATCGGGGAATAGCAGAGATAATTAAAACCTTTCTAATATTTTCAAATTACTTTTATTAAAATATATTATTTAAGCTAAAAAGCTTAATTCTTCTAATGTTATTTTAACCTTTTATATTTACTTGTCCAAAGATCCAAGCATGCACAAACACTTAATTCATATATTTTATGCACATTTAACTTAGTTCTGTAAGTATTCTAGTCCATGTCTCTCCTTGATGCTAAGCTGTGGGCCAGGGTTAGAAAATAATTTATGCGTCTCTCAGATGTTGTTGGTTCGTGTTTAGACTCTAAAATAGACGAATAGGGCAGAGGCCTTAGTATTCTTGATTCTTATATCTCGCGTATGAGTGGCCTAGAGATACTTCACCTAGTATTCGAACTGGGTTAAATCAATATAAATTTTCTGACCAGCACAATATAAATCTTGTTTTATACTAGAGACTTTCTCTTCTATAGCTTTCCTTGCTAGTTCAGTTATACTTTTATATTATTTTAGACTTTTCAGCACCATTTTACAAAATTCGATATTCAAACCTTTTTAATGCATCATTTTTGTAGATCATAAATTCTCTCGTTTCAGTAATTTTATTGGTCAATTGGTTTTTTCTACCAGCTGTGTTTGTTGCAATTTTTAAGTGTATCAGTTATTTTCTTATTAATTTCATTCAAATCTGAATCATGTTCAAAATCTAATATTTGAAACCGATTTGTAAGTTCTAATTTAAATTCATTAAAATGTTTCTGAAGATTAGGAACCTCAATTGTAAATATTGTTTTCCTTAAATAATTTTTCTCTCTCTAGTTTTGCACTAACATGTATCTTATATCTTACTAGTCGATAATCACTTCCTGTTAAATTTATTAAGAACATTACAATATTGAAATATGTATTTTCTGTTAGTCAAAATATAATCCAATTCTGCTGTACCTTCATTTGGATGCTTCCATGTCTATTTCCTTTTAACATTTTTCTCAAAAAAAGAATTCATAATATAGTTTTTCTTTTTCTATAAACTCCACAAGTCTATGTCCTCTCACATTTCTATTACCATAACCAAAATTGTATACCAATTCTAGCATAAAAGGCTCCCATAACAATTTCAAAATGTTGTTTACTCTGATCAAAAGCAATTTGTACATCCACCTAACAATCTTCTACTACTTCATCACTATGAGAACTTGTTGGGGCATAAACCTGAATTATCTGCAAGTTGTTTAACTAATCTTGCCATTCTGTCTGATACATCATCAATCTCCACAATATAACAAATCCTACTCCACTTGTATTTCCAATTTTTGTGCTCTTACAGTAGAGTACATGTCCACTTTTTAAACCAATCGTCTCTTCACTTATTCTTCTGTCACACAATCCAATAATGTCCCATTTAATACAAGAACAGTTCTAATTCTTTCAATCTTCCTATACTTGAAAGTGATCTGGAGTTGTAAATACCTAAATAGCAAATGGTAGTCTGGGTCCACAATCAGAGGATTCTTAGCACCCTCTGCCTTCGGCCACCAACCGCTGCCTTGGTTGGTGACTTTACAGCCTCCTGGGAATAAGCGCAATGATTTATTTTTGTCTGTCATGATTGTATATATCTATTGGAAAAATATTTATCATTTACACATATTCATTCCGCCCTATCTGTCAACAGAGAAGACCATGGTGTTTCTTGATCTTAAATTCAGAGATTAAAAAGCGAATAATCTCACCAAGCTGGCTAATGTGTGTTGATGAGCAGGACATTAGGAATTTGCCCTGCTTGGTTTTTTTAAGGCCTCCAAGAGGAATCAAAGGCTCTCCTTTCAGTTAATAACAAACTCCTGTCTGCAGCCAATACACAATATTAGTGATGTATATATTTTGATTATGAATTTACAATGTGATTAATGAATATACAGAACAGAATTTTATTTAATTTCATCCAGAATCTTTGCATGACAATTTGTTCATTATATTATATTCAAAGTAAAGATTTTCATTGTTAATGATTATATTTCATTCAGTAAAATAAATAATTTAAATTTTATTTTAATGTCGTAAAACAATTAAATATACATTAATACCATACTAAATTTTAAATATGTACATTAGTTTAAAAATATACTGTATTTACTCACTTTTATGGATTAAAATTTTTACTAATAGTACTTTGCTTGTGGCAAAGATAATATATTGTAATTGTTAATATTGAACAGGATAGTAGCTGTTTCAAAGGTCACTACACAAAAATAAAACTAACTTTTGTGTTTATTAAATTTAAAAGCATAAAGCTATTTAAAAAAAAAATAGTAATAATAAATTGTTTACGAGTATGTGTATAAAACACAATCATTTATATTTAAAATAGATCTTTTTTTTTATAGAATTGATTTTTAAAAAAAAAAAATTCTTTCACCGCTTATTTTTAATCAATTTAATTTAAAACAAACAAGCTTGTTAATTACATTCGTCTTTTATTTTAATCATTGTAAAGTTTATTCTAAAAGCGCAGATTTAATTTGGTGTTGTTATAGTTTAAAATAATCTCTGGTTGAAATTCCTAAATTAGATTGAGCAGGAAACTGAGATTTACCCTGCCTAAAGCAAGACAAGTTTACGCGGGAAATTGAGTGTGGGTATAAATAACCCCAAAATTTTCATGAATTATTCTAGGGCCTTGACCAAGCAAATACTCAGTCAAAGTGATTGGTTCAGCTTATTTCTAATATTCATTCTGATTAACCTGATAAACTTCATTCTGCTAGCAGTTCGGACATTTGTTCTTTTTAAAATGTGCCTTCACAATGTCAAAATACACTGCTATACGTACTGTAAACAACAATATGCGGGGATAATTTAAATAAGGATGAACCTCAGACACTAAACTGTTCTCTCGTGATGCCATGAAACTCTAACATAAGCCGGATTCCCAATTTGCCTAGACACTTGCCTCCATCATAGAGAGAAGTTGCCTGAAATATGAAATTAAAGTGCACCCTCTTCAGAAAATGTGAACTCTACATTACCATTAGGTAAACTTTTTCTTATTCTTGCCAGAATATTGCTTTTAATTAAATCTCCGCTCAATCTAATGATAAGTGTGATATATAGTTGTATTAATTATTTAATCTAATATTTATTATCTGTATGTCCTTTTACTAGTATTTATTGTGTATCTTGGAATAGATTCCAAGTTTGTTTTCAATTTTTGTTTATCAGAGGATGTGTTGTGAGATTATATTCCTAATATATCTTCCATTTTTTTCACTACTATTGCTAAATGCTTTGGCAGTTTTCTTAATTTTTTATTTCCTCACCTACCCTTAGTTATTATTGTAAAATAATTAATTTTAAATAAGTTTAGTTTGTTTCTTGCAAACATCAAATCTTTTGGCTGGCGGTTTATCGTCTTTATTGTTCTGAAATTAGAGATTTCTTTTTAGATTAAGTAAGATTGTAATCATATACATGTTTGCTTTAAATGCAGTATTACGTGCAGCTGTCCTGTGGCATTATAATGTCAGTAGTTAGAAAGCTACTGATCAATTGTCCATGCTGGTTTCGTTGACTTCCTACAAGACCATAATTGTTTTCATATCTCTGAATCAGGAAATTAAGAGTTGCTGTTTTTTTTTTTTTTGTAGTTTTATAAATCGCCAGTAGGAAGATATTATTTCATCTATTTTCTTCATTTATAGGTGAGAGAATTTTGCTGCCCAAGCTTTTAATGTTTTCATGTGTGCTGTACTTATGTGCACTCTCTGATATATATACATGCATTCAAGTCTAAGTCACTTTCGTATTCGTGGATAAATTGCTTTATTCTATTGTCCAAATTTTATTAAAATTTACAAATTATTTAAACTCTTAATAAAATTTACAAATTGTTTAAGTTTATTTGGCTGACGTTTGTCTTAGTACTTTTATTTCTCAATTGTCTGAACAATCTTTAAGATTTCTTGTTTCTCCCTGAATTTAGTCAGCGCAGACCAACATCTTCATCCATTTTGATCACAGTAAATAAATTTTCCAGATACATATTGATCTGGTGGTGCCCTCTACGATCAGGATGAATTGAGTGACCATTACAATATGGAAACTTTTCTTTCATAATAATAAACTTTGTATGGCAAAAAATTACTAAAACTAAATTAAAAATAACTATCTGTTGCTCGATTTTAAACCAACTTATGTCATCACACATGCTTAAAAATGTAGAACTGAAAAAATAAATGAAAATTTTATAAATCAGCCATAAAAGACTCATACCTTTAATATTTATTTAAATGGTTTGACTGCACTAATTGAAAAATTTTTAAGTCATTTCAAGGAGCATGTCTACAAACTTAATAAAATGTGACATCTCATGCCAAAAAAAAAATGCAATAGCTAGCATATTTGCATATAAAGTAATCTTCATTTAGATCTGCATAGTAATATTATAAAGAAACAATCCCTTTGATCATGCATTTAAGAATTTCTTTGCACTCCCATGAGAGCATAGACTTTAAAAGCATATGTATACTTATGCTTAGAGTTTTATATATAAACCAGTCTTTATTCACCATTGAGTTACATATTCATAATTTAATTGGATGAACTTATTCGATCTATAGCAGCAGAGATGCAATCCCATTTTTAATCAGCTGCGATAAAATATGTAATTTTGAATAGGTTTATCCAATTAAATTAATATATAATTCAGATACATAATAGATTCAAACCCTGATTTCAGTATGGTGAATAAACTCTTAAGCATAAGCGTACACTTATGTTTTTAAAGTCGAAGCTCACAGGCAATTGTAAGATTCTTAAAGCACATGACCAAAATAATTGTTCATTCTTTATACTGACATGCGTAGGATGTACTCACATGACCAAAATAATTGTTCATTTTTTATACTATGACATGCGTAGGATGTACTATACAAATAACATATTTATTAATAGAACATATGGCAAAAAGTCTTACATATTGATTACAATATGCAAACATAGAATGCATTAGATACACTATTTTTTTCTTTTTAAATATGTCAGAATATTTTTTTAAAGTTAACTGCGATTAAATTTTGACAATTTACAGCATGCTAATTTTGTTACTTTTACATTAGTGATAAATAACAAATCTTTATGATCAATTAAATAAATTGTTATCAAACATTTTTTAAAATTCTAAATATTTTCATGTAATATAATATATATAAAAAATAAACCTTAAGTATGGATTTTTTTTTCAGCACAATGACCAACAGTTGTGCAAGAGTATAAAAAATTATTAATAGCTAGTTTCCTTTCACTTTCTCATCCATTTTGCTGTATTTTGGGGCAGTTAAGACACATTTTTTCTCTAGTGATTTTATTTAAGTTACATTTTCAAATAGAATCATGGCTGCAACTAATATGATCACGAAAAAATCTAGAAAATCTCTGAGATTGGAAACAGAAATGGATATCTTAAATCAACTGGGAAAAAAAAGAAAATTGTGATGTTCTTTTATGAATTATTCACATTTTCCATTGCCAGTTTTTAAAAACAAAATAGTGCTCAAATCATCATAGGTGGATCCAAACTTTCCAAAAGCATGAAATCATAGCATCCCATATAAAACAAAAATCCAGGAAGCATGTCAATCCATTCTACACTTTTTCTCTAAGAGATCTTCAATCATTACCTGGTGCATTGTTCCAAAAAAAAAACAAGATCATCAAAGGATTTAGAAGACACTAATATACCTTAGAATAAGCAATTCACGATTCAGAAAATTAGGTAATTATGATTGATGAATGGATCACTGGAAAAAAACAACTTAAAGATTTTTTTATTATCCAGATTTAAGTTGCATTATCATACATACATGTTTTAAGTGCATACTTGCATAATACCCAAATATATAATGTACATTAAGGAAACTTTTTAAATACTATATGTACTAGGTTAAGTTGTTTGTTAACAGCTTATAATGTAATTTTTAGCTCAAATAATCAGCAAAATTGTTTACCACAAAAAACCATTATAACTAAATGTTCTTTAAGTGATATTCTTGTTTATCAATGAATTTTGGGAGATCAATTGCTTTTGCTAAGAGGTAAAGATGTACTTAGAATAATTGTAAAAAAAAAAATCTATATTTAGTAGATAAAAAAAAAATTTAACCCACAATTAAATTATTTATTTTTACCTCTAGATAATTATATATTAGATTATAAATTTCTTGTTAAAAATATAAACAATGATACTGGAAAATATTTTTATGGATAAAATATACTTGTTTTTTTAATAAAATAAATGGTTGTTTTACAATAGCGTGTTGAAACCGTCAGAGGGTGGGCTTTGTTTGTAAACAAAGATAAATATAATGTTTACGGGGCCTCCGCCGGGTTTGTTTATTATCACATTTCAAAGTAAAGTAATATCAAATAAATTTTGGAATACACAACAAATAAAATAAAAATATGCAGAAATCAAAAAATTGAATTTAAAAAAGTACTTATTTTTTTTTTTGTTGTTGTTATTCTTTTCATTACTTATATTGGGGGGGGGGGGGGGCAGGAATTCTTTCTTTTTTTTTATATGTATGTTTTTGATTTTGTTGATCACATTTAACCAAAACTACTATCTATCAAATAACAATTTTTGGAACGAAAACAAACAAAAAAAAAAGGGTACATTGATCAAAATGAATTTTAAAAAGTAGTTACTTTTTATTCTTTCTCATTACTTACATTTTTTGTTAACGGCGGCGGTCGGGTATTCTATGACAAAATCAGCTTCTTTTCTTTTTTATATTTTTGTTGTTTTATAATAAATTACAAATACCAAATCGATTTCCATTTAATGGTACCAAACATTTACAATCGGAAGGTCCTAAGCGAACGTAACGCTCCGACTCGAAGGTTGACCAACTTTTTATCGTAATTACCAAAAACCCCACATAAATATATTTACGGCAATTAAAAGCAAATTTTAGGACTGTTCAGGAACAGCACCCATCCAGCTTCAAAGCTCTTTCTTTTGTTTGATAAACCGTTTCCAGAAGCAGCAGCAGCAGTCAGAGAATCTTTAACATTCGCAGCAAGTTTTCCGATTTCAGCCATTCGATGAAGCTAGCCGTTGTTCTCGCAGAAGCGGGACTTAGAGCATGATTTCATCCCAATCGCGCTGGAATCCTACACTTGCCGAATTTTTTGAGCAGGAAATGGGGGCTAGGAAAACCTGAGAATCTGCTGATAATTGTTAGTAGACATTCCTAAAAGATGGCAGTTAGAGGGGGTGGTGGTCTTAATGAATATTAAAAGTTTTGACAATCGAAATTCCAGACACCCTCACCTGATACTGTAGCCAAAAGTGAAATGTGATCTCACATCGAAAATGCTTAGCACAAATCTGAGCTGTAAGCTGACACGATAGCTTCTGCGGCAGATTCAATGTCATGTTTCTGTGCATTTAGCGTAGAAATAGACACTAAGCAGCCCCCCCATACCGAACGGACTATTTCTAGGCTTACGCATTAGTAATAGAATGCTCGCTAGCAGTGGTAGGCCACCTAAACAGCATATTTCTGTGCACTATCATAGAAATAACACCCTCCGGTGGTTTCAACACGCTATTGTAAAACCACCAAATAAATATATGATTATTTAATATAGTGACATAGTCACCACACAGGACATCTAAAAAATTGCAAGATTCATGAAATTATTCTCAAAATTCAAGTCTGGAATTGGAAGATTTTAATTTTTATTTAATCATTTTTTTTTGCTTGCTGTATATGTTATGAGTATGTATATCTGTTACAAACTATGATATAATAATAAAACTGGTAAAAAAAACCCAACTTCTACATGATTAATAGCAAAATTTTTGTCATTTTATTTTATGTAAATATTTGACCATATACTTGGGCATATTTGTATTGAACTAGGTCCGTTCAAATAAAAATTGTTTAATTGGGTTTCTATTCTTTTTTACCATAACTTTAATTTTTACATTATAAATATTACATGAACGGACTACCCTTCAAACAGAGGGGAGAATATCATTGATAGCAGAGCTATCAATGATACCCATGGTCAGACCGAGCTATGCAAAGCATGATCCGATCACATTTCCAGACCATGGCCTACCTCGGCTGCTAGATTCAAACCCCTATCATCCAAAGCATTTTATGTTTAGAGGTAAACCTCAGGTGCCAGCTAATTACAAGTAGTAACTAACATGCCAGGATGGTAGGCCCATAATCCAGTGCTCAAAATATCGCATGACTAGCTCAATCGAAAAAGTAATATAAGCTGCTTTAATTAGTGGTATTAGTAAAAGAATTGACCGACAAATACTAATTTTCAAAAATAATTTATTTTAAAATTAACTGATAACTAATTTCTTCTCAATAAAATAATACCTAACATCTTATATTATGCACACATATTATCAATAAACATAAATAAATACAAAGCATTAAAATCTTATCACACATATTTTACCATAAACTATATGTATGATTAAGAAAGTTCTATCAGTATCTGTTCATCACACTAAACCTGCACATAAATAGTTCATTTTATAATGGTTAAATTTATTTCAGTTGACTCTGGAGGCTTCAAAGATTGCAATGGCTACAATAATATATACTAATGACAGAATGGGAATAATAAAAAATGTTAGTTACCTCTAGGATTTCTAAACGTTTCTCTGGATATACGGCCGGTTTTTTCCTGTATGATGTGGGTTGTACCAACCTTGGAATTTGGATTGTTGACTAAAGTATTTCCTTGCTGCATTTCAGTTTGACAAATGTTTCAATAGCTCAGGTTGATAGATATTCATGGTGACTAATTGAAGACTTTCAGATATGCTAAGATGGTCAGAGACTGGAGTAGAGAGGCATACTTTTTATTAGCAACGCATGTTTTTAATGGCATTCACAAAATAAAATTTGTACTCACTGGAATAACACTGCTAAAAAATTGTCTGATCTCTGATGATGAGGTTTTTTTTTTTTTTAGGTCTATTTATATGTAGTCCTTTTATTGTTCAGCTTGATTAACATTCTTTTGAATTAAATTTATTAATTAAATTCCCATTATCTGTTCACATTCCTTATTAGATTAATTTTCTTAAGATCTAACTTTTTTAATTATTCCCATTGTTTATTTATAGCCATCTTTAAATTTAATTTAATTATTATATTACAAACTTTATTTTTCATTTTTTAATTCAATTTCTTACAAATTTTAATGTATATTTTAAAATCAAGTTGTTTTCGCACATATATATTTTCATTTCTTTACATTAAATGAAGAGATGGTATTTTAATTTCATGTAAAAGATTTATTTTTAAACTTTTATAGTTTTAACATTTCTAAGTTAAATCCCCCCCCCCCCCGAATTACTCTTAAATTACTTTACGAATAATGCAGTTTAATTCCCCCCAGGCTGTATTTTCTTTCTTTTAAAAAAAACTCTAAACTTTTATAAACAACAGTCTCAAACTTATTCTGACATATATTATTTATTTATTAAAACCCCCATTTCTTTTTAAGAAACTTATTTTAGTCATAATGATTTTATTTTTATGTGGGTTTTTTTTTTGTACAATTAATTTTGAAATCTTAGTTTTATGAAAATTTTATTTTAATAATTTTTAGATAAAAGTTATTACAAATATGTAGAGCTAAGATAGAGGTACAGTATATATATATTAAAGTGAAAATTTTCATGGGTAAAAAATATAAACATATTTTACTCACACACACACAGAACTGGTGTGAGCAAATCAAAAATCAGTTTATCTACTGTACCAAGAATGTACCTCTAATCATAAAACCAAAATTTTAATTCAGAAATGCTGTTCAATTTATTATTCATATATATAAATAATATTTTACAAAGCGCAGACAGCATTAAAAATTAAATTGAGAGAGTGCAAATTTCTCAAGCGCTTGTGACTATTAGTAATCAATCAGATCTTAAGCACAGGGAATTTAATAAGAAAAGAGTGGATTCCACTCTCTTCTTTACTTGTCTTTCTATATATCCAAGCCAGTGCCAAGTACTTATATCTGAGAGCGTGAAATCTTTCGATTTACTACGCAATAGTTTTTCGATGTTATAACTTTGCAGCAATATATGTAAATAATATTTTACAAAGAGCAGACGGTATTGAAAATTAAATTGAGAGAGTGCAAATTTTTCAAGCGCTTGTGACTATTAGTAACCAATCAGATCTTAAGCACTGGGACAGGGAATTTAATAAGAAAAGAGTAAAGACAAGTAAAGAAGGGAGTGGAATCCACTCTTTTCTTATTAAATTCCCTGTCCCAGTGCTTAAGATCTGATTGGTTACTAATAGTCACAAGTGCTTGAGAAATTTGCACTCTCTCAATTTAATATTCATATATATATACAAAATATTATTTTATCCATTTGGGACGAATAAATAATTATAGATCCATTATGGATAAGGACGCCACTTTCCAGAGGAAAAGAATGCAATACATGAGTAATAATTCAAAATAACCCAGTTATATAACCACTATATACTCAGCGAAGAAACATATTTTTTTAAAGTTAGAAATGAATTGTCCGACAAAATCAAAATGGCACATGAAAATGAATAATTAAAGTCTGGAATTGGAAGATTTTAATTTTTTTATTTAATCATTTTTTTTTTTTTTGCTCACTGTATATGTTACGAGTATGTATGTCTGTTACAAACTATGATATAAGGATAAAATTGGTAAAAAAAACCTAACTTCTACATGATTAGTAACAAAAATTTTCTGTCATTCTATTCTATGGAAACGCATGACCATATACTTGGGCATATTTGTATATGTGTATATATATATTAAAGTGAAAATTTTCACAGGTAAAAGATATAAAGATATTTTATTCACACACACACACAGAATGGTGCGAGCAAATAAAAAATCAGTTTATCTACTGTACCAAAAATGTACCTCTAATTATAAAACCAAAGTTTTAATTCAGAAATGCTGTTCAATTTACTATTCATATATATATACAAAATTTTATTTTATCCATTTGGGACAAATAAATAATTATAGATCCATTATGGATAAGGACGCTACTTTCCGGAGGGAAAGAAAGCAATACATGAGAAATAATTAAAAAATAACGCAGTTATATACTCACTATATATTCAGCAAAGAAACATATTTCTCTTAAGTTAAAAATGAACTGTCGGAGAAGATCAAAATGGCACATGAAAATGAATTTATACAATTTCATTCTTTAATCATTTAATAAAACACACAACATACATGTATATAAGAAAAACAATTGACACACACACATATATATTTACAAGTATTTTGTAACTTTACAATAAATCTTCAACAAATATTCTATAATAATGTCACTTGTGACTACTACATATATATAAATCAAAGTTAATAGGATAAAAAAAAAAACAATACAACTTTTTTACTTATTATTAGGCCTTTTCTAGAAAAAAATTAAATCTCACCATGGTATTTCTTTAATGTCAGGTATGATCATACAAAAGAAAACATTCTTTTACTTTAAAGTAAGGGAATTTGTTTACCCCAAGGTCATTTAATCCATTTAACTGTTCAGGTATTCCAAAGCATTTATTTCTTCTTTATGTTCACAATCCTAGAGAAGCAATACTTATTGTTTCATTAATATCGTTTTTCTTTTTTTAAACAAAATCTTCTCTCAGTAGAATATAGACTTCCCAGAACATTGCATTGAAATATTTATATTACAGACAAATCACATCTTTTAAATAATAGTTTGCAAAAAAACATAAAAGACTAAATAAATGAAAAATACATTTTTAGCAAGATTAAGGATTAAATCATATTTCTTATAAGTAGATATTTAATCAAGGTCGCAACAGATTTAAATCCCAGGTAAGTGATAATTTTAAGGCAGCTTCTTGGATCTCATTCCATGTTTAAACTCGTTTATAGGACATTATCTCCACTAGTTTGACCATAGACAGCTCCGGATGGCTTCAGCCTTCAAGTGAGCCATAATTTTATTTTCCATTATTTCAAATTTTGTAAAACAATTGCAGTTCAACTTAACAAACGATTTTTATCAAAATTACCACTGTATACATTCTCCATGACAACTTCACTAAGAATCAATTGTTTCCCATCACATATATCGACTGAATTTCTCATTTGATATTTAAGCAACAAAATGCCATCCAATCTTTATTCTCACAAGCCAGCTGCCAAACTAAAACTAGCAACTAATTACCACCAAACCTTTTTTCTTTTTTTAAAATTATCATCATGTGATCGAAATTCATTTCCCCCTCCCCCAAATCTCTATAATTATATCTATTCAATTAAAAGTTTTGCTATCTATAAAGTAAAATTAATTAATATTCGTTTTTATTTTATAAATAGAACATTCTTCAATTTCAATTTATGAATTGTCGGTAATACGTCTGTTAATCCACACCGTGTGATGGTGCTGTTTCTACACTAAAGCACATAAATATGCTGTTTACAAGGCTCATAGATCTTATGGCCTGTAAACTGTTCAAATACTAAGATGTTGAAGTGCACCCTTACTGCAACATCTCTAGCATGCTGAACATTAGCGATGAGTATGCGACACTCTCTATAGATATTACTCTTGACTATTGTACAGCATATGATATGAAAGTTTATGTAGTTGTAATGACGATAAGTATATTAGAACAGATTTTTTTTTTGGTTAAATGTGTTGTAATTTACGTGAGTTAGTAAAAATTGCAACGAATTCTCAAACGCCCCTACTTTCGTAGCCAGGGGTCACAATTCACTAAATGAGGAGTGTAAATCACGATTCGGCAAAGTTCATGATCAAGTCGCACACTTTCCGATACTTTTTCGAGATCAAAACAGTTAAATGGCAGATGACTGTTCGGTGTAGTAGTTTTTAGATTTACCTGCTACAGCAGATGCGGTGGCCTTCCTTCAACTAAAAAAAAATTATTTTACCCACCCAGAAAAACTGTCTTTGTCGTGGTTTAATGAAATTAAGACTTGTCAAACATCTGAAATGGAATGTCAATCACGTCAATGTCGACGAACGTGTTCCATTCGCACATGGAATAAGGTTTGAGGGCTGCCGAATCGCTTTTTCGCAAGCGGTACGGCTAATTTATTATTGAAGCTAGGATCAGCATACAGTGAAGTGTATTACAGCTGAGTTGGAAAGGTGTCAAAATGCCATAAGGAATATGACGATAGGTCTTAGAGAGGTCTGTCAAGAAAGCTTTGTTTCTCAAAAAAAAAAAAGAAAAGACCGGAAAAAAGAAATGTTTGTTTTTGTTTTTTTTTTTTTTTTAAAAAAAAAAAAAGGCAGAATATTTTAAAAAGCAAAAAAAAAAAAAAAAACCATTTTTTTATTTTTAAGAAATATACATAAAACCGGTTAAAACAATAAAACCAAAAAAAAAAATCAAGCAAATCCAAAAATTAAAAACATAAATCAACAAAATAAAACCAGCCCGGTAACGTTATATCTATTTGTTTTTCACTAGCAACAGCGTCATCGAGCGGTATGGGTAATTAGACGACGTATTACCGAATTATCATTGGAATTTATATGATTCTATTAACATAAAATTCCTTTCTCTTATCTAATTATAAGAATGCCTGTATTTCAAATCTTATTAATTATATCAACAAAATTTTTAACAATGACTATTATTAAAATATTTGGTACTACAACTTCGGATGATCCATACAGCCTGATGGCTGTTTCCATGCAAAAGCACAGAAATATGACATTTACAAGGTCACTCATACATCTTATGGCCTGTAAACTGTTCAAACATTTGATGTTGATGAAGTCAACAATTCCCCAACATCCCTAGCGTGTGAACATTACCATCGACGTGTTACGAGTCTGTACAGACATTAGTATTAAAAAATCAACAGCATATCATATGAAGGTGTCTGTACTTGTAATGACGAAGATTGTAGCAATACGCAATCAAAACTTTTTACTGTTAAATGTAGTGTAATTTGAATGAGGTACTGTAAATTGTAACTATTTTGCAAATGTCCCTACTTTCCTCGTTAGCTGACCCAATTTAATAAATGAGGAATGTAAATCGCAATTCGGCAAACTTCATGCAAAAGTCGCATACTTTGCGAGATTGAAAAAGTAAAACGGTAAGAGATTCATTGTTCAAGTTGTTGGATTTGCCTGCTACAGAAGTGGATGTCTTCCTTCAGCCAGCAAAAAATATTTTACCCACAGCGAAGAAGTGTTTGTTGTGGTGTAATGACATTAACTTTTTCAGCCCTGTTGGTGTGAAGCGCTTTGTGTGCTCATTTGATGAAGTGTTAATTTCTTTCTTTGCTGACGTAAAAAGTACAATCATGACGTCTTACAAAATATGGCCGTTTTATAGCTGTATATGTTAGCTTTCAAACGATCCTTATTTCAAAAAAATCGGTTGAAATTTGGATTTTATGACGAATGTTTTTAATCAACCTCAGTATTTAATTTTTTTGGTAATTTTTGTACTTATCACGAAACGATAAAAGACATAAAATGTTTTACGGCTGCAAGTGAAATTTTCTCTGGTATTATTCACAAACAAGGCCTACAACAGACAAACAATGTAATTAATCGTAAATAAAATTTTTTAATTTTTTTTAAAATTTTTTGAAAAAATATATTTTTTATTAATTTTAGTTTGTAATTAGTGTGGGCTAATTTGTAGTTATATATTTATTTATTTATGCTCATATACAATTCATATCTATCGAAAAATTGGTGTGTGTGTAATTATATATTTATGCTCGTATAGAATTCATATTTATCATACTTTTCTAAAGGTAGTTTGTAATACATTTATTTATGCTCACATAGAATTCATATTTATCGAAAAATTAGTGTGATTTAGTTTGTAATTATATATTTACTCATATAGAATTCATATCGTAATTAATTTATTAGTATATAATTCATATCGTAATTTTCTAAAGTTCTATCTACACTAATCCTCTTATTTTTATAAAAATAATGATTTTCAAAAAGTATACTTTTTGAAATATACTTTTTGAAAATCATTAATTATGTTTATATAATATGATTTACAAGCAATGGGTTATAAAACTAATAATCAAATGTATACAAACATTGCATACTCAAACATATAATCCAATTCTGATTCTTGTTTATGTTTGATCATGCTTTGCTTTTGCTATATGTTTCATAACATTATTTTCAAGTCTATAGACTATATGCAAATAAATTATATCTGTGGTACAATAAATATAAGATAGCATTACTTCTGTACATAAAGAATATAAACGTCACTTATGTAGAAGATAGCATTACTTCTGTCATAAAGAATATAAACAATAAACGTCACTTATGTAGAAGATAGCATTACTTCTGTCATAAAGAATATAAACATCACTATTGTACACACAAAAAAATATAAAATGAAGAGATGAAACTCATTTTATCAGTGATATAGAAAGTAGCTTACAATTTCTAGTTTTAGACAGACAAGAAGCCAATTGCTATAATGATTTCTTTTGTATCTTTTATTAGGATGAATCTTTTTCTTTATAGACGCCCTTGACATTTAGAACATTTGGGGTACAAGATAAAAATGAAAAAGTCATATCCGACTTCTTTTGGAGATTGTGAAGCTGTGGATTATCTCAGATAAGACATATTATACATGTTTAGAAAAATAATTTTGTAAGGAATAGAAAGAAATTATCACTGAAGATGTATTTTGAATTTTAGTTAATGTTAATTTCCAAATTATGAACAAACAATAAAATAATAATTATTTCGGATGTGAAAATGTCTTTTCTTCCTTATTTTTTATATAGTTATCACTATTTATTTTATGCTTATTGTTTTCCTTAATTTTTCTAGTTTCTAACAATGTAATTGTTTTTGCTCTAACATAATTAAAACTGAAGTTATTATGAAAATTGTGTCTCAGGCCAGTATTTTAAAAAGTTCAATATGGCGGCTTGAAGCCGAAGTAGTTAAGGCAGTGTAAAAGATATGGAATGCGAACTGCATCAATGCTGTCAAAGGTCTGATCTACATAATGGGACCTGTTTTGAGTGAAGTGTTCTTGTTTGTGTAAATATGAAATAAAAGCAAATTTTATTTTTCTCAAAATCCAAAATAAAAAAAATTAATTGGTGAAAACGTTATTTAACAAAAAAAAAAACTGAAATATTTTACCCCCCCCCCCAACCCCCCCCAAATAATGTAAATCCAAACCAAAAAAAATGTTTTAAAAAAAATAAAAGAACGAAGTCATATCCATTTGTTTTCTAATATATAAAAAAAAAGAAAATGTTTTACAAAAATAAAAGAACAAAGTTATATCTATTTCTTTTTGAATAAATAATAAAAAAATGTAAAAAAATCTAAATCAGCCCGGTAACATTATATCTATTTGTATTTGACTAGAAACAGCGCCATCGAATGGTGTGGATCGTCCGAAGTTGTAGTACCAAATATTTTATGTTTCTGATAATAATCAATATCCACACACTTTTATTAAATTAACATAACTGAAATATTTAAGGATTTTAAATAAAATAGTCCTGGGTCGGAGGTTATTCATTTATTATTTAACACTCGCAAAAAGCGTTTCCACAATTTGGTTTGAAAAAAAGCCGATATGAATGTGATTACAATTGTATACAGACGCTATAAAAAATAAATGCTGATTTATACTAATATATATATATTTTAATAAAATAAAATTGTAAATATTACAATGCAGAATGTCTCTAGATTGAGAATTCCATTCTAGCATTATACTATATACATACATACATACAATGTATGGGAATGTAAAATACATTTATTACACCATTCTTAAGTATAAACTAAACTCATTATTTATCATACTGGCATATTATCTAAAAACCAGATAATTTAGTGAATTCATTTAAATACAATTTTATATTTAAATTAATAACTTAACAATAATGGTAATAAAGATTCATTCTAAATAAACCTGAATTGGAAAGTCACATAATACTTGTTATATCATCTTTCTTTATTATTTTTTTTTTTTTAAGATTAAAAATAATAATAGTAAACAATAAAAGCAAAAAGTTAAAAATCACAAATATATTGACTGGCATATACTCAGCGTTTGGTAACTAATTTTTAAAACTTTATTATTATGTACATTAAGTGCAAATTATCATATATATTAATTTTTTTTTCCGCTTTCAATAATAAAATTTTAGTTGAAAAAATAAATATTACAAAACAAAACAAAAAATGAATAAATGAAGTAGACAATATATATAAATAATCTGTATTATAGATAAACAAAAGCAATTCACAGCTCTAAATTTGCTCTTAAATAATTATTTATTTTTCCAAGAGGGGAAAAAGAAATTTTTTTTATTTTTACTACATACTTCACAATGTACTTATATACAAATAAACAGAATAGATATCCAACAAAGCAAAATCCAAGTTGGAACATCTATTAATTTTTTTTCTATCACATTTTTGTCAGCTTTTTACATATAATTTTAGGTGGATTGTCAGAAATCTACGCTATATAACAATTCACAATTATAATTAATTTGCTTTAAGAGTTATCAAAACTGCAGAAAGTGTCTTGAAATAATAATAATAAAAAAATCAAAGATTATTAAAAAAAAATAGTTTAAAAAAATAATAAATTTGAAATTTTTAGGTGTAAATTAAAAAGGGAAACAAAATATAAAAATATCAAGTGTAAGGAATGGCCACATTTAATTTTATACACAGAAAAGCAAACAATTTTAGGTTGTTTTTTTTTTTTGTCCAATAAAAATACTGTTTAAATACCCCCCTCCCCTAAATATAGATGCAAACAAATATTTTCCCCTAAAATTTATCTCCCAAATTATGCTTTAAATCAATTGTTCTCTCTTTTAATTGCCACAACCAGATTTAAAACGTTTTAATAGTAAATATACTTTTTATAACTATTTCAAATATTTTATTAAGAAAGTAATCAAATGGCAACTCTATATTTAAATTTAAAAAAAAAAAGGTAATATTTTATTTGAGTATAACTTTTTATTTTTAATTGGATTATTTCGGTTTAACTGGTCATGGTAAAATTTCATTGTAAAATGATGGAAGATTAAACAATGAAAAGAGACAATGTACATCTGAAAAAAAAAATCTACATTTGTGTATACTTAAGGCAGAACAAGGAACTGCCATATGGGAAGCAAAAGCATCCTTTTAAAATTTAATTTTTGTCTTTTTTAAAACATTTTCATTTTGGTGGTTGTTAGATTTCATGAAACAAAAACTTGAATGATATGAACACAGAACACAATAGATAAATCTGCAAAAAAAAAAAAAAAAAAGTTTCATTTATTAAACATTAAATAACTTTTATTTCTTATTTTTAAAATTATATTTATATTAATTTATACAAAGATACAGATTTTCACACATACACAAAAAGTAATAATAATATTAATCAAATAATCCATAAATTATTATAAATAAATAACAAATTTTAATAAACTTTAAATAGTATACTAACCTTAGTGATTACTAACAACCACAGCCATCTTTGCTAGGAGTCTGATCTGTGTTCAAGGCATTTCTGGGGGTTGAAGGTTTATGTTGAACTCCTGATTCAGCTGCATTCAAATCCAGGCTGGAATATATATAAAAAATTTAAACCATTATGCTCTTTCAAAAATACAGACAAAATTCTTTTAAGGCATACATTTATACATGAATTTTCATAAATGTTCCTAGTTTGTCAAATTAACAAAAGCAAGAAGTTTAATTATAATATTTTAACTTTCATATAACTAAAATAAAAAGGTAACATATATATTTGAAATTTGATTCCTTTCATATTATGGAGATTTTAATCCGTTAAATTTTTATTGAAAATATTTTTCTATATTAATACTTTGAACGATCAAAAATTACAAATCTTAGCAACATATGACTATATTTTCCAAATTAATGTGAGGCAATCTTTTCCAATACAAATTTTTATATTGCCAGGAAGTAAAAAAAATCTGATCTTTCATTGATTCACGATGGAAAAAAAAAAGGAGAATACAGGTCTATACTACATTCATTATTCTTATTTAAAATAAGAGTTAAGCAAACTGAAATAAAACTGAGATCAATAAATTGCAGGAAGAAATGATAACAGTTGGACAATTGATGTCTTATAACAGATTCCATGTTAATGATAATGAGAAATAATTCAATTTTATTATGTATAATAATTTGGTAAATATATTCTATTTAATATCAATATTGGAAAAATTTATAAACTATAAGTTAGTTAATTATTTTTGTTAGAAATGTTTTATTTTGAAAATATTTGTTTTAAAAATAAAAATTATTGTTCAAATAAATTATGTGAACCTTAGAATCTTAAGCAGAAATAATCTAACATCTATTATGATTATAATGAAGTATAATTAATGTATTTTTATGTCTGAATAAAATCAATTACATATTTTCTTAGGATATTTATTGTAAATCAAAATTATTGTTTTATTTTAAATGCTTCTTTGGTTATATACTGAATTTTCATGGTCTGCAATTTGAAAATGAATAACAAGAACGAAAAAAAAATAGTGTGTGTGATTTTGGAATTGAAGCAAGTGGAAAGATAGGTGTCATCTAAATTCTTGGTTTTAAAATACATATATTGAACTGTATTAAAATATGTATAGTTCATGAGTGTTTTGGCATTTGGTAATATTTTAAAAGCTAAAAATAACATTTAAAAATGTTCAAAAGATGCAATTTAGTTTTTTTTTATAGTTAATATAATTTATTTTAGATACGTACAATGAAGTTATCTGTGCATTAGAATTATTTATTTAATTAAAGTTAAATTTGCAAAGAATTGTTTATCCAGAAAAACAAAAGAAATTATAAACACAAGTTATTACAATCAGAGAAAAACCTTTTACTATAATCATCTGAAATCCGGGCATGGCTGCTTGATGGCATTGTTGCTATGCAAAAACAATCAAATGTAACGTTACTGGGCTGCGGCTTACATTGATTTTTTTTTGGACTTGCTTTTTACAATAAGACTTTTTTTTTTGTTTAAGATGAGTTTTTTTTTTTTTTGTTGTTATTTAACAAATTTTTATTTCATTTTATCTTTTTTTTTTTTTTTTCGTCATTTTATTTTTTTTAAAACAAATATTTTTTGGGTTTGTTTTTCTCATTTTTATTAATAAAAAGTAAACCAAAATAACTTTTGACTCACTCACAACGAACCAACTTGTTTTAACCCTGCCCGCAGAAAAAAGATAATACCAATATTTTGGATTTGTTTAGACTTTTTTTTTAAAAAAATGTTGTTCTACCCTTTTTTTTTAATAAATTGTTTTTCTTATTATTAAAGTAAAAGTAACTTTAGTGTCAGTGACGACAAACTTGTTTTAAAACTCCCTGGACCCACGGATAAATAATTCGAACCAAAAGTAAATTTGACTATTTTTGCATCAACTTTCTTTTTCCTTTTATTTACATTTCATTTGAATTACCTTTTTTTTTACTTGCCTTTGCAATAAATTGTTCAAATTTTCAGGGGTTTCTTTTTTTGTTATTATTAATAACAACAAAACAAAAATAATCACTTGTTTTAACCCCGCTGAAAAAAGAGAATCCAAATACTTGCGACAATTTCGAATAAAATAATAAAAATATTACACAAACTTTTAACTTTGTGAACTTATTTTTATTAATTAATTGATTTCTGTAATAAAAGCAATCGAACTTTGTTATTAAGACTAACAAATCGTCGGCAATTGACAAAATTTTAAAAATTGCGCGTTCTTCTTCTCAGCCATTTTATTGGTCTCGTATATTTTCATGCTTAAATCTGACAGTGCGTGACCTCGGCCGAATCGTATTCAGATCTTGGCCAATTTTTTACACCATATCAGTTATGTAGGGAAGGAGCAGGACAATGTGACAACTCTTAGTAATTCAGACCATCATTTAAGCACAAATGACATTACTCTGTTGTGGAGATTTGAAAAGTTATGCCCATGTAGAATCAAGACACTCTCGAACAATACAGTGGTCAACTGTGAAGAGTGTGAAATTGGCATAAATAGTCATGAAGCACAAAACAGGCCATAATATTTCTGTTGCAATGCCATATAAAGCGGTCTGCAATGGCTAATACAATATAAGTGTTGTATTTAGCCGTAAGTCCAGCCTCAGAAATGGGATTTTTGTGTTTTGACATAGAAACAATGCCATCAAGCGACCATGCCCGGATTTCAGATGATTACCCCTTTTACGCAATAATTAAAGATGTCCGAAGTAATTCATACAAAAAAAAAGACTTTGTAACTAAAAATAGTAAATATACAAGATTACCAACTTGTATTTTGATAACAAAAAAGATAATATGTGCAGAAATTTAAATTGACCAAGATATAAAGACCAAATAACTTCAAGCAGGTCTTGTCTTGCCATATGGGAGTGGAAACTGAAGCGTTTGCAGACACCTTCTTTCATCATAAAGAGGTCACTCTAAAAAGCTTTTGAGATTAGCTTTAAAACAGACCAGGAACATGAAACTGTTGGCAGAAAAAAACCAAAGAAGTGAACATTAATTGTTGAATTGTTTTAATTATTTAACCTAACTATCTGGATGGGCAATTGTATATTGTTTCCAGTTTTATTAATGATTTACTGTTTAAATATTGTAATAAAATATTTAACATTAATATCAACTACACATTGTACACGTTCTTAATTTTAGTTATTTAGATTTTATTATTAAAAAAATTATTAATTTTAGAGAATTGTACAAATTACTTTTGCTAATATGCTTGTTTTAAAAGTTCAGCCTGGGAAAATTTATTTTAAAAAAAATTATTAAATTTAGTTATTTACTGCGAATCTGCTCAATGAATGTTAATGAGTCTACAGACACTGGTGCCCTCATAAATAGAAATCTAACCCGTTGGCAATTCAAATCGTAATAAATATTAGGTCGAGTTAATTTGGTTTCAGTATGGTTAGAAATATTCATAGTTTAATTTGGTTTCAGTAGATCTGTCTCTTGGGCACTCACTCCTATTTGTCCCATTTATACCATTACAGTTTTTGCCACTCAAATATGTGGAACGTTTGAAAGGTCAGCCATTCCCATTTTATTTTGGTAGTTTTTGGCCCCCAACATAGGACTTGCATAACCTGTATACACTTATGCTTATTTTTCATTTTGAGATTAAACTTTGGCGAAATCATTATTACATTAATTCTATTTCTTTAAGGTTACACTATATATAAGTTTTGTGCTGTCATTGTTAAATTAGTTTTATATAGCGCACTTTTACTGATACAATGCTGGAATGCATCTGAAGCTTCAGCATATTAGTTTTTGACACAGTTGTGTGACTCAATTATAAACCACTGGTACCTGACACCAGTGAATTGCACATAGCTATTTTGCATACAAGATATCATTGGCTATTTTGATAATATAATTAATGATCTTATTAAAGTGAAATTAAAATATATTTTCTTGACCGCTTTGTTCATGTATTTTCTTTAAAGCCTTAATTGATATAGTTTTTCCATGTATGTCAATAAATATTTTTTTTTAGTGTTTGTGATAGTTGAATAGATAAGCTTTGTTTATATATATATACACTTTGTTTTCTGGGTTAAGTATGATTATGGAGTTGGGCTAAACACGAGTATGACAGATATAGTGAGAATGATCTTCACATAATTTGAAAAATTAGACAAAAGATTTGAAATATTAAGCAGAATGTTATAAAGACAGATTCCAGTAAAAAATTTGAAAAGTTAAAGCCAGATTCTGTAGAAGTGAGAGATAAATTTAATAAGATTCAATGCTTCTGAGGCAAGATTCAAAAAGTTCAGGTATGATTTAGATGCTAAATGGAAGCAATCTGAGGAAAGATTTGATGCTAGATTTAAAGAATTAAGAGATGAGGCAAAAAGAATTGAGAATAAATTAGACCCAATCCAAGAAAATTGCGAGAGTTTAAAATTTTGGGTAACTATATTAGTACTCTTCAAAGTGACTAGAAAAAGTTTGTAAAAAGAATTGATAAGATAGAAAAGGAAAGTGATAATTTTGAAAGAAAAATGCAGTCTGAATTAGACCACATGAAAAATGAAGTTGATGGTAATAAAGAAAAAATTGGGTGGAAAATTAAAAACCGATAGGAAGGCTGTGTACAACTAGATTTAAAGAGTCTACGCCTAACTCTAGTACTTTAAAAGTTGAAATAGAAGATAAATTTATAGAAGCTAAAATGGAATAAGAAGCCAAATATGTTATTGTAGATCCTAAGGTAGAAGTACCAGTGACAGATAAATTCAGTGAATATCTGGAAACCAATCATTGTAGCGATGTTTATATTAAGAGTGAGTTTAAAGTATTTCTTGGAGATATCTATCCCAAATTATGTGATAGCTACCGAAGTAGATTGGTCCCAAATAATGTTAACCCTAGAGAGGAAAATAATTGTATTTGTAATGGAGATGAAGAAAATCTTAACAAAGTAAATATGATGAAAAAATTTTAGCTATCATTTTGTGGTAATAATGATGTTGTAGGTAATAATATAAATTTAAAAATTAAGCAATATAGTTTGCAGAACAAATATTGTCCTAAAGGGGTATGTTTTGCCATTCTTAGTATTTCAATAACCATTAGTCGCTGGCATAACTATATTATATATGTAAAATGAAGTTACCAATTAGAAATGGCTAAGGATCAAATGACAGTGAAGTCATTTCATATGGCAGAGATTTGCTCTTTATATCCAATCAAAAGATTAAATATGCTATTGACTCTATGGGCATCTAATTTAATTTTGTTTCAGTAGTCTCTGTCTCTTGGGCATTTACTCTTATTCATCCCATTTACAGTTTTTGCTGCCTAAATACATGGAGCATTTGAAGAGTCAGCCTTTCCCATTTTATTATGGTACAATATATATATAATAAAAATTTATTGATTAAAAAAGCCTCTTTTTTTCCAACAGAAAATGAAGAAAAAGATTCACTGTGAAAAATTAACACAGTTCCTTTAAATGCTTGTATACACATATTTACATACCTATATAGAAATAATAAATTAAATCTACAAGAAGGTGAAAAAGAAAAAAAAAAGAACGAAAATCCTTTCAATACAAAATAAACAACCAAATAAAAAACACTTTATCCAATAGGTTTTAAGATTATAAATAAGTTATAAAATTATAGTTTTAAATGATTTTGTATATATATAAATTCAATTTTATATAACTTTTTAAAAAATATTTTAATTTTAATAGTTTCTGATGGTAAAAAAATAAAAAAAACAACAACAAAAATCTAGTATTTAAAAAATACTTTTACAATAAATATTACTGATAATGTGTATACACTTGGGTCTCGTTTTACGCGATAGATAGGTTCCTCAGAAAACATGCGCAAATGAAATTGCGCAAAAAGACTTAACTTACATTGAAAAAGAGGGGATTCGGTCTGTGATTTTTCAAAATTCGCGTAAAGGCAAAGCACCAACGTAAAATTACTTTAAAATTCACGCAAAAAAAAAAAAAAAAGAAAATAAAATATGACTAATAAAAAATTTCAAATTTGAAAAAAATTGATACAAGACAAACTTTTTTTAACTATAATATTTAATTTTATTCAAAATAATATATTTTTATGCATAATATACAGTACAGTAATTTACATTTTTTTATACATGTTTTAATTATTATTGCTATTTGCCGAAAAACACGTTCGTTTGTAAACTGGTAAAAAATCAAATTTTTCACAAGAGGAAATACAACTAACGCCAACTTCACACTCATGTTGTGTCAATGGTTTTTCTGGTGACAACATAATTAGTAATTAATCTTTGAGACAATGATTTTATTAATTGTTTATGAAGCTCGCAATATCCAGACATACAACCATTTAGCTCTCGTTGGAATTTAAGAGCACGTTAATAATTAGTGTCATTAATAAGAAAATAATAATTGATTACGTTCTTTTTTAAAAAGCAAAAACAGAATGTGATTTAAAATGCAAAATTAACACGCACAATGTTTGAACAAATTTACATTATAATCTGGTAAAATTTAATGTGTGTATACATAAAATGTGGAAATCATGATTTTAATTTCATTATTGCATAAAATCTTACTATTATAAAGCACTGAAAATATTGAAATTACTAAGATGAAAGTCGAATTCCAATAAAGTGCTATTACTTTCAATATAACGTAAGTGCGCGAAATTTATTATTTAAAGTAATATTTACTAAGGCTGTAACCTTAGGAATAAGCGTCTGAAAAATTTAAAGTAATAGAGCATTATCGGAGGTCGAGTTCCAGTGAAACATGAATCACTCAACTTCAAAATCGTGTTAAATAAGTCCGCGTAAAAAGAGACCCAGGTGTATATGAAATATGTTTATTTTATCTTAAACATTATATAACTGTTTGTAATAAATAAAGTTGAGAGAAAAATACATATTATTACTATTGTAGATAATGCTAACTTGAGAATAAATATTTTACACATTTCTGTTTGTGAATATAAGCTATCATTTTAAAAATAAACTAGTAGAATTAACATTTTTTAAAAATTAAAATTTTTCAATTTACCTTCCATCTTGAATATTCTGATAGATTTTTTTAGCTGTGTCTAAAAATGCATCTTCCACATTTTCTCCTCTAAAATTAAAATTTGAAGATATATATTAATATCTATACAGATATATATAAATGTGTGAATGTAATGTGTATGCACATGCACGTATATATATATATATATAAAGATTCATAGGATAGTTTTGCATTAATATATCTTGCATTTTACTGATTATTACTTCCTGTATCAAATTTATTAAACCTATCAAATTTTTGAAACATATAGAAAGCAATTAATTTGTAAACCTATAAATAAAAAACTACTACTATTCGGACAAAAATTAAAACGATAATGGTTATTTATCTTTTTATAGATAATACAATCATTGTCGCGCATTTAACTGGTGGATAACTAATAATGATTCAAGTAGTCTGATTTGACATAAGTTTCTGTCTTTCAGGTTAGTTAACAGAAAAACAATATGTACTAAGCATGCACATATTGGAAAAATTAATGTTTGTTTAACTGGTGTAAACCTTATAGGTGTATACTTTTTGAAGATTTTTTTTTTTTTTTTTTCTGGCATATTTAAAATAAATAATGGAGAAACTTTTTTTTTTGTAAGAAGTTGATAGTTATGATTATAGCAAATAATAATTTTCTCTATTTTTTATCATTAAAAATAATTTTATCATAATTAGATATTTCAAAAATATTTTCCAAAAGTTTAAATTGATACATTATTATTTTGCAAAAGAAATTGACCATATTTATTTGCATTTTCAAATTATAACTTGTCAATGCTTTTTTTTTTTTAAATAAATATTTGAGGTCAAATTATTGCATGACCTAAGATTTGTTTTATTAAAAAGAAATGATATTTCTCATATATTTTTCAATTGAGGTGGGTCTCGTATTACAACTAAAATATGGTGATATTTTCATTTTTTATTATAGGGCATAAACTATGATAGGTTGTTTTTATAAACATTTTAATAATAATTTTATAAAGAAGAGTATAAACCTGTATCTTAAATGTTTATTTTCAAAATTCATGATTTATAAATAAATGTAAAATTAAACAAAATGTTTAAATTCATTATTTTTATTTTATGATAATAACTAGAATTTCCCAGCTTTATTGCTGCTCTTCATGATATGTTAAGTATCATATAATATTTTTTCTTTATACCAGTTAAACTTAAGGTGTTGTGAAAATTATATTTTCAATAAAATAAAAACAATATAGCTCCTGCAATACCATATCTTAAGTAATTAAAAAATGAAATTAAAAAAAAAAAAAACATTCAGTGAATGCAATATATTAATAACCCTAACTGCAATAAAATGTCTGCTCTCTACTTAATTCATGATTAATGCTGTGAGAGAAAACTGACAAATTTTAATTTTTAATATTTTTTTATTAGATTTTGCATTTTTTCCCCTTCAAATTAACAAATCCTCACCTTCAATTCAAACTGATGGAAAAATTATTCAAATTATATGATCACATGATACATTCTAAAATTGTCAATCATTTTGAATTATTATATATAAAAAATAAACAAGTTACAATAATTTTAATCTAGATCTTTCTTCACTATATTGATTTTTTAAAATGGAATAATTATTTATCAGTAATTTTACACAATTTTTAATGATAAATAATCAAAAATTTATTTTATATTTATAAAATTTATTGCAAACTTATCATATCTAAGTATATGTGTGTATATATAAATAAATTTATTATTTTAAAACTTATTTAATAGACTAGAAAAAAAAAAAAAAATTTAAATAAGACAAACATGCCAGTTGTCTGTGCAAGTATATATATATATACATTCAGGTGAATATATATATATTATAATTATATATATTTATTATTTAAGTATTATCATTTACCAATATTGTTTTGAATAAAAATGCAACAATTTTCTCTCAAATATTATATTTGCTTTACAAGGGAAGACATACATATACCTTTTCAGAATAAATGAGCTGGGGATATAAGAAATATCTCAGGTGAGAATTCTCATATATCTCTTTAATTATAAATTTGTAAGGAATGTAACAAATTTGCTACCAAAACCTCAATTTTAAAATTCAATCATTAAAAATTTGCAACTTATGAATAAATATAAAATTACAAATTTTAAAAACATTTAAAATTATAGTTTTTTATTATTATTACAAAGAATGTATCATTGATGAACTAATATCTGATATAAACTATCTTTTCTTGTCTCCTTTTTCAATCACTTAAGTTAGGTAGAATCTGGTCATCATAAGCCTCTCATGCCACAAGTCATCTTCCAATACTAACTGACTATGACAGTGGGATTATTTGTGTAAGCATATTTCTATTCTTTAATTATACAGAAAGCATTTCAACTCCAATTCTCTTTTCATTTTTTAAAAATCTCCTTAAGCTTTCAAACATTAAAAAAGCAATGACAGAGACAGTTTTAATAGACTAACAATCCTCAGTTGTGATTTTTGTTCGAAGCAGTACAATCACTAGTCCGTTTGGAATTGGATTTGAGCCATGAATTTCAGCTGGCAAAGATTGTATATTTAGATAGCCCTATTCAGAGATCCCATTATGAAAATGAAAGAGAAAATATGGTCTAAAAATAATTTATCTCATACATTATGACCAGATTGTCATGATTTCAGCAGTAATAGTAATAATAATAATATCTAAAAGTAATGGTAAAGCAGAAAACAGTAGTAGTAAAGATAAGTATTGTAAATATAATTTTTTCTGAAATATTGGTACATCAAATGTGAAAACTTTACTTGATAGTCTTCAATAATTAAGATTAATATCTTAGTGAAGTTTAATTAATAGAAAATCTGGATGAATACAAATTATTTTTGGAAGAGCAGATCAAGCAAAAAAATGGGAATATATAGTGTTGAATTTGCTATAAAGTCTAATTTATTTTCTATTTTTAGAATTACATATTGCATCAATAAAAGATTTATAGTGTTAAAACTTGCCTATGCTTTAACCTTAGATTCAGATGAAAAAAAAGTTTTACTCTTTGCTAGATAGCATAATTATAGCCATACTATTAAAAGATCATTTTTTATTTCTTGGAGATTTTAATACACTTGATGATATAAATAGCATATACTGGCCTGTTGTAAATTGAAATGGTCTAATTTGAATTTTTGCACAACACATGGATTAACTATCACAAAGTTTTTAAGCATAAAACCACTATAAAGGATATCCATGCTTAAAATACTGACATTTAATAGATTACATTTTAGGAGTCAGAATACAAGATAAGTTCATATTACATGAGCCCTTACATGTGCAGATTGTTGGGAAGATCATAGATTAGTATGTTCTAAGATTAAAATGATTGCATTTTGTTCTTTTAAAGTATCCATTATTTATATTAAATTGCTAATTTGGATCTCCAAGAACATGAAAAAAAACAAAAAAACTAAAAAAAACATGAAATTCTCTTAAGGTGCATGATAAATTTCTGAGGTTGACAGAATAGTAAATTAAATGTGAAATCATAATAGAAATAAAGATCTGAAGGCAGAAGTTCAACAATTGATAAGAAACCTTAAAAATGAATTACAAAGAAAATAGTCATTCATTGACTGTGGTTACCCTAGATATTTTTTTGATGCAGTGAAAGCAACATATAGACCTCAGAAATGATATTACAATTCTATTAAATCCAGTAATGACTCTCTTATATGACAATGATATTTTTAACAGGTGGAAGTTGTATTTTGATCACCTTTTGAATAATAATATAAAAATTAAGATGACAACGTTTAACTGTATATTCATTTTATTTACTCATTTTAATTGGAATAAAAATTTTCAGCTTAATTAATGAAAGCAAAATAGCTCTTTGTTATATTAAAAATGCAAAGGTTGCAGGTCTCGAAGTAATATCTGGGAATATGGCAGTGACATGTTAAATTCCAAAATATTGGAATTTTTTAGAAATATATATGTATGCCTGAAGTTGTGCTACCTGATCATAAAGATGCTGCTATTGTACCATTTTTTAAAAATTAAGGAAATAGACAAGATTGCAATAATCATCATGTAATATCAATATTATCCGCTATAGAAAAGGTATTCTCAAAGATTTTATTAAATAGGTTAACTAGTCATAAATAAATGATTATTAAAAACTCGGTGAGGTTTTAGAAAATCAAGAAACATTACAGACAAAGTTTTGGTTCACATGCAAATGCAATAAGTGTTGGGAATAAAAAATTGTTTTACATATTGCTTTTATTGATTTTTGTTAAAGCTGTTGTTTGGAATTAGTATGCTGTACACTGTTTGTCATGTACAGCTTCTACATGATGGAGTGAGAAGTTGTTTTATTACTACAATGGAAAATGTGAAATATTTGAAATGAAAACTGGTGTTAAAAAAGAATATGTAATTGTTCCAATACTGTTTTCAATTTTTATGATAGTTATCATTTGGAACTGTTTGTAGGTAGTTTAATGAAACAGAGTTGAAGATGTGAGTGATACAGGTTTGATGGGGGAATTTTTAATTGGAATTGAAAAAGCAAAAACAACGATTCTATTGGATTCTTTAATTTACCATATGCTGATGATTATGCTGTTTTGCCAATTCAAAAAATGATTTACAGAATGTACTTAATATTTTGAAAACAACATTTAATGATTTTCGTTCAATAATTAATGTTCAAAAATTCAGCTAGTGATGGAAGAAAAATTCTTAACAATGTTTAGCTTGGATGGTTATCAGTTTGAAAATGTAAATCAATTTAAATATCTCTGTAGATTTATAAGTAGAAAGGTGGAATTAGATGTTGAGATAAAACCAATTCCAATGTGCTGTTGCTGCTTTCAATAATTTAAAAGATAAAATATTTTGCCATAGAAGAAGAGAATTACAGTAACTAAGTTAGCTATCATTTTACCTAATTATTGCATGGGAGTGAGAGATGACAATCTATCAATGTAATGTAAGGGCATTAGAAAAGTTTCATTTAAATATGCTCCTTAAAATTTGGAAAATACAATAGCAAGATCATAATCCCAATCAATGTATTGTACTGTTTTCTGCCTAATCTATTTTATTAGACGTAAACGACCATATGATTAGGTTTGTATATCTGTTAAGAATATACCCATTACTTACCACGCACACCTAATCTACATTATTTCATATACCCATTTAAGATTTAGCATTAGTGTTGTAAACTTCCAGGTAATATGGTCTTCATTATAACGAACCAACTCATACATGCTTGTAAAATCCGCCAGCAATTATATATGGTGGTTAGCATTATCTATCTACTTCTTATTAAAATAGGTAAGGGCAATTTGACTTACTAAGAATAGATGCTGACTTTCATTCACATTGTCATCTTTAGTAGCATAAATTTAATTTTTTTGTTTATTAGGGCGCCAGGATTCTACTTAGACATCCCTATTAAACCGATAATGGAAGTGTGATATATTGTAATGGGATGGAGGTATCAAAGTGGAAAAAACCTGGGGTGATGGCAAAATCATCATCACTCCCAAGTAAACAAAATTTAAAATGAATGTGGGGTGATGGAAAAATCATCATCAACCCCAAGTAAACAATATTTCAAATAAAATTATTTAATACAAAATATATATAAGCATAATATTTAAGTGGAGCATGAGATCATAGAATCTCTGAGAGCATTGAGAGAATGATGAAATCAGAAGAGCAACTAAAAGCATAATAAACCATATATCAACCAGCACTCAAAATACCATTCTTCATCATGAATGATCCACAATAAAATATAATAAAATCAACAGACAATTTGGTGACTGGATTGGAAATGGGTCTTCTGTAGACCAGGCTAACTATTGAGCCTTTGCCACCTTGGACAATTATTTAAACATAACTTGGATGCACCAGATTAGTGCCTAACCATTAAAATACACAATAATCAGAAATCAAAACAATAATGCTGGGACATTTAAAACATGCTGATCATCATCAATGCTCAGGCCACTTGTTACTGGCCAACTATAAACTTAGCTTTTAATAAGACTAAACTAAAATAAAAGGTAGTGCATGGGCTTTAAAGAGTATTCTCTTTTGTGCCAACCAGGATGATGATTTACCATCGCTGGATGCCCCAAAAGCACTAAATACACATCCCCATTTATAATTCATCCTGTGCGCGAATCTAGCTCAGAGAACGTAAGCTCTACTGCTGTATATGACAAAGAGATGATAGAAACAATTTTTAACAATTGAAACACAAGTTTATTAACAATAATAATAAAATGGAAATTAAGATCCATAAAAATGATTACTCACATATAAACTTTTTGATTTTGATTACAATACAAAATTTCCATTATCACATTGTGATTTACATAATTATTATTCAAAATTCAAATTGTTACATTGATTTACATATATGTGCGCACAGACACGCGATTTCTAATATACACATCTATTTCAATTGATAATCAATAATGACAAAAACGATTACAATTTACATATATGTTCTATTTTAATTTGTTACAATAATATTATATTTTTCATAATTAATTCATTAGGAAAACGCATAAATTTCCCACATATACGTGTTTAAACAAAATACATAATTTAAAATTTAATTTCAGTTTATAAGTTCCTTTTTTTTTATCACACTAAATAAAGTCCACTTTTGTTTGACAAGTACTTGTTGATTAATTATCAGCATTCTTAGACCAATTTAAAACATTTGCTTTTACGATTTTAATTCAAACAAAATTATGCTTGCATTTAAGTTATACATTCTTCTTTTAATGTCTTTTTTTTTTTTTTTAAGGAATTACCAAAACAATTTCTCAAAAATATATATCAAATCATCTTTCTTTTAGACATTTGACTCAAAGTGTTTTGTTTTAAGTTATTAATTTATAATTTTATAAGTCGTTTTAAGGAATATTAAAATAAAATAACTCACTGTATATACACACGTGTTTATCTGTGATTCTCTGCATATATAGATAAACAGCAGCATAAGTATAACTACTTCTTTACTCAGCTAGTGTTCCTCTTGAGCAAGCTGGTTTTTTTGTCAATCAGAAAAATATAATCCAGGTTTGTTGTCACCATCAGGTAAAAGTATTAATTCATGTATAATGTTGGTCTCCCATCTGTGTAGAACGTTTCAGGCAAGCAGCTGTTTTGATTTAATAGATTTCAGGCAAGCAACTGTCCTCTCCACGTTTAAGGCTATGAATTACAGCACAAGAAGTGGGTCATTTTCTCCATGTAAATTCAAACTCCTGCACAGGAAAACAATCTACTATCTTGCCTTCAGCTACATCAGTTTCTATTCTGCAAATTCTATGGTCAGCTAAAACCAACTGCTGCACTTCATCAAGTTGCAACAAAATATTGTAAGCAACTTTTCAGCTGACCGTTCTTACAAAAATTATTATCCAGATTGCTCTCTTCAATAATCATTATCCAGATTGACTGATATTTTTTTATCAATCTTTTTATAAAATCATCTGAGGTGATAACAACACCTTGATTGAAAACAGTTTTTATTTTTATCTCTCTAATCCCTTTGAAAACATACATGTTTTAATTAATTAAAAAAATTTCAAAAACAAGTATTGTGTTTTTACATTTCACAATCAGAATAATAATAATAATAATAATAATAATACAATATATATTTATTCAGACCTTTTAAAAGTTTAATTTAAAAAACAATATTTTAAATCAGTTATTATTTATTTATTTTTTTTTATTTCAATGAATGTAGAAAATATCTACTATAATTTTTATCTGTGTTTATTTCTAGTTTTCCATTCAACTTTATATATTGTACCGGTCAAAAAAACCACCCACACCAACAAGACCCAACCGCAAAATCGGATTCAAACTCAGTCGAACCAAACTGAATTCAAACCCAACTCACGAGCTCAGATCAAATCAATGGATGACATAAGTCGACGGTACATGACTATGCGCCAAGAAACTAGCTCAACGGATGATGATGATTTGAGACCCCTGATCTGACTCTAACAAAGTATAATAAAATAACTAAGGATATTTCTAAGTCAACTCATATATATATGTTCGGGATGCCGATACAGACAGCGAGCATTAATATTAAAATAATTATTGAATAAGAAAGAAAGTTAAAAACCAAATGTGTTAATAAAATGTTTAATAATAATAATAAATATGTTGTTCAACTTTTAAATTATGATTATATAGATTACCTCTAGTCTTTAAACGGAATTTATAATTTACAATAAGAATGGCAGTCATTATTATATGCCAATAACTATTATGTAATATTATAGGAGGATTATGTGTCTATGCCCCGACATGAAAATAAAGGTAGATAAAAGTATTTGGCGGTGACAGAAATTATGATCCTAATTCTAAACGAAAGAATGTGAGATTTATTTTCACATTCGTAAATCAATTCACAAATAGCAAGATATGCATTTAGGGTATAACTTTAATATTTAATAGGAAACTTTAATTATAAATGAATATGAATTTGTTAGACTTTAATAAAATCAATTCATCACGATTTATAAGCATGAGAGCGGGCTTTACTTGAGCTGAGAAGTAAACGGTACTGACATCTTATGAACTATAAAATGAATATGAAAAATAATGGCTTGTCGGTGATTTAAGAAAATAGCAGGGCGGCTTGTATTTGACAAGTCTTTGATACCCTATGAAGGATCCGTGGAACACATGGAAAGCCAGGCTGGGTCATAGCCGCGAACCTTTGGTGTTCCGATATAATAAAAAACAAGCAAATGGAGGAATGGTTTCTTCCTCGGTAATTAAAATAAAAATAGTATCACCGATGACAAGCCTACGAAGCAGGAGATGGCTCGCGTCAATAACATTCGAAAATAATGACTCGATAATCATCAAATGTAATTAATAAAACCCATTTTATATAAAGAATGCTCTACGTGATGACCTAATCATAGAATTAAAGTCAAACAAGCATTTAACTAAAATTATTTAACGCAATTCTAAAATTATATTAATTATACCGTAAACATCATGCCCTCCCGGAATTTAATAGAAAGTATAACATTTGAATTAGAATATATTGACGTTAATTTCTTTATCGACCCTTTTGCAAAAACATTTTAAGATTATGAATAAATAAATATCTGTAAACTAGATAAAAAAGCCGGGGACATAGGTTAGCAACTGAGCTAATAATTTATTATTAGCCATTAATAAACATAGCAAAACTTGTATAAATCCTTCAATTCGACAATTAATAGAACCATCTTAAATTAGTTCAAATAGGCAAAAATTACTATCAAACTTAATATTAGATTATTTCCATGAGGTATGTGTAACAAAAGGAATTATTGTCGAGTTGAAGTATTACTGGCATATAATCAAAAATACATGACATTAGTAATTACTCAATAATATATATATATAATACAGTTAGTGAAACGAACCGCTATCATGAGAAAGAGAAATTTAACAAAGTATTGATTTTAAAGACTAGAGATAGAAAAACGAGAATTACTTATACAGATTAAAAGCATTATAAAAAAGAGTTTTTACAGTAGTTAATTTAAAAGGTGATGTAAAATAAAGTTCGGAAACTGGCCAGAAAGTTGCGATTGTTTCAAAAAAGATATTACCGTTCCTTCATGATTGGTTCCGTAGATTACACACGGCAGAGTCCAGTTGGGTGAAACGTAGGCACGCATTTTATAAATTATTTGAATGACATGTTGATTATTTTATATTTTGGGCAGCACGATTGGTCTGGAAAAGGTTTAGTTTAGCAGCCACATTGAAGATCTTCTGGGGACTTCGGGTCCAGCAGTCAGACTCCCGAAGTTTAGCCCCTCACCATGATGGAGACACTATTCAAATTCATAATTTAAAGACGCACAGATTCTAGTAGCACTTCTTTAAAACAAATATGGCTTCTCTTTTCTCCAAACGTTTCCAGGCTATTTATACTGTCCTCTGGTTTCCCACCTATTCCAAATCTAGATGCCTTCAGGCTAGAACTTTTTGCATTATCCAAGTTCTAAATTTTTACTAATTGATTTTAAATACATTCCTTCAATAAGGCTTCCAAACTCATTAACTTTGAATTCATTTTCTATTTATAAATCTAAAAAACGATTTTAATTAGGAACTGTCCTTACATTTTAAATTATTATCTTTTTGCTAATTAATAAAACTTTCCACATTGTCTTTGGAAAATGACAATCTGAAAGCTTATCAAAAGAATGTAGCTTTTAATCACTAAAATTTGAACAAACTGTTTAAAAGTAAAATAAAACATTCCCGACGTAATGAAACTTTATAACGAATATATATATTTAAATATTTATAAATATATACACACAATCTACGCAGTTATAATATATATAAATTCATGAATAATTTTATTATGAATTTATTAGTTTAAACGTCAAATTAGTTAGTTTAAAACATATTTATATGATACTATTTTTTTAAGGAAACTAGCGTGTATTGAACGTATAAAGCCCCAATTTGCATTTGGAAATTCATGGTTAGTACTACGGTTTGAAGTGGGTTGCAGGTGAGATATCATGAAGCTAGGATCGAACTTAGATCCGATTGCTTCAATATATATGCGCACACACTATAGTGTGTGCTATGTAATCCAACTGGTTACAATATATATATCTTAATACCCTGAATAATAAACCTGAAATACAATAAAGTGTGTTGTCATCAACAGTTGAATTTTCAAAGATCACTGAGAGAATATATTTACAAGGCTTAAACAAATGACACATTGTAATTCTTTTTTTATTATTATTAAGATCATATTTATTTCAATTTAAGAATAAAAAAAAAAGTAATGTAATATTTGTAACGATTCGTTGACCATATTTATAGTTCATTATAATCCATCAATCACTTCTTTTTTTATAGTTTACATGACATGGGTTATATCTTCAAAAGTTATTTCAATAAATATTATGAGTTCAAAGTTTAATTTCTTACCGGTAAGATTATCTAGTAAAATAGTTCCTTCGTAATAATCCTAATCCTCGGCTTTTACTCTGTGATCCGTATATTAAGTTCCAGCTTTGATGTGATGCTTCTATTTCAGGAAAGTGATGACTTCAAGCTTCTAAATCATTATAATGACGCCCAAGAAAAAGGAAAAACTGGCGATGCACAGGAATTCGAGCTACCCATCTGCTTATCGGCAACTATCATGGATTAACTCTGCATCTTGCAGCGTATCCAAAAAAAAAGAAGAGACCCCTTTACTCATGTTCTACGCCCTTTTATATCCCAGAAAACTCATTACACGTGTATGTTGAACACCTCTCAAATTTCTTCTTCAAACTTTTATCTTTCATTAGATTTTTGTTCTCAAAGTTCCCTTTCTTGTAACTATTGTGGCCATATTTATTTACCAATATCACGCTTTACAGAACTTTTATCAATACTTAAAATCAGTAGTCGCTTTTATTATTTAAATTTGCTCCTTTTCCTTTTTTTTTATTATTGAAAGTAAAAAAAAACGCAATGTGTATTGTCTCAAGGAAAAGAAATCTAAGTTTAATCAAATAAAATATTTATTTTATAATTATTTTATATATACACAAAATTACCTAACATATATTTTTCTGTTTTATATTCTATTCTCAGCAAAATCTTCAAATTCAATTGCCAACACACCTTGCACAGTTGCAGTATGTTCATCAATTTTCTGGATGTGATACTAGTGTACACTACTGTAAAATCACATCTTCATTGGATAAAACATGTAAAATAAATGAATGATGCAAGACTTCTTGGTTTTCACGAGAGATAGATGCCATTCATGTTATAAAAAGATTCTAAAAAAGTGCAATATCGATTGTTTCCATTGGGAAAATATGGCAGAGAATAAAATACAAAATTAAGACATCATCGTAAAATATCAAATAGACAGAAAAATAGACTAGCATATTTTATATATGGATGATGTGTGTCACAGATTGGTTTGTAAAGTCGCTGGAATGATCGTACTTGTTTACAAATGATTGCTATATAAAAATATATACTTTATACAGTAATAATTATTTTCCTATGTTTATTGCATTTTATGGTATATTGCCTTTATGACAACATAATTTACTTTTGCAATGAGAAAACTGTATCTGGAACTAAATGCAAAAAAAAAATCTAATTTGGTGCTATAATAATCAATTATATCAAATGTGAATGTGTATGGAAGATGGGAAACAGAAGGCGAAAGAAATTACTGAGAAACAAATTTATCAGACTTAAATTTTAAAAAAAAAAATTACATTGAATTATTAAGTGGAAAGAAAAACAAATCATTGAATAAGCTGATCTATATTTTAAACAAGTAAAAAAGAGAGTGCAGTAAAATTAAATTATGATTTATTGTTTTAATTATTGATATATAAAATCTTTGTATCAATATAAAAATAAATATATATACAGAAAACATTTATATAACAAAACTATATAGACACTAAAATTAATATTTATTTAAATATTTAGCAGAATTTGAATACTTAAAAAAATTATATTTATAATAAAAGAATCAATAATCTATTTATCTACTCCCTCACTCCCAAATGCAAAAAATCTTAAAATCATGAGTTTGGGATTAACAGCCTTTATTTTCTATTAGATAAAATGTACTGGTAATACAATTCTGTTTTCAATTCCATGATTTAATATTAATTCATTTGAAGAATTTTTCTCAAAAATTAATTCACAATGTAGTTTTTTTTCTCTTATTGTTACTTCTATAACTAAATGTACCAAAAAACTTCAAGAAACAAAACTTGTATTTGGCATAAATTGTAATATGGTAATTCAGATTTATACATAAGATAAAGAGTAATAATCTCACTATTCTAATTTCAATCTCTACAATGTTGATCACTATTTTTAATTATAATAAATAACCATTTCATCATTTCCATATTTATAACATTACAATAAAGTATATGTCCATTTTTCAAAACAATTATTTTTTTACATTTCCTTATAATTTCACAAAGCTCAACAATGATCAATCATATAAGTAGTAGTTCTTCATCTACATCACTCGGTATGACTTTCAATTGTAGATGGCTAAATATAACTTCATCATAGAATGACAATTTTCTACCTTCAGTCACTAATGCCCTTTATGGGTTTTAAAATATAAAACCCATCTTTTTTCTTCTTCTCAGAAGTATTGTTTTATAAATTATCTAGCAGAATACAATTGAGATCATGTAGTTGCTAATAATAATACATTCTATTAATTGCATCAAATATAATGACTACAAACAACAGTAATGGGTATCTACATACATATAACTATGCATTCATTCTGTTTTCAATAAAGCTAATCAATATCTTCATTAAGAATTATCAAGCTTATAATAAAGAAAAAAAAACTGGTGTTTTCTTGATTCAAGTCAGAAATGAAGGTCATGTAAATATTCACATTCAGTGAAAAATATTTCAATATATAACTCACCACCATTCTGCTTCAACAGTAGAGTCACGAACTATGCTGTATCTTAACTACGCAACTTCAATTGTACACTATCCAAAGATAAATGTAAATGAACAAGCTAAAATGTAAATAAACTAACTAAAAAAAAAAAAACCATTCAAATTTGTTAATTTTAATATTGGGCAGCTATTTTTCTTTCTCTGATCTGAGTACATACAGATTACATATATTAATAAACTTCAGTTTATGTTGAAATCACATATATTTTATTTATTTCTTTATTATTTTTTCCAAATTTTATGTGCAGTATTTCACTTAAAATATTTTCTAAAAGTAAAAAAGTTTTACAAAATTTTAGAGAAGTAGGAGAGATGAGGTTATAAGTTCTGATGAAGACTGCTGGACAGTTGAAACTGTAAGGAAAATAAAGAAGGTTTAAAAAAATTTGTTTGCATTGAAGTGTATAAGAAAGAACTGTTATAAGCAATATATACATATTTAAAGTTAATAGAGAGTTAAAAATATAAACATAATTAGAAAGAGAGAGAAGTTTATAAGAAAAAAAGTTAGTGAAAGACAAAAAAGAATATCATCTAGAACATATTTAATATCAGAAGAAAGGTGGACTTTTTGCTATTTACTTTATTTTAAAGATAAAAATATGGTAGTAGTTAATTTTTTTTTAATATTGCTTCAGTACATGCAAGAATGAAAACACTCAATAAAATAAAAATCTATTCAATTAATTATTAATAACTATATTATTTATATATAAATTATATATATATGTGTGTGTGTCTGTGTTATATATGTGTGTTGAAAAGTACTATATTCTTGCAATTCAATAAACAATAAGTGTTCTATTCTAATCAGTGTTTACCAACAAAAAGTAAGCTACTATATATTATATGTTGAACGTGAGAGGAGCTTGGAACAAAATGTAGTATTTTGCGGCTCCACAGCATATATTTTTTCAATGGCAAAAAATCTTTTAACAAAAGATGTTTTTCTTGTTATTATTTTAAAAAATTATCTGCAGTTAAAAATATTCTTCTGGCTAAAAATCACAATATACATGTCATTAATAAAGCTTTATTAGTAATAATGACATTACAAAGAAAAACAAAAATACAGAACAATTCCTCTATACATTTATGGCATCACTGATAAAACCAATAGACATCTTTTTCCACAAGCAGAAAACTTGATTTTTTTAAAAAATTTTTATAAAGCATAATTACCAGATTCAACTTGAACATTTGGGAATCTATGAAATTATTATAAAAAAAAAAACAAAACACCTCCTCCTAATACCTTTCCACAATATTTTGGCTAATTTCTTATAGCTGTTTTGAATGCCTAAAAAAAAAAAAAAAAAGCATTGTGGAAAGTTCATTAGGAGTACTTTTTAAGTATTTAATATAAGCATTGCAATGAGTGGCATAGGTTTTGAATATCTTGAATTCTATGAAGCTGTAAGGATCAATCAAATAGATGTTAATGACATGAAGTTAGAAAACACACATTTTTAATCAAAGATCATCTGTATTCACTTTCACTTTACATTTTTTATATTCAGATCATTCTCTTGATTTTTAATTCAAAAACTTAAAAAGAATTTATGGAAATTATTAAAAAAAAAAAAAAACCGATAAGAATTAAACAAGTCAAGCAATAATTCTATACTAGAAATCCTTTATTCAATCTATTCATCTATTAAGTAATAATTTAATAAATTATTTAACTAAAAAAAAAAATTGAAGTTTACAATTTCTGCATTCAACTTTTTTAGCCTACGAATGATTAAAATTCTGAAAACAATAACAAAAAAAAATAATGAAAATATTATAAATTTAGCACATATTTCTTACAATTATTTTATTTTAGAAATCAGTGCAACAGTTACCTTAAGAAGATATATGAGATTTTATCAAAATATTGACTACACACTTCTATAGAAAATTTTTCTATACTTGTGGATTGTTTCTTTAAAGATTTGAAACAATCTGATCTATTTGTTTTCAAAACAAAAAATTCTTGCCATAACAGAAATTTTTTATGTAGTCTTTTTTAAAAATCTGTTTTAATTTCATATATATGTACACGAAATATGAAATACCAAAAGTTAAACTAGTTAATAATACAAAATCAAATTATATCTACTCAAAATTATATATTTCTTATGATTTCACTGCAGTGAAAACCTGTAGTAGTGAATTTTGACTTAATTGGCGTCAATATTGACAATTTTTAGTGTAACCTGGTTTTATTATATGCACACACTACACATGAGCAAAAATTACATTAGCAATTAACTATACCTATAAAAAATATAATTTTTAAACAATAAAAATTATATCAATTTTAATTAAGAAAAAAATAAAAATTAACATTACTTACGTTTTTGCACTTGCTTCAAGAAACATTAATCCTAACAATAAATAAATAAATAAATGTATAAATCAAAATATTTTTAAAAATATTTCATTATCTTATTTTTCTATTATACTGGATTAAAATTTCAATTACATTTAGCACACAAGCCTTTTACCTTTTAAATGATAAAAAAAAAAAAAATATTGAATCATCTACTAACAATATCATAATAAAGAGAGGTAAATAATATTTTCTACATTATATTTCCAACTTAAATTTTTTTTACCATATATATATCTGTATACAGGATAGGCCAAAAATTAATTTATCTTAGTATTATTTTATTCATACAATTATATTTCAATTAACTAATCATATGTACCACCATTTCTAAGGTCTTTAAACTATTAAAACAGTCACAATTCTCCCCATACAATAGTGACATACAGTGTAAGCCGTAATAATCAATGGATACTAGAAAGTTTTTGCATCAAAATCGCCATCTAGTGCATATTTATTCAATATCCCCAGACTATCAGTGAGGAGTCTTGGATATGAAAGCATTGCATCTAGATTTTTGGGCCCATAACTTTAGTTAATTAAAAAGATAAAAGATAGCTGCTGGAGGGTTGCATTAGATCAATTAATCTAGATGTAATGCTTTCAGAACCATGGCTCTGCACTGACGAAAGCCATAAGCTAGAAATTAATCTGGAAATATTGGATGAATAGGCATTAGATAGGATTTTGATGCACAAATCTTCTAATATTCTATGATTACTATGGCTTGCACTGAGTGGCACTATTGGATGGAGAGAATTGCTATTGTTTCAATATTAAATAAATAAAAAAATTATGTAAAACAACTTTTAGCCTAACTACACAAATAAAATTAATATACAAAAATTTTGATTTATGATGATGGTAATGTAAATTAAACTAAAAAAATAAAAATAAATCATAAACAGAAAATAATGGAAATTTAAAGCATAATGGACAAGATTATTAGCAATTCTGGATAAGAATAAATGGTGAAATATATCAGATTACATAACTATTAAAAAATAGATTAAGACAGTCTAAATGGGATATACTTATTTAAAATATACCTATGATCAGAATACAAAGTTAGATGATTCCCTCTCCCTTTTCCATCCTCTACTAAATTTTAATAAAATTTAAATCAAAACCATTTATGTTAAGTGGAAAGAACAAATTAAAAAGTTTCATTTTAAATATTAAGTTGAAATGCTTAATAAAAAGTCAACAAATTCAAGCAAAAACTTAAAATATAACAAAAGTCCAAAAAATTAATAAGAAGAAAAAAACATTTTCCCTCTCATATTTTAAGTATATTTTTCTCCTTTCAAAAAAAAAAAGCTTAAATTAAAAGATTCAATGATATCTAATACTGTTACTACAGTGGAAGTTTAAGTTTTTAAAAATAAAATTATGAAATAGATCAGCGTATATTATACTATTTGGAAAGTTTAATAAATTTAAAAGGGATATACCCGTAACCAAGTGATATATACCTTGTTTTATATATAGTTTCTAAAAGATATATATGTTTTCAATTATTATTTTAAAAGTTGTCAATAGTATAAATAAATTTTATTTTGAAAATGTTTAGTTGTCTGTGGTCTTATTGCTAATTATCATCCATATTATTATTTTTATTGCTATCATCACTATCTTATTGTCTTAAAGTCATCATCAATTAATATAGTATATTATATTACACATTATTATATCACAATGATTTTGGTAAATTTTTACATTTAAGGTACATGTAGAAGTTATGATTTATTGATTAGAACATTGTTGATCTTAAGCTCATGTCTTATTTTAAATATCTATTGGTTTTGGAATAACCTATTTATTTTAACCATAAGATACATCATTCACTGATCTTGATCATCTTGCCCATAATTATTTAATAAAAAAGTTTTTAAGTTATTGTGATTACTTTATTAAGAATTTATTTGTACTTCATAAAGCTTAAAGTTCATTTCACTGTTGGTATTGCCAAATATTGTACATTAATTCTATTTTGTTTTATGATCTGTTTTATTTGTTATATTTGGGTAGTGGCAAAATCCCTCTCACTGATCCAAGTATATCATGTGAAATGATAGTATTTAAGTTATTTGAACTCTGAGAAAAATAAATTACTAATTCACAGTTGTAAATTTGAATTTATGGTAATTTTTATGTTTAAAGTTATTTATTGTGCTTTGGTTTGAGTTATGTTTATCTTCACAGTTTAATTGAATTTGTATAACTCTAAAATGTAAATTTCTTTTCTAATTTTTAAAACTTATAGTTTATTTTAACACCATGGTTAAATATTCTGGTTTCGTCAAGCTTAGAATCCATACTTTGTTTTATTTTATCTTACTGTTATTTAAAACAATATTAGTTTATAGTACAGGATCTCATTTCCCATCATCAACATTGTTCTCATATTTCATCTTGATCTTTCTTTCTTTTACTTCTTCATCCTCATATTATCTTAATTCATCATCATAATTGATTCATCCTTCATTGGCTCCTATTCTATCATCACCTAACATATTTTCTTTCTTTTCTCCTCACTCTCAAGTTGGTTCATTTTCACTATTTAATTATTATTTGTTTTCATCATCCATTTACTCATCTACATCTTAATTCATCTACCACCTAATTCCTAATTTTAAGTTCCATATTTATTTCATAGATCTGATTATTAGCTATTTATTGGTTTTGCAAATATTAAATTTATCTAATAATATTTTGCTTATGGATTTTAAAGCTAGTTTAACTGATTTTGATATTAGAAGTTATTATCTTCATGGACACTTTGAGACCGTCCATAGATTTATTGTTTCATGCTAGCCTAATTGGTTCTAAAAAAATAATATCTTTATTTTAATATTTCTTTTATGCATATATTCTAATTATTCAAGTAGTGAGGATTACAATATATATATATACACACACACAATAATAATAATAATATGAATGTGAGTTTCTAATAGGTACAGATTTAAAGACAGAAGTTCGACAACAAACTGATAAAGCAGCTTAAAAATTACTTTTAGATTAAAACTACAAATAAGAGACTGTCTAATCAATGATTGTGACATCTTTAGACCATTTTGTAATTCACTGAAATGTATAAATCTAAAAAAATTTATCATAATCATATTAAATCTATTCATGGCATTATCTATAACATTAATATTTTATATAGGTGAAGAGTTTATTTTGAATAATTTCTAAATAATAATAATACAAAAACTGAGATGGAAATGCTAAAGATTCTAATGATCTTACTGGGAAGTTTAAAATATAGTCATAAATTAGTTTCAAAAAGATTGGAATTTTTTAAAATTATATGAAAGTATGAAGTTGTGTCATTTGTTGTTCTTAAGAATTGAGAGGTCAGCGATGGCTGCTTTACAAGCAGTTGTCCCGGGTTAGCGGGTTCGCTTCCCGGCTGATGCTATGACACGAGGAAAAAAAAAAAAGAATGCAGCTATTGCATTAATTTTTAAAAATAATGAAAGAACAAGAGAGCAATAATCATCATGGAATATCATTGTTATCCATTACAGCAAAGGCATTTTGAAGGTTTTTAATGAATAGGTTGCATTCAGTTATAAACGAATGGTTACTAAAAAATGTGGTTACAAAGAATCATAAATAAATATAGTTATTAAACAATTCAAAACAAAACAATACTCTCCATATAGTAGTGCCATCTTGTGCTAACAAGAGCAATCAATGGATGCCAGAAGGCTTGTGCATAAAATCCCTATCTAGTGCCTACTATGCAGTGCTCTCAGATCCAAGGCTCCTCACTGATGAAGGCCACAAGCCAGAAACTAGTCTGGGGATATTGGATGAGTAGGCACTAGATAGGGATTTTATGCACAAGCCTTCTGGCATCCATTGATTGCTCTTGTTAGCACAAGATGGCACTACTATATGGAGAGTGTTGTTTTGTTTTGAATTGTTTAATAACAATTATTGTGCTAGTATGAGATAGTGATCATGTGATGTTTAGTGGTTTAAATATAGTTATTACCAGACAAATGCAAAAAAAAAAAGTACTGAGAATTAAAGACAGATTTACATATAATTTTTATTGACTTGATCAAGTTATTTGTTATTAAAACAGGTTTGGGCATTTTTTAAAATTAATTGATTGCCCACATTACTTGAGAGTTTATAAGAAATTTGAGCACTGAAAATAGAGTTAAACCTGCATTCCATAGAGTATTAGTTCCATGAAAACACCATTCTATTACTACATTAAACATCTTCAAACATTATTTTTGTGGGAGTTCTTAAAAAGATAAAGTACAAAACGTGACTTAGATGGAGCAGTGATTTACAGACCCTGAGAACCAGGTTTACCATTTTACTCAGATATTAAATCATGCAGAGCAATTATAAAATAAAAACTGTTGTAAACCAAGAATGTGTCCTAGCTCCAATTTTGTTTTCAATTTTAATGACAGTACCTTTAGTCTGATTACAGGCAATTTAATGAATAAGATGTGGGTTTTTTATATTTAAATAAATTAAAAATAAAGAATTTCATCTACTTGACTTCTAAATTTATAGTATGGTGATGATTTCCAATTCAAAAGATAATGTTTGGAATGTAACATTGAAAAACTTTAATAATAAGTTAAGTTTTTTTATCAGCTAATGATGGAATAAAAAATCTTCAACAAGTTTTAGCTAGAATAGTTATCAATTAAAGAATGTAAGCCAAATTTAAATATCTTGATAATTATTTAAGCAGAAAGACAGAATTGGATGATGAGATGCAATAGACTCTAATAGACTGCAACTGCTTTTAATAAATTGTAGTGTTGTAACTATTGCAACTAAACTAACTATATATAGAGCTGTTATTTTATATAATTAGTTTCTGAGGTGTCCATAAAGTCTGTGTGCAATTTAAAAAATTTATAACTTTATTAGTATTTATGATAGAAAAACCTATAAAAAACATTAGAAAACTTAATGTACCTAGTTTTAAGTAAAATTATTTAGTAACTCTTCAACACAATAATTTAATAATTTTTCGAAACTTTAAAAATACTTCTTTTTCCGAATTACATGACCTATGACTTCAACTGAAGAAAAAGTAAACTGTGCCTTTTGGTTGATTGAACTGAAATTTACTGTTGACGTATAAAGTAAATTTAGAACTGAATACAGTAAAGAACCACCTCATAAAAGCTTTATTACCAAATGGATGAAAATATTCAGAGACAGGCTCAAACCATAAGCTACGGTCTGGTAGGCCGCATGTCAGCAAAGAAAAAGTAGCATCTGTAAAACAATCCTTTAAGGTAAGTCAAAGAAAATCATTAAGATGAGTATCATTAGGGCTGAGGCCTTCAAAGCCCAATGCCCATAAGATTCTGTGGAAAAGACTTCACATGAAATCTTACAAAATTCAATTGCATCAAATGTTGTTAGAAGAGGACTATCATGCACGGCTAACTTACTGCCATCAGTTCAATGAAAAACTTGACAATAATGATGCATTTGTGAATAGTTTAATGTTCTCTAATGAAGCAATATTTCACATTAGTGACAAGATCAACAGACATAATTGCCGGATTTGGGAAACTAAAAACCCAATGAAATTGTTGAACATGAAAGAGACTCTTCTAAAGCTAATGTGTGGGTGTGCTTTGGGAAAAAATCAAATCATAGGGGCATTCTTTTTTGAAGATATGCCGCAGAATTATTTTATTCTTCAGCTTGAACAATTAGGACTAAAAGATGATGGACTATTTTCTTGGCCTCTACATTCGCCAGACTTTACTCCATTAGATCATTTTTTATGGGGACATGTGAAAACGGATAGTGTATGCAACCAAATCTCAATCGTTAGAAGACTTGAAAGGTAAAATAACTAATGTGATTTCAGGCCTTACTGTAAATCAATTGGCAAATGTTTTTAGAGAACTACAAAATCATATTAATCTTTACATGTAGAAACTTAATAAAATACAATAAAACAACAACAAAAATATAGATTTTCTTATTTCCAATACATTCTACATAATTTCTCTGTCACAAATACTAATAAAGTTATAATTTTTTTAAATTGCACACAGACTTTATGGATACCCTGTATATATATATTATTTTAAACAATAATTTTGCATAGAAACTAATAATATACTTTAAATGACCAACAGAGGACTCTATATATCATTATTTATTTATTTATTTTTTTTTAGAAAAAAGCTATAGCAACATAGCAAAAAAAATAATTCAAATAAATTAATAAAAACTTTGGTGGTTTATATAAGAACCAATTTCTGAAATATAAACTGTGACAGTTAAATGCTGAAAGTAATAGTTGCATAAACTGTACCAAATTCTTAAATATTTATTAATAACTTCAAATCAGAATAGGATGTATATACATGGAAAGTGTGAAGCAAATTCAGTGTTTTCAGTGGAATCCAACTCCATTCATTTAAAGATCTTAGGTTTGCATAAAAAGTAAATTGTATATAGGCTTTTTTTTGTTATTTAAAATTTTGAGCAGATAGACATACTAAAATGAAAACTATTTAAATCCATAAAAAAAAAAAAAAAAAAGTGAATAAATGATTAACAATGAACTATTATGTCTAAATTTTGTTATTTATACGATATAAAATTTCATTTGTTTTAATTTTTAATAATACTAGTTTCACAAAATTATTTGAAACATAAAATAATAATGTTGTACAAAAGCTTAAAATGATAGCACTTGTTATAAAAATGTGATTTTTTTAAAGATTCTATTATAGCTAGTGCAGATAGAGATCATGACAGAAAATATTCGAATGGATTTGAAAAATTAAAAAAAACAAAACAACAAGATGATTTTATTAAACAATATTATAAAATATATGATTGAAAATCTTAGTACTATACTACAGGCAAAATGAAATATATAGTTTAAACTACTTTTTTTTTTGGAAAAAGCTAATGATTGATGATAATAGAAAATTTTAAAAATAATTGCCAAAATTATCCTGGAAAAAAAAAATTAAACATTCAGATAATAGAGATGAAATAGAATTTTCTATTTGTGAAAACTATGGTAAAATGTGAAGAATAAACAAAAATTTTGACATTGAATATCCATGCAAGTGGTCAAATCAAACAGTAAATTTAGTAGTTGAATGTAGTTCTGTACAAATCATTTAATTTAACTTTTTTTTAAAAAAATGATAACAAAATAAGATTTTCTACAACATATTTTATCAGAACATTAATTAATTTATTCTAAATTTAAAGATAAATTATACTGTTATGTTTGTAAATTATTTTCTATGTTTTGTTGCATGAAGATGGAATTTGTAATTGGTCTCAATTGATAATGAATAAAAATGCATAAATGACATTTGATATATTTTACAAACTATAAACAAATAACTTCAAATAGAATATAATTTTGATAAAGACAATATAATTGAACAAGGAGGAGAAAAGCATTTGAAAATAAAAACTGCAAGTTTGAAATAATTTTGTTAAAGAATAATTGACAACTATTTTATAGTTAGCCTAATATAATTTTTAAAAAAATCTTCACATAAACACATCACACAACAGTAATTCTTGGGACTTAATTGAAGTAAATGTAAAATTTGATTCAGTTTTAAATGATCATTTAAACAGAAAAAGAAAATAACACTTATCTCATACAATCCAAAAGTTATCAAGTGCATTAGCAAATAAAGTCAAAAATTATTAAAAATGCAATAAACTAAATATTATTTGATTTTATAGATATGAGTCAAGAACAACATTTAGTTATTAATTGTTAATACAAAAACGATCTTGGAAAAAAAAAATTGAATTTGAAGTAGTTCACAATAGAAAAGAATTATACAAAAAAATCAAAACTATTTAAAAATTATATATGAGGTTAAATTTATTTGTTGTGAGCAAAGTTATAATAATGGTGTTAACATGAGGAAAGTATATGGTGAAAATGAAAAAGCATTTTATGCATCATGCAAAGCCATAATTTAAATTTATTATTGCAAGAGATAACAAAATCTTCAATATAAATTCAATTTTCTTTTTTTTTTTGAGATTCTTATAAAAATTATATAACATTTGCTTCATACTATGACACTAGAATATTTTAAGGAAAAACAATATGAAAAAGCCATTTAAAAAATATTACTTGGTTTAAAATTTTATCAAAAGTCAACATTGTAAAATTTTGCTAAATCATATAGATGAGATCACAAAACATTTAAGATTTTAAATGTATTTTTTGAAATTACAGAAATGAAGAATTTTTTTCTTAAAATGCCTCTATCACAGCAAAACAATAATACCTAACTTTAAGTAGTCATATAAGAGATTAAAAAAAATTTTTTTTAAAGGTCAGAATAAGTTGCCAATAATTAAAAATAAAGACAATTTATCTATAAATTATTTTTTGCAAATAACAGATGTTAGATTTAGAAATAGGTTTGAGTGTTATGAAAAATTAAAAAATATTTATTCTAATGTTGTCAGGATTTATATCTTCATTTGAATGGAGATTTTAATGGTGAAGACTTTGATGCATTAAAATATATAGTTTATAAAAAAGTATTTCTAAACCATATCCAAACTCACCAATAATCTTTCAAATTATGTTAAAAAATATCAGTTACTATGGTATCGGCTAAAAAAGGTTTTTCAAATTAAAATTAATTCATTTATGAGTCAGGGGTACCTAATTTCATTAGCTATTATTTCAATAGAGAATGAAATAGTAAATATTATGAATTATGATACTATAATTAAGAACTCTGTAACAAAAAAAGTAAAAAAAAAAATATTAGTAAATTTTTTTTTGAACTTTTTTGCTGCTAAACATTATAAGTATTTTTTACTATTTACTAATACATATAAAGTTTTTTTTTTTTCCCACATCATGAAATATTTGAATCTGGCTCCACAAATGTTTGTGTCTGTTCTGATAATGTGAAATAAGGTATTGAATAGTAAAATATGTAATGATTTTTACTTCATAAATTCTAAAGAAGACTTCAATAGTAATTTAAAAAAATTATATTAAAAAAACATTGAAGTCACATTGATGTATTTCATTTTTTTTATAAAATAAACTTTATTAAAATGTGACAAAATGAACAAACTAACTCTCTTAAGCAGAAAACTTAAAATGTGCAATAATTTTGATTGTTGTACAAACAAAGCAGGATAAAATTTAACTGAAATTACTTTTCAGTAAACTGTCCAACCAAGAATCTAAAATGTAAAAAAGGAAAAAATCAGTAAATCCTGAAAATATATATTTATGCTGTTATGCAATATGTTACATGGTAGTTTGTAATTTTTTATGTATATATTATTTGTTACTCTAGGCCAGGGGTCCCCAACCTTTTTGCACTTAAGAGCACATTCTATAATACCGGCCAGGTGGCGGGCACCATTTATTTTTTTCAACCAGATGGCGGGCATCATTTATTTTTTCAATGTAAATTTATAGTTGTATATTGTTAATAATACACATAATGTACAAAAAACTATTTATTTCAAAAATAAAATTTTAACGTATAATTAATGTTTATATTTTTATGCTGTAAAAGTATAGTATGCCCTACAATTTGATTACAATATAATACAGTAATTTATAAAAAATTTTAAAAATTAAATTTATTTGTATCAGATAAAAATTTTTTTATTATGTTCGGATAGCGGCGGGCGCATGTAAAATCGTCTGCAGGCGCCATGGTGCCCGCGGGCATAGGGTTGGGGACCCCTGCTCTAGGCTTTTAATAAACTAAAGATCAACATTTCAAGCTAATGTACATGCGCTTTATGAATCTTAATAACATCGTGCTATATAAAATAAATATCTAGGCTTTTAAATAAATCCTCAATTCAAAATAAGAATTTAAATATCTATAATTCAAATTCATATATATATATCATTTCTTATAGTCTTTTTCCAGTAACTTATATGACCATAATATTGTCCAAAGCTTAAACACTTAATCAATTGAATTATACATAACTCAATATAATAGACAACTGGCTTGTATACAAAAATAAATACATAGATAAATGCATTAATATGGTCAATGGTTTGATAAAATTGGGAAAGAAATAGACACTGTTAGATAATTGGAAGTTGTAATATGCAAGAATGTATAGGTATTTATATATATTGATAGTATAAAACAGGAAGTTAGTTTGATGATAGATAGTAGTTATAAGGCAAAAAAAAAAAAAGATGAATAAGAGAATATGGTCAATGGTTTGATAAAATTGAGAGGGAAATTGTCAAAGTTAAAAACTATATATGAATGTATATGTATTGATAGTATAAGAGTTGTTTAATGATAGATAGTAGATATAAGAAAGAAAAAGATGAATAAAAAAAGGTATAATGGATGTATACATATGTGTAAATTTATAAAAATAAATATATTTTTTATTTTTCATGAGTTTATTTCTAGTAATGACTACTAGAGCAGTGTATAAAACTGTAGAATGTTTATTGTCACACGATTAATGTTAAACGCAGCATCTTGAGAAGATTTATTTAGGAATGAAAATCGATTTAATATTAAATTAAATTGTATACAAATCAGTTGTCTATTATTTAGTTACGTATAATTCGATTAAGTATATATATAATAAATTTGCTTTATCACTAATTACTCCACTATACATTAGCTATAGCACAGTATGCTTGTAATTAAATAAAATTTTCAATTTATAATATTTCAACAAAGTTAATAGTATAATGTAAGTATTAATAATAAATTAGTTTTCAATATTTCACATATTGTAGGTATATCTATTTAATATTTTTTTTTATTAAGACTCATTAAATTCCAGAATTTTTGCATAGGTTCCTACATAATCATACAACATAGATTTGAAGAACTATTACAATCAGTTTCTCATAATAAATCCAAAAACAAAATGCAGTCCCTTGAATCATACCCTACTTTATTCCAATATTACTGCCTTTTTTATAAATCATTTTCTTATCTGTTAAATATATTTTAAATTTCCCACAAAATGTTTAAAACTAATTTAAAATAAATTTGCAATGTCATTTCCTAACATTTAAAATAGTAAATGAAATATAATAATTTATACAGTGAATGTTTACTTATAAGATTATCTATTTATTGCATATAATTAAAGTGTTTGAACTCAGACTTTCAAGCTTCCTTTAGTCATCCACTCCATCTTATACAACCGATATAGATAACCACATGCATGTGGAAAGATAAATGACCTATAATATACATATTTCATGCTGAACAATTATATCTAGCTTAATTAAACTACATATATTATACTTGTATTTAAATATTATTTATTGAATATGCTTCTGTAGGTTTTCTTTCTCAGAAATCATTTTCAACATGTAAAGTATACGATTAAAACAAAAAAAAAACCCACATTTATAAATTATTACCATGATATACAAAGACATTTAGATAACTCAAATTTCCATTAATTTTCAATTTTTGTATCATTTTATATTAGTGTAATATTTTTTTGCAAATTTGGATTCAATCATATAAGATTATCCACAGAAGCATATTAATCTATAAATAGTAATACATGTATCAATTTTTTACACAAAATCATTTTTATCAATCCTTATTTGTATATTTGAAGTCACTTTAAACATCACTTTTCAGAAAAAACAAATGTAATCAAATTTCATGTCATTAGTAATATGTGATAATGTTAGCCATTTTCTTCTTTGATTCTTTAAATGCAATTAAATAATATTTATTTTATAAAGCGCAGACGGTATTGAAATAATTTTAATTTTAAATGCAATTATTTTTATGATTAAGCTTACTTAATATATATGTCTTTTCTTTTGTATCCAATACATAACAAATCATTAGCATTTGTATTTGCTGAAATCTTTGACACATGCGCCTTAAAAATGCTTATGTGACAGCCAATCATCATCTGGTTGCATTTAATAAGTTAATATATTTACATTTGTATTTGCATAAATTCTTATTTCTAAATAAAAATGTTCTATATCCAACAGTTGTATTTGACTTAGGATTAGTAAAAAATCTCTAGTACTTAATGGTTTTATAAGCATTTTAAATTCAATGTTTCTATTATTCTTCTGAGATATTAAATCTAAGCATTGGATGTAGCCCAAATCATCATTCCTTTTTAAAATCTAATTTAATATCTTTAATTGCAATTAATTAATCTAAAATGCATAAGATATTTTTAGGTGTACCTATGAGACAAAAACTCAATCACACTTCTATACTAACATTTAAAACCATCACAAATGAATTATTTTAAATTTAATTTTCATAATATGATAAATTGATATTAATAATCCACAGAACAATCTTAATCTATTACATATAAACTGTCAACAAACATAATAATTAAATTATCATCAATAAAAAAATATTTTCTCAATAAATCAAATTCTAAATTTAAATACATCCTTCTTAATAGCCAAACAATAATCAATAATTTTTAAAGATTTTTTTTTACCTATTTATATAACTACATAGTTCTCATATAACTAGTATACACATAACAACCATCTTAATATTTACTTTTTCTATATATTAAAAAAAATCAAATTATGAAAAAAAAATTATTTCACAACTTAATATCTCCTGCAGCATATTTTGAAGATTGATAATACCAAAGTTTACCAGGAATTTTATTGGCATATATCAGTATGCATTTTTATATTGTTAAATATTCTTTGATAAATTGTGGATAGATATGTAGGTAAATATGTTTTGCTAATAAATACTTTATGTATTGCTAATAAATACTTTATTTATTATAAAGCTTAAGAACAAAATTTATGTACTTTTTCTTCATAATGTCAACAGATTTCCTTTATCTTCTAAATACACATATGTTCTTCCTCAAAACATTTCTAAACAATTTGTTTAAATTAATAAACAAAATATAAATCATGATGCAACTTTAAATATTACACCAACTTTTCATTAGGAGTTTCATAAGCAAACTCAATAGCTGCTATTACTCCTACCAAACAAACTTAATCTGAAAGCCAAACAAATTTTAAACGTTTCTCAAAATAAACATTTTTACTGAATCCAAATGTTGATTAATTATATTTTACACTATTCCATTCATTAATAAATTCTGTTAGAAATGTTTCACAAATAAAAACTGAAACTTATATTTTATTTAAAATTCTTCTATCCAAAATCATTTAATATTGAAGAAACAAATCCTTAAAATCAAACCAATCTTCAAAGACATTATTACAAATAAATTTTTCCAAGATGTTTATACTTTTCAAATAATTTCATTTTTTCTAAGCAGAATGTATGATCTCTATAATAATTATTAATTTTATTTTTCTAAATAAAAAGTTTCTAAAATCCAAATCCCTATTAATTTTCACATTACAAAAATTACAGGATACATGATTATATTCACACATTAAAAAAAAAAAAAACGAAAAAAAAAACTCAATTCAGTAAATATCTTTAATATAAACAAAAATCTAATGCAGTGAGCAGATTCATATTTTTCTTAGTCCAATAACTATTCAAGGTTGTCATCTGATCCTTCGTGTCAGCCGCCAGAGGCGCGATTTCTAACTGAAAAACACATTAATATATAGTTCCCGGGATAGCGATTCTCTATTAATATTGACTTTTTTTTTGGTTTGTTTACAAAGTTTACTTTTTTTCGTTTCTGAATTATTTTTCCCAAATAATATTTTTGACGATGGGATAATAATAGTTTTTTTTTTTTTTTTACCAAAGGGTCTTTTTTGGTGTGTGTTCAAATAGTAATTTGTGTTTTTTTTTTAAAAAAATAATATTACTGTTTTTGTAAAATTGGATTGACAACCCAAAATTCAAGAGAGAACGAGGTTTTATGATGGATCTTTAAATAATAATTTACGATACTTTGATAGGTTTACATTTGATTGCCGAAAACAATTATTGGGAGAAGTGTTGTTTTTTTTTTTTTCGCGCGCGTGTTTATGTTTAAATAAAATTTAAAACCTTTACTTTTATCAGTTTACATTTGATGGACGACTGATTGGATTTCCTTTCATTTATAAATTATGGTTTTGGTTCTACAAATAAATATTTTTGACAATGGGACGATAATAGTTGTTGTTTGTTTAATTTTTATTGACAAGAGCGGGTGTTTTTTGGTGTAGATTGAAATAGTAATTTGGGTTACGTTTAAATAATAAGATGCGGTCTTACTTTGATCGGTTTACATTTGATTCCCGACACTAATTACTGGGAAGGGTGTTTTTTTGTATGTACGATTGTAGACAACAATTATTGGGAGAAGGGGTGTAACCGTTTAAAGAATAGTAGTTTATGTTACTTTTAGTAGTGGTGTACATTTGATTGCTGACAATAATTAGTGAGAGGGGTGGGTGTTTTTTGGTGATTGGCGACAACAATTATTGGGAGAAAGAGTTTTGCGTTTTGTTTTTGTTCGTGTGTATGTTTAAATCAAAATTTAAGTTATTTTTATCGGTTACCATTCGTTTATAAATTATTTGGGTTTTCCCAAATAATATTCGATTTGACAATGGGACAATAATAGTCTAGGTTTCTTTAATTTTGATTGACAAGAGCGAGTCTTTTTCGGTGTACGTTCGAATAGTAATTTGGGTTATGTTTAACTAATAATTTACTGTCTTACTTCGATTGGTTTACATTTGAGATTGGCCAGGACAATTAGTGGGAGGGTTTTTTTTTCTATATGATTAAAGAATAATTGACGTTCCTTTTATTTGACCGTTTTATTGCCGACGACAACAATTATTGAGAGAAGAGGGGTTTTTGGGGCTATGTTTAAATAAAAATTTTAGTTACTTCTTTTATTTTATATTTGATTGCCGACGCCAACAATTATCGGGAGAAGAAGGGATGTACGTTTAAATAAAAATTGAAGTTACTTCTTTTATTTTTGACATTTGACGAAGGTCATTTAGAATCCCTCAAACAAGCTTGCCTTTACGAAGTGAACCTTTCCGTCGGCAGATGTTTTCGGACCTCAAATCTGCATATATTTGCCGCACAATCCAATCTTTTCTTTCAGCAGCAGGATGTTTTTTTTCTTTTTTTCTGCTGTAGAAATATTCCAGTGCTGGCCCGTGTCTGGCAATTCCCATCTTTTAAAGTTTTCTATTGTGGGAATTAGCCGTACTTTTTGTCTCGGAAAATTTCTAGCTAAAACGTGACTCAAAGCGTGATTTTTAAATTTTTACGCTATTCCACCCTAATCGAAAATTTAGGAGAAATACAAATTTATGAGGAACAATCACGATACTGTTAAAATAGATAAAATGTAACAGTACATCGATTGGTCTTAAAAAAAACAAGGCACCGATGAAAATTTAAATAATTTTGACACGATCAAAATAAACACCCTAGTACGATATTGTTACATCGAATACATAATGCAGCATTATGATATAGTGTGTGACACAAACAACTACGGCATTTTCCTCTGCTTTTAGCATCGGAAAAAGCCACACCGTTAGCCGCTAAGCCGAGTTAACACTCTTTCTAGATTTTATTGTAGAAAGGAGACTTAACTTCCGAGTTAATACTCTACCTTTTAGCGTAGAAAGTAGACTTAACTCTGAGTTAACAATCTTTCTAGGATTTCTTTTAGAAAGAATGCTTAAAGGCTTGGGTGCGGCCGTGGAAATGGCATATTTCTAGAAATTTAGCTAGAAATCGCGCCTCTGGCGGTTGACACGAATGATCAGATGACAACCCTATTCAATTCATGATTAATGTTGTAAGTGATTCAATTGAAATACTGAAAAAAAGATTGAATTTTTAAATAAAGAAAATTCTATTATCTCTCCATTATTATTTTATTTCATCTTGCTATGAATATGAGAACAAGCCAATAAACATCTCATGATTACTATTTCTTATGCTTGCTTATAACTATTATTAAAACAAGCAAAACTCTCTATACACATCACCACCCAGTGCAAGCCAGAGTAATCAATGGATGCCAGAAGGCTTGTGCATAAAATCCCCATCTAGTGCCTACTCATCCAATAGCCTAAGATCTAGGTGCAGTGCTCTCAGATTCAAGGCTCCTCACACGAAGGCCACAGGCCAGAAACTAGTTTGGGGATATTGGATGAGTAGGCACTAGATGGTGATTTTATGCACAACTCTGGTTTGCACTGAGTGCAATACATATAGATAGTTTTGTCAGTTTTAATATGAGAACAAAGTAAGTTCTCGAAAGTGCTAAGCCGTATTTAATTTACAGAAATAATAAGTTTCTCTATAGTTGTGTATAAGCGCACTTATTACATTTATTATATTGAATTCATATTTTCGTTTAAGATTTTTTTAAAAACCAGAACTAGAATTTAGTAAAATAAATTTATATAGTACGCAAAAAGCATTTATATATATAAAACTATAGACAGTAAAACTAAGGTTTATTTAAATTTTCAATAGAATGATCTTAAAAAAACGTCAATAGTGGGTTGTAAAAAAGCCTTGTAAAAAGTAATAAAGAACATAGGTAATATAATATTAGAAGATAAAATATCTATCGCTGCTACTTGGTGCAGAATCCAATGGTTGCATTGTGAACTAAAAAAAAAAATTAAAATTTCTTTATTACTTTATGATTTTGAATAATAAATAACTGAAAAATGGATGAGACTACTGTATGTAATATATATATATAAAATAATCACTAAAAAAAAAAAAGATAAATTAGGAAAATATATATATCAACACTTTTCAATTAAACTTGTTACTTGTGACTAGTATAAAACATTATTTTTCCATTATAGAAAAAAAAATCCAGTTCATTTTAAAAATGTACAAATAAAAAAAAATTGTAAAAAATATAAGTTTACATATTCTTTTTTCTCATAATATGAACTCTAATAAATACTCACACTACTGTTTTTAAATATATGTGTGTGTGTGCATGAAAACAAGTAATCTTTTTTTTTTTTCTATTTTGATCGACATTATTCATGCAAAAATAAAAATAAAATTCTTGGGGTGAAAATAGGGTGGTTAAAAATTAATGTATTTAACATTGTTATCTTTACAATCAAATATTTTTGATTGTAAAGATAACAATATTAAGCAAAAAAAAAAATTAATTGTACTTTAAAAATACTTTTACTTCAATACATACTGAAACAGTAAGATTCGTATTCGAATCTTAAGTTTCACCTTTTCTGTCGTCTCTCACTGACCGGTCTATCCCACCCAAATTTAAACTTTTGGTATCGAGTTGTGTGTGTAACAATATTAAAAATGTATAAATATATGTAGAATTCAACATAAAACGCACACATTTCGATCTCAAATTAAAGGCAATAAATACGGATAAAGTAATATAATTTAGATTTCTTTTAGCTAAATAAATTTTGTGTAATATTAATCATTTATTTTGAATTTATAAAGTTCGTATTTATTGCTTAGTTTAAATTTCGTTAAATAATAATTCTAACAAAATCTGATGCAATAATGAATTAAAGTTAAGATAATTTTATTCCCTTTTGTCTTTGAAAATTTAAAAGCATCGGTCAGTGATAGATAATAAATTAATTATAGAAAAATTCCAAAAAAATGTAATTAACGAATGTAAAAAAAAAAACAAAACAACAAAACAAACAATAGCACAGCAGATTTCTTTCTAATTAAAACCAGCAAAAGCATTGATTATCCTGAGGGCAAGATAAAGAAAACCTAAAAATATCTCGACAGAAAAATTAAAAGATCAAGATAAAAAAGGAGGCCATCTTGGACTTGCTGGAGACTCACTTGAATTTTAGCTTTGCTCTCGAGTGGAGAGTCTAAAATATCTTAAAATAAATTGATATTGCCAAGGTATGACCGAGTAAGCACCGAGATTATTCTCCATCGGGAGATGGCCCACCATATGCCGAACTTCACCTTGCCCATCGTAAAAACACCGTAATGATCTGCTGCCTGAAATAAACAAGAAAGCCGCTGCTGTTAAAATCAATAAAATACCAAAGATAAGAAAGAAAACTGCTAATCACGAACAATCTACTATTAAACAAATGGACAAAAACATCTTATAAAACAGGTACCTGTGTGTGTATTCCAAATTATAGAGTACTCTAGTAAAATAAGCTATAGCTCATCTCCTACTATTTGTCTAACTTCTAAATGTTAAAATTGTAATTTTGTGAAACTAAAATTTGAGAATTAATGTAATCTGTAAATTTCTCGCCTAATCTAGCTTACCTCCCTCTATCCTTCTTAGGTGTGTATTTCTCAAATCTACACTTTATTTATAATTATCATTGAAACATTACCTTCTCATAATTGTCTTAGTTTTAAAGCTAAATCCATAATTGCTTGAACATTGAATGCGTGTCGAATTGTCATTAATATTTGCTTTATAAATAACTTAAATTTCATATAAATCGACACGCATTCAAAGAATCAGTTATTGTAATGCAGGGTCTACTACTTCGTAATAGCTGGCATACTCGCTGTAATAATTCCCTTTTTAGATATTTTTTTATTATTAAATTTAAATGAATAATTACGGAAATTTCATTTCTTTGAGAGTCACCAATTTTCTTTCAGTCAACGTTGATAATGGGGGGCCGAGTTTGAACTCTAGTTAAATATTACCATAATCTTTTAGATCTTATACATGTGTTACGTTTTGAAGCCCCGATGGCTCATTCCACGCCGTGAATACTCCGGATTCTATAGGGTTGAATTAACCCCAGTCGTCCTACACAAGTGGACATGATAATGTTCCCGTAGGGCTTGACGACCGTCACGCAGCCAGCTGGCAAATTGCGACACGGACCGCTTGTCCCTGGTTATGCTCATGTGACACCTTACCTCTTCGGGTCGAGGCAGAGACCAACCCGAAGCCCTTATAAACTTATTCACGGCATTGCAGTTTCAGTGCTGCCATTTTATATCGCCCTTCTAAAGTGTACCATGTGTTCCTTTATTTAGTTTATCATTCTCTATATCACTCCGCCTCGGCATTATCTTCATCATCCACTCTCAAATAAATGTTCGCCCTTAGTCGTAAAATAAATATTTTTATTAAATAAATGTATGTCCACCGCCACGGATGACTCTTGCAGTGCAAAGTATAAATCCCCTACAGTACGCATTAGAAATACTCACTCGAGAACCTTAGGTAGCTAGATTACGCCTTCATAAATGAATGCTCTTTATAAATAAATGTATTTTTATATATAATAAAATTGCCAATTAGCTATTGAAACTCTGAATATAAAATATGATTAATAACATTAATAATGTGATTTTATTAAAATGTATTAATAAATAATTGTAAACTATATGTCTGCAGTTACGTTTCATTTATTCGATGCCCATTATATATATTTCCTCGATTATATATGTGAATTAATATTCGTTTGATTGTTGGCCAGCTCGGAAACAAAACAATGAATCTCGTGCATCTCCCTGACCACCGTGCCTAAAGAAGTGTTTACTTATGTCTCCGTAGATTGTATTGTGGAACCGATAAACTATGTTCGAACTCGGTACCATGGGTGGCTTCGCTACTCGATGGTGCTGCTGTTCTGTGTGGTGGTCGAATTCTGCACTATGTTAACGAGATACACGTGTTTTGACTGTTGCAATACATTGCTAATTTAATATTTTTAGTTTTATCTTAACCATAATACTGTATTCATAAATACTTTAGGCAGTTTTGGAATATTTCAGAAATAGCTCTATAATAAGTATATAACAATAAATTTGTAATTAATAATCTAAAAAAATCACCATTTTCCTCTGCAAACTGTTTTGCCTCTTCATATGTAACATCTCGCTGAGCTTCTAAATCAGATTTGTTACCAATGAGAAAAATTACCTAAAAAGAAAAATTAAAAACAAAAACATAATTAAATCCTTTTTTATCATGTAAATCACTACTTTTTTATATAGCCGTATGTTTACAATTGTATTACATTCAAATATCAACCTTTCAAAGCTAATTGTGCATACGCTTTTGCGAGTGTTAATAATAATAAATGAATACTTTCCAATACAAGATATAGTATTTATGCAGGAATAAAATGAATCCACTTATTCCTACGACTCAAATGCTTATATATGAGCAAATCTGAAGTACTGGCAAGGAAAGCGTGAGATGGAACAGTCCCTTTAAATTACTATATACGATGTCTGAATGAATGACGTCGGTGAAATTGTCTAGAATTTACTAAACGTCATTCAAACTGAAACTTAATCATATATAAATAAGCATTTATTTTATATAGCGTATGTTTACAATTGTATTACATTCAAATATCAGCCTTTCAAAGCTAATTGTGCATACGCTTTTGCGAGTGTTAATAATAATAAATGAATACTTCAGATTTGCTCATATATAAGCATTTGAGTCGTAGGAATAAGTGGATTCATTTTATTCCTGCATAAATACTATATCTTGTATTGGAGAGAAAGCATTTATTATTATTAACACTCGCAAAAACGTATGCACAATTAGCTTTGAAAGGCAGATATTTGAATGTAATACAATTGTAAACATACGCTACATAAAATAAATGCTTATTTACATACGATTAAGTTTCAGTTAGAATGACGTTTAGTAAATTCTAGACAATTTCACCGACGTCATTCATTCAGAAATCGTATATAGTAATTTAAAGTGACTGTTCCATGTCACACTTTCCTTGCCAGTACTTCAGATTTGCTCATATATAAGCATTTGAGTCATAGGAATAAGTGGATTCATTTTATTCCTGCATAAATACTATATCTTGTATTGGAGAGAAAGTATTCATTTATTATTATTAACACTCGCAAAAGCGTATGCACAATTAGCATTGAAAGGCTGATATTTGAATGTAATTAATTTATTTTCATAAAGTTACCGTCATGCACTCAGATAAGTGTTTCAGGCTATAGGAGAATTTGAATGCAGATGGTGATATAAACAATTTCCCAAAGAAAAATTATGAACAAATATATAATACATGAAATATTGTTTTGTTTTTTATAGTATACTTAGAAGAATCTTCTTCTTTATTTAAACAAACAAAAAAGAGAGCAAAAGCAGACATTTTCTTCAAGAAGATTTAATGCTTTTAGTACTTAGTCTAAGTTATTTAGACTTGAGAAAACATGAAATTGATTAAATGAATTATTCTTATATATATATTTATTATGAGCATTTGTTAAAATGCCTTTTAAAACAAAATTAGAAAAAACACTATTCTAGTATTTTAACACACAAACATTACTATGATAACTGATAATGAAAATTATATTACTTATATAAAAAATTACAGCAAAATTATTCAGAAAAAAACCCCAATAGATATAAATTAATTATTGCATATATATCTAAATTTCAACATCTTCAAAAGCATGAGAAGCTAGATCATAATGAAATCATAGTTTAATAACTTCAACACTGAACATTATATTTTAATCGCACTTTAATAGTACACTAAGACAGTTTAATGTAGCATCTTTATCTCTAATTTGAAATACAGAACTAAAATTTATATATATATTAATTTTAACAATTATGTAAATAATATAGGTTGTTAAATGTCTAATGCCAACAATAGATAATTATATTATTAAAAAAAATAATCTTTATATGCAACTATTTTAAAACACTTTCATAAGTCAAGCTTTCAAGAAGTCATTTTAATACATTTTCAAATAATGCTAATAAGATGAAAAATGAATTCCATGGTCTTATATTGAGTAGCAGGTCAATCATTGATATTTTTGAGATCATAAATGTTAATTTAGCAGCAATCTTAGCAATACCTCAAGCTAACCAGTTCACAGTTTCAAATCATAATGCAGTTAAATGCTATTAATTTTAATAACTGTATAAATAAATATTAATTATTAAATATATAACATTGATTAATACATAATAATATCAGTGAAAAAACAATCTTCATATATGCATACTGTAAGAATTTTTCATATTTTTGAAATGGTTAAGTAGAGAATTTGTTTAGATAGCAGCTCAAATGTTCCCTTTTGAACTATTAATGATTAATCTGCTAGCCATATGAGACTGTGGGACAAAATGAAAAGTAGTATGTATTTTTTTGACTGATTAATAGATTAAAACAAGAAGGCATTAATAGAAATTTTATTAAAATGACTTCTATGAAGCATAATTTGTGAGAGAGTTGTATAACATGCACATATTAAAATTATTTCTTCAATAATAAGATTATATATTCTTTGCACTACATAACCTGAATTAGTCACATTGTTGTTAAAATTAAAGAATTATCTGCATTATGATTTGAAGCTCTAAGTGATTACATTGCGGCTTTGTTAAAAGTACTATCAAAGAAAAATTTCATTCCAATGAATTTAAATTAGAAATTGCAAATTGTTTTTAAACTAGTAAGACTGAAGATAGTTCAGACTTGACTGAATGAATAAGATGGCTGATAATGTATATTAACACTGTAAGAAAGTTGAAAAAAACCTAGCAATTTTCCAATACATATTCTATTAAGATAAAACAATATATGAAGAAAAGAAGAAATTTTTTTAAAATGATCTATTAAGAATTGAATATCTAGAGTTTTGTAGAATATAAAATAGAATCAACAATGGTATTAAAAATATAATGTGAATTGGCAAAGAAAACTATAGAAGAAAATAAAAGTTTTAAAATTGTAAAACAACATCTTGGCATTGAAAGTGTTTCAGAAATAAATAAAAAAATAAAAAAAGATGGAACAATTAATGGAGAGATAATATCATTAAGTGTTATGATGAGTTCTATAAATAATAATAAAATTACAAGGAACAAAATAACTAAGTATTCAATACAATTATATCTTCTAAATTGCTATGAATATTAAATAAAGAGGGGAATGATGTAATGAAATCTATGAATAAGAGAAAAGCTCCAAGAAATGATAAAATTATTATTGATATTTTAAAAGCAAGTGAAAAAAAAAATTGTATACCAAAGGTTCAATGATGAAGATGCGCCAAATGATTGGAAAAATGCAATAGTAATATATTAGAAATTATAGAACAAGTTTTACAAATTTTTTATTAAGATAATTATAATTCATTTACAACAACTTAAAGAACAAGTTGAATTAAAAGTTGTTTTAACACATCAGATTAATCCATATATTGAAAGAAGTTACCAATAAATATGAATCCATCTTTGGATCATCAAAATATAGACCCAGTATAATGTTATACTTCTGAAGTATATTCATCAAAATGCAATAGTAGTAATTAGATCATACAGTGATTTAAAACTCAAAGGAATGTTACAAAAGTATTTATGGATTAAAATGGGAATCTAAAAGAATAAAAATAAATAGTGCTTATATAAGTCATATAGATTTTGCAAATAATGTGGTTGTTTTTGAAAAAAAAAAATGCTTAAAAACTTCAAGAAATGTTGCAAGAATTATTAGATATAATTAAGAAAATTAGACTCAAGATAAATGCTAAAAACTAAGGCAATGTTCAATGGATTTTCATAGATGAATAAAATATTGATTGATTCTAATCATGAATTAGAAGTTAATAATTACAAATACCTTGGTCAGATTATTAATATAGATGAAATAATAATGGATGAAATTAATCACAGAATTAAATTTGAATTGAGTGCTTATGTGTTTGAAAAGAAAGTTTTTTAATAAATATGTTTTATCAGTTTTTAATTTATGAATCTGAGACTTGGACACTTAACAGAAAAGCAATATAAGACTTCAGTGTCTTTCAGCAAAATATGGAGATTTTAGAAATAATAATAAGAGATTGAAAACAAAATACATGACCGAAAACAAACAGTATTACTGACATCATTGAAAGTAAGAGAATGAAACAGTTAGGATGAATATATCTATTTATATATCAATCTACAATGAACTCCATACAAACAAAAAAATCATGCATGAAATAAAAAATAATAAAAAATTAATATACAAATATATAAAGCTTATATAAAATAATGAAATTAACAATTGAAATCAAACAAAAACTAAAATGTAAACAATTATATATATATAAATTAATAAACATATATATAAAACATATGTAACAATAAGATTAATAATTATTTACATAATGTTCCAAAATTCAGCAAGATCAATTCCTCATGATGAAAGTTAAACTAATGTTATAATTTTGCACACTTATGGATACAAAAAATAATTACTGTTGAAATGAAGACAATTATAATTAAATATTAATTTATCTCACTTATTAGTTGAAGTTAATTATAAGATTAATTTTTTTTTGAATCTATTTCATGAAATATTGTATATAACTTCAGAATAACGGAGCATTAAAATATTGAAATATTTTGGACTAATATAACAAATTTTATATCTACTGTGGGTTTTGTTATAATGTGGGTAGTCAATAGAAGTAAATTTAGATTTTCTAGTTTTACTTTCTATTTTAAAAAACAATACATTGGAATGATATAGTTTTAAAAAAAAAAATGACAAAAAATATTGATTAGAAATAATTTTTTGATTGATAAAATTCCTGATATATTATATAAAAGGTGAAGATGATATTCCAATGATTTATTTAAAACAATCCTTAAAGAAAAGTCCAGTAAAGTCTTTAAAGATTTTAAATGATATGTGCATCCCCAAAGAGATATTATGTAAATTAATTTAGTAAGAAAAATTTGCTTATAATACTGAAATAATGATCTTTTATAGTAAAATGTTCCTAATTTTATAAAAAATAATAATAAAATTTAAGTCTTAAACCTTTTTGCTAGAAGACAGACAACTGAACACCAAGAGATTGTAAAAGATATAAATACAGACCATACATAGATGAAATAAGTAAATTTGCTACTATAATGTGAAGATGTTACGGATGGGAGAAACTGGAATAAACTCTGAGAGATCATTTTGCGGTGGATCGATAATGGTACTTTTCAGTAAGAAGTTGCAATTACTTTATTCTTGCTAAATTAATATTTGCTAAAATCAATGCATAAGAAAAAAATATATAAAAAAAAATTGGAATAATTTGTTCTTTGAGAAATCCATATCACATCAACAATATCATTAGTTATAAACCAAAAGCCAGATTTTAAACATTAATTTGACAAATTTCTTAAAGTCATTTTTGTTTTTTGTTCTATTTATCAAAAACCTATAACTACTACTTTATAAGTCAACTTTTTTCTTCTTATTCTCCTTATGTCTTCTTCCTCTAAATATATGCCCATTCTAATTTATCTTCAGCATTAAAATTTTTTAAACAATAATCTCTTTTTAACATGATAACCTAATATTCCCACAAGATATCCTTTCTATTATCCTAAAAATTCGCAATTCTGACGTCTTCAATCTTTTCTGTTCCTTTTTCCTAACTGTTCCATATAAAAACATTAAGCAAAAATTACTAAGTCTTTTTTTTTAAACCTAACTTTAATGTGTCATAAAAAAAATCCATCTTTATTAACTCTTTCATTATATTCTTGGACCACAGTGATCACTTAAGGTTTATTTATCACTCTCCACCATTAAAATGAGAAGTTCTTGTTGATGATATTTATTACTTAGTCACTTTTTTGAAATGTTTAACAGTTAATACCAATTCTAGTAATTTTTTTTTAATGGAAAGCAGTTAGAATCATTGGAAATAAAAAAATTTCCAATTTTAGATAAAATTATATTTCCAGAGCCTCAATATGCTCTTTCTGTTGTATTGAATTTTCATACAGAAAAGATATTTTTAATTGTTTTTTTTTTTAAACTATGTGCTTCAACATATTTGAAAAATAAATTCTTCATTGTGTAAAAAAACTATAAAGACATTATTATTATTTTTTAAAACAGGCTTTATAATGTTTATTTTGTATTGAAAGATTTTAACAATTTAGATTTTTAATCTTATTTATACTTCATACATAAAATATTTTATGCATTTGATTTTCTTATATATATTTTATAAAAATATTTTAAAATTAATACATGTAGTTGAAATACTTGCTTTCATTTAACCAATGTCTATTTCATACATTGAATATTTTATGTACAAACATTGAAAAATTTCAAGAAGTTAGGTTTATAATTTTATTAAATTTATTTCACATAAACTTTTGACATTTTTATTAAAAATATTTCATACATATAATTTTTTTTTACTTTATATATGTTAGAATGCATTAATAATTTTTCTCCTTTTAAAAAACATTTTTTTAAAAACATTAACTTACTGTAATAATATTCATTAAGGCTGTAGCCTCAATCCCATGCGTATAAAATGTGATAGTAGGGACCTCTACAGGTCTTTAAACCATAAGCTTACTCTTGGAAGAAGGGAACCCCTTCCTTACTTCAACCTACTTTCTATTTAAATAGGTGAAGCTGAAGCGGTTCGATCTGAGAGTGTGAAGCTATTCAATACTTCACTAATTAAGTCCACATTTCTTATTACACATTAATACTCGTGAAATCTTTCGATTTACAGTGAGTCAATGGAAAGATTTTATAGTTAGAAATCTATTACGATGATTTAAAAGTTGTAATTATAAATTTATTTAAAGGCACATTCATTATGTAAATAATATTCATTAATGTGTAATAAGAAATGTGGACTTAATTAGTGAAGTATTGAATAGCTTCATACTCTCAGATCGAACCGCTTCAGCTTCACCTATTTAAATAGAAAGTAGGTTGAAGTAAGGAAGGGGTTCCCTTCTTTTCTTCCAAGAGTAAGCTTGTGATTTAAAGACCTGTAGAGGTCCCTACTATCGCATTTTATACGCATGTGATTGAGGCTACAGCCTTAATATTATTTACGTAATGAATGTGCATTTAAATAAATTTATAATTACAACTTTAAATTATCGTAATAGATTTCTAACTACAAAATCTTTCCATTGACTCGCTGTAAATCGAAAGATTTCACGAGTATTTAATAAGAAATGTGGACTTAATTAGTGGAATATTGAATACCTTTATACTCTCAGATCGAACCGCTTCAGCTTCACCTATTTAAATAGAAAGTAGGTTGAAGTAAGGAAGGGGTTCCTTTCTTTTCTTCCAAGAGTAAGCTTGTGATCTAAAGACCTGTAGAGGTCCCTACTATCGCATTTTATACGCATGTGATTGAGGCTACAGCCTTAATGAATATTATTTATGTAATGAATGTGCGTTTAAATAAATTTAAAATTACAACTTTAAATTATCGTAATAGATTTCTAACTATAAAATCTTTCCATTGACTCGCTGTAAATCGAAAGATTTCACGAGTATTAATGTGTAATAAGAAATGTGGACTTAATTAGTGAAGTATTGAATAGCTTCACACTCTCAGATCAATCCGCTTCAGCTTCACCTATTTATAAAGAAAGTAGGTTGAAGTAAGGAAGGGGTTCCCTTCTTTTCTTCCAAGAGTAAGCTTGTGGTTTAAAGACCTGTAGAGGTCCCTACTATCGCATTTTATACGCATGGGATTGAGGCTACAGCCTTAATGAATATTATTTACGTAACGAATGTGCATTTAAATAAATTTATAATTAACTTACTTTATAACTTCATGCCCAACTATCACTCCTGATCTTTTATATCTCCATCTTTAATTTTTGCTTAAAACTATATTTATTTTGATCACACATCCACAAAGAAACACAACAGATCCTGAAAAGGGGCAGAGAAAATCCCATGACCGAATCAAGTACATGGCAAGTAAGCATAACAAAAATCAAGTGAAGTCAACATCAATTCGAGATAGGAGACTTGGTTTTAGTCAAAACACCTCATGTCAGCAAGCCACAGGTATTCATTTTCCATAAATTTTGCAATGCATATGAAAGACAGTATAAGATTGTAAAACATTCATGTCCCAACACATACTGGTTGGAGAAGGGGTACCTATAATTCAATAATATTAAAACCCTATTATGGGAATATTCTGGAAAATTTACTTCAATAAAAAAAAAAGAGAGAAAAAAAGGGAATTTATGAAACCATGGATGAACAAACACCCACAACCGAATCCATTACCAAATCAAATTCCCTAAGCTGCACAAGGTATCATACCAAGGGTATGATCACCCAAATATGTGATGACACCATGAGAATGAAACATTTATAGTTGACTTTAGTCAGTTTCTCACTTACTATAAAAACCGATTTTTCATATCAAAATTCATGAATAAAAAAAATAAATAAGAGAAAGATTAAGCAAAGTTTAAGTGATAAAACAATAACTTATCTTAATTGAGGATTAAAACACTTAATTTTAATCCTTTATTGGGAGAAGAAATGTAAGAGTAAGATCTCAACCTATTAAAAACAAGTTATAATGTTAATTATGTTATAAGTAGAGCGTGACAATGTTCTGTTTGTTTTTTTTTTTAATTTTTATATAAAGTCTACTGACTACAATACAAGAGAAATTGACACTCAATTGACTAAATTCCTGAATTTAATATAGGAGAGTAACAAAGAAGAATGGGATCTAAAATTAAATTATTATATTAATTTTTTTTTTTAAAAAAATAAAATATAGGAGAGTAACAAAGAAGAATGGGATCTAAAATTAAATTATTATATTAATTTTTTTTTTTAAAAAAATAAAAATTATTAAAGAGACTAAAAATTAAAACTCTTAAACAATGAGAATGCATGCATGATAAAGACAAAAATAGATAATTGTTTTTTAAGCTATTAACATGTATAAAATAATGCTTAGAAATGAATTAATGTTCTTTTTATAATTTGATTGCGTTACAAACGAACAATTTATCTTCAAAAGCTAATAATTTTATATTGAATCTGCAGACATGAAGAATTTTGGCTGTTGAAGTTTTATTAATAATTTATTAATTATTAGCTGGCTGAAGAAACCAAAAAAGACACACACTTTCTAATATATAGCAGAAAATAGTAAGTGTGATGAATATTAGGCAATACAGAAGCATGTGGGGGTAAAAGACTCATTAAACTACAAATTGGGAGACTGCTAGTCATATGCCTAAAAAATGATTCAACCCTATAAGCCAATAACATCAGTAATGTCTTTATCATCACCAGGAGACAGTAATCATCAGGATCATGGAGAAAACAGCAGTGAAACATAGGAATATCATCTAATCATTGACAAGTCATCAACAATTACCTAGAGGATGACTAGGCAATATCAAATGAATCACCAACTTTTAAGATCCATGAACTGATCTAATCTAGAGGAAACCAGCCATCTTATCATCTATGTACTCACATACTGGGCAATAGCTAACTACATGGACTATCAATTTAATATATTCAAATTATATCTATTATCATGTAGAACCCATTTTTCTTTTGTACAACTCTTTGTTATTTTTATTTTTTTTGAAAGAATTGATGATCCAGCTCTATAATCATCAATCATAATTAATATGTAAGGTGGGTCTATAGATCCATCACTATAATTTTTGAGTGTAATAAAATACAGATGCTGATCCCTAGACCTCCAATGAAGGACTGGATGAGTGATTGGTGCTGAGGTGAGATTTTACATATAAAACATTAAATGCTCACACTAGTACAGGACAAATTTATTTTTATTATTATTGTTAAATTAGTTTAAGTATTATTATTATTTGTTATTCTTCATGACTGACCAAACATTTTGTATGAATGGCTATTGCTATCATAATCACTAGTAGAGTCAAAGGGGGGGGGGGTTTCATAGTAAATCATGATGCACTGTCATAGATTAAGGTCGCTATGTTAAAGCCAGAGAACAGAAGGATTGGTCAACAGGATACTAGTATCAAATTAATCATGAATTATATTGTTAAATTGAATAAATGTTTAGAGCGGATACTGAATGATCATCCTACATGGAGTCAAAGGTTAGGATATAATCAAAATATTATGAGAATCAAATGGAGGATGATCTGATCTACCCAAATATCAAATTGTTTTATTATAAAAGATTGTAAATCACCCAAAATGAAATAAAATTGTTAATGATTTATTTTACTTAATTAAAATTTGTGTGTGTTTATCATTTATTCAACTTACCACTTACCATGCCACATCTTTTACTCAATTTTCCATTACCCATGCTATATCATTTATTTATTTTTCATAGCCCATGCCACATCATTTATTCAACTTTCCATTATCCATGCCATATCATTTATCTATCTTTCCATTAGCCATGCCATAATATTTATTCAATTTTCACATGCCATACTACACAACTTACTCGGAAGTAAATATTTTTAGTTGAGATCAAACTTATGATAATCATCACACTAGCTTATTAGAATCGTGCATATAACCGCGAAATTTGAATACCGAGGACTGACAGGAATATGAGGAGAACCCATAATATCGATGACCTAAAGAATAACCAAATGGTAATAACATGCATTGGAGTTGAACTAATTGGCAAACTTTAGGGATTCAAACTCGTTCCATGGCCCCACTGTATAAATAAAACGAGTGGCGCAAATAGCCATTTTGTTCTACTCCAATCCAATTAACGACCAATTATTGGCACTAGACACTGTTCAATTGTGTCGTTAGGACTCATACATAATAGACTGTTCCATTACAATTGGTATGGCCATTTGTTGGAGCTATAAACTCAGATGGTTGTCATATCCCCTCAGCCATAAATGCCATCAAATCTGTGGTAATGTTAAACAAGAGCCTAGGAGAATAGTTCATTCCTTTACACAATAAACTTATTTCTGTTACAAATCGCAACCAATGTATTGGGCAAGATCATTTCCGTTACAATATAAATAAAACAAATATCAAATTAAAAACATATTTTTATGATATCAATAATTATTATTACTATTTATTTAACAATATGTATTAATGTTATTAACATATAACCATTTGAAAAAATATTTTAATTAAGAATTTTTAAATATATATATATAAATAATAATTATTTAATAAATCAAACAATTATAATAAAAATAATAATAATAAAAATTAACATACTGTATTAGGATTTGTTAAATTTCTTGCATCTGTCAACCAACTGCTTAGATGATTGTATGTGCTTCGCCTACATTATATCAAAAAATTAAAAAAAATTACAGACCATAAAAGCAATTTAATTTATAAAAGAATGAACCTATATAAATTAAGCATATGCATCCATGAGAAAATAAATATCAAAAAGCCATCTATCAGACTAAAAAAAAACTTTCAAGAAATTTGTTTAGAAATGGGAAAATTTATAATCATCTGCTAATAGATTTCAGGAATCACCAGAGCAACATTGTAATCAATTCTTAGTATATTTTCCCTTTCCTTTTTTCTGGGAGGACAAATTCTATTTAAATTGACATCATTATGCAATAAAGTTATTTTTAAATATTATGAAGTCATACTATCAATTAGCATAAATTATTATTATGAGATGTTGCTATATATTACTGAAAATTTTGAATAGAAAGTTTAAAAGATTACATATTTTAATTGATTTTAAAAGGGCAACTTTTGAGTTTGTACCAAAATGTTTTATTATAAAAAAATGTACTTTTTTTGTTTTTACTGTACTTTATATAAATTTTCACTTCATAATAATTTAGGGTACTTTGGGATTAGCATTGCTGTGACATGATTGTCGATTCTAAAGTTGTGAATTATGCTAACACTTAAGATTTGTTATTTTTTTAAAGACTAACAAACTTTATATTTAAAAAATGAGTTTTTAAATTCAACGAAATTTTAAAAAAATTAATAAACAAATGCAATTTTCAACATTCAGTTTATTTAATTCAAAACCTTTATTTATATCGTATTCATAATATTTTTTAAAAATTAACTTAAATTCAAAAACTAATTTTTTAAATACAATGTTTGCTAAACTTAACGCAATTTTTCACAAGCAATTAAAATATATTTGCAAAGTTGGGATAATTATGGCTGGACAATTCCCAAAGTATCCTAATTTAGTGATATACATCTGAAAGGTCCTATGCTTTAAAAATTAATCACTCTTCATTCATAAGTCATATAATATCTCTTTTATATAATCAATAAAAACTGTTATATATATATATTCATTATATGAAATGCTATATAAGTGTAAAATTATAATTAAAAAACATATAATTGAATGAATTTACTGAAAGAAATTAAGAAATCTTTAGATCTTGAGCCCATCACTTTTCATTAAAACTTTTATCGTATGTACTTATTATTGTTTAAAGTATTAAATAAAATTTAAACAAAATTATTTTAAATACAATAAAAATTATGATAGTGAATATAAATATTTTTTATTAAATATAATGTGAGATCAAGATATATTTGATATACACGTGGGTCTCGTTTTATGCAGTAGATAGGTTCCTCAGAAAATGCACACAAAAGAAATCGTACAAAAATAGACTTAATTTACCTTGAAAAATGGGGGATAGGTACTGTAATTTTCAAAAATTGCATAAAAGCAAAGTAACAACGTAAAATTACTTTAAAATTCACATAAAAAAAAATAAGGAAATAAAATATGACTAATAAAAAATTTCAAATTTGAAAAAAAATTGATACAAGACAAACTTTTTTTTATTAACTACAGTATTTAATTTTATTCAAAACAATATATTTTTATGTGTAATTTACAGTATTTTTCATACATGTACAGTATTTTAATCATTATCGCTATTTGACGATATGTAAGTTTGTTTGTAAACTAGTAAGACATCAGATTCATCACCAACTTCATTTTTTTAATTGCTCTTATCGTGGACTTGCCCAAACTAAATGTTTTCCAATCGCTGTTGATCCTTCCGATTTTGCTAAGCAATCTAAAATTGAAATTTTTGTTTCCAAAAAAATTCATTTTCTTGGTGTTTTTTCCCTCTCCGTTAGAGTAAACTAAAAGTTTAAAATAAAAATAAGAACTTAGACTTACAATAATAAAGACACCGACCCACTACTGTTGGACAAAATTTAATTAAAATTAACAATTAAAAATTAAATTCGTATTTTTGTCTTTAATTTTCAGTTTCGTTTAAAAATCAAATTTCAACATTATATTAATTTCAAATCACATTATGTAATTTTTAAATTGTTAATTACAATTAAAAATCAGATTTTAATTGTCAAATTTATTTGTGCCCACTGCTGTTACTCATCTTTTAAAAATAAACTTGCGGACCCCACCATCAGATATGATCGATAAAAGTAACAGACTAAGAGTAAAATTGGAAACAAAATTTAATAATAAGTTCCAATTTCTAGCCTGTTAACAATGGAGTACCACCACCAGATATGATCGATAAAAGTAACAGATTAAGAGTAAAATTGGAAACAAAATTTAGTTCTAATTTCTAGCCAATTAACAACGGAGTACCACCACCAAATATGATCGATAAAAGTAACAGATTAAGAGTAAAATTTGAAACAAAATTTAATAATAAGTTCCAATTTCTAGCCTATAAACAAAACAGGGTCAAGAAAGCTTTATAAATTTAATAAACACTCACATACCTGAGGTTGTAAAAACAGTTTTGAATAAAGGCCCTAGATTTGTCGGCGAAGGATAGAGGCAACCTAAAATGGAGCTAGTAGCAGACACTGAAGCCAGTTTGGACAACAACCCACTCAAAGACTCTTATATAGCTAAAATTTCCAGATGTATACAATACAAGGCTATACAACCACGGCATGAACAGTGGAGATATAGAACAGCAGCAAGACGAAGATCATGAAAGAAGACAAAGGAAACATTTGTGGTTATGAATAAAGGGGACTATATAAACAAAATTCAGCAACAAATAGATAAACTGAAATTTATAAAAGTCCCAGGGATCAACTTTAGATTGAATAAAGATAAGTTTGTCTCGACCGTGCTCAGGCCTCACACATTTAAAGCATTCTCTAAGGCTGAACATCTCTAAATGTACCTGTCCGCAACTACTCCTCCAAGAATGTTTCAAATGCTAAAACCCATAAGGAAGGTGTACCACTGAGACTGATGATCGACTTTGGCGGTGTTCATTATTACAAGGCAGCAAAAACTAATAAATACATGGATCACACAAACCACAAGCTATGGGGATTATGCCATCAAGTCATCCGTCGACTTTGCAAATAGACTGAAGAATGTGACTCCAGAACAAAAATACACACCTAAATCCATAATAATAGTAAAAGAAGCACTCACCTGACATGGCATGAGTGAGGATCGTATCCAATTTGTCGTAGCCACTTAGAGCTGGATGAACAAAAACATGTATGCTGTGTTCAACCACGAATGGGACCACATGCTCAACGAGTGGTCAATGGGTCTTCCAATGAGTGGAATCGTGGCCAGCATAGTAATGAATGCATACGAACAAATTATCATCCCGAGATATGTGGGCTGTGGTTTATTGCTATATACTAGATACGTGGACATTTTTATAGCTGCGCCTAAAGAAATAATAGAAGACATCTAGACAGACCTCACAACAGCATCAGGGCTGCACATAAACACAGCTCAAAACGAAGCTCTGAACAGTATTAAGTATCAAGATCTACAAGTGATGATGGAGGCCCATCGCTTCTGTTATAGAACGACCATCAAACCGATCAATGTTAGGGGCCACATACACCCTCATCGAACACTCCATATACATATAAAATGGCAGGTATGACATCTTTCTTATACAGAAATGCAAATCTGTGCAGCTTCGAGGCTGATAAATGCAAAATATAATGAGAGCGATCAATAATATTATTAGAAATTTTAAAAACTGTCCCATTCGAGAAAATAAACAGAATAAACCCTGTATCTTGCTGCCATATATCAAAAATATACATAAAGATTTATACACAATCTTTAGTAATGATTTTAGCTTGTGTTACCGCTCTCCCCCAAAAAAACAGATGCATAAACAACACTAAAGACTACATCCCTCCAATATACGCCCAACAGGCCATTTACAAGATCGCGTGTAGTAATAATAATTGCTTGGCGGCATATTATGGTGAACCTAGGGCATCCATCCATACAAGACTTGCCCAACATGTATGTTCATATAATAAGGCTTTGGCTGACCCATCCCATCCATCTATTTTCGCGCAGCATAGGTTGCGAAGGAGAGTTAAAGAGGCATGTTATATCATCTCTAACGTTCATGCCATGAACAAAAAGGAAACATTTTATGCCATCTCTAGGAAGCGGCAGATCTAGGTCAATGAAGATCTAGTCCACCCTTATTTGCATACCTAGTCCAACCTAATTTACATAGTTTATTCCAGCTACTTCTTGAAAATGAAGGTTTAGACCTTTGAAAGCGCTTGAATAAATTGATAAAAAAATTTGTCATTCATTTCAGACAGTGATTATATATATATTATAGTTTATATTTAATTTATACGCGTGTATTTATATTAACACAAATATAGATGTATTTTTATATTGAACTATTTCCATCATCTAATATGTGTGTTGAATGTCTTTAGAAAAGTTTAATTTTTAGTTAAATATTCCAAATGCATTCAACTGTTAGTAATATCACAGCAAACAAATGTTAGTAATATCACAGCAAACAGGTTAGTATATACACAACGTTTCGAGAGGTATTTTTCTCCCCTCTTCTTCAGGTGTTGCTGGCCTGACCAGTGACAGTGCTAGCATGGGATTCGAAACTGGGCCCTTAGAATCTTGATAATTGAATTTTAAGGTAACGCTCTAACCAACTGAGCCATCCTGCCAAAGGCAACAGTATGTAGTAATTTCATATACTTATCTATGAGATTCCTCCAGATTTCTCCACTTTTTCCTCAGAGCAAAGTTGATTAGTGGTTTCCATACATTATGTATAGTCACACTAGGTTGGCTAATGGGATTTCTAAGGGCCCAGGTTCGAATCCCATGCTAGCACTGTCACTGGTCAGGCCAGCAACACTTGAAGAAGAGGGGAGAAAAATACCTCTCAAAACGTTGTGTATATACTAAGCTGTTTGCTGTGATATTACTAACAGTTAGTGCATTTACTAACCTGTTTGTTGTGATATTACTCACATTTGTTTGCTGTGATATTACTAACAGTTGGTGCATATACTAACCTGTTTGCTGTGATATTACTAACAGTTGAATGCATTTGGAATATTTAACTAAAAATTAAACTTTTCTTAAGACATTCAACACACATATTAGATGATGGAAATAGTCCAATATAAAAATACAGCTAGAACACCATCATCACAAACCTTCAGAAAAACACACAAATATAGAGTTTACAAAAAGCAAAAATAGAATGTGATTTAAAATGCAAAAACAACAACGTGCATAAAATATAGGCATCTATAATATTTGAACAGATTTACATTATAATCTTGTGAAATTTAATGTGTATATATAAAATGGGGAAATCCTGACTTTAAGTGAATTATGAATTTCTTTATGGCATAAAATCTATTACAGTACAATTATACAGCGCTGTAAATATTGAAACTATTAGAGAAGTCAGACTCCAATAATGCGCTATTACTTTAATTATGACGTGTGGGTGCGCGAAATTTATATTTAAAGTAATAGTGCATTATCGGAGCTCGACTTCTGATCTAATAATTTTTATCGCATAAAAGAAAACCGCAAAGATATTAAGAAGAAACATGAATTACATAACTTCAAAATCGCATTAAATAAATCCGCATAAAACGAGACCCGGGGTATATTGGATTTTCCCGAGTGCAAAATATTGTACTATAATTTTCTTAAATTCTGCTCTCTCCTAATCAAGAGGCTTACTTATAAATAATAATTGGGTGATTGTAAGATGAAAAATTTAAACTATAAAAACATAATCAAATAGATATAAAGTTAAAATTAAATAAAAAACTTTTATGTCTTTTTCTAACAAGTTAATGCAAAAAATTTGCAAAATCTAATAATATTATCAATTATCTAATAATTTACTTTTGAATAAAGAAGATAAATAATTTAGTATAAAAATGAGAATTAGGAGTTAAAGTTTTTCTATGTATATGTATGGGCTGATTAATAATGCACTTATTAATCTTGAATATTTTAATGCTTCAATTATTCAAAAAAAAAAAAAATAATGGAAATAAATTTAGACAAAAATCTAACTACACAAGTACACATATAAGAATAGATGGTGGTTTAAATACAAAAATTTGGAAAATTATAATGAATGATCAATAAATATCTTGATAAGAAGAGATATGATATAATGGAATAAAAGAAAAAGAATATTTCTGCTATGATTTTGGTAAATGAATTTTTATGTAGAAGCATAATCTAATAATATATTATAAAGAGACTATGACTTATATAAGAATATTAACTTGCTTGATAACAAATATTTACAAAGAATGGTTCAAACATGTTACAGTAACCCACTGAATTCAATATTCACACTCAGTATCCAACGTTTGAAAAATATTTTTAAAAAATTTACAGATTTCTGTGTGAGTTTGCCTCTACTATTCTTGTGACCATATATTTTTTTTCTTTTGATATATTACTGCACTGTACAGATTTTTAAAGTGTATGTGTGTGTGGATATATTGAACCAATCAATCTAAGTCCTAGATTGAGGTTCATTGCTGTCCTATCAAGCTCATCAAAATGCCTGTTAAAATCCTATGTTTGATCCCGCTCCTTAATAAAGTGGTATGTTTATTTATCTGAGAGGTATAGATATATAACTTATTAAATCAATTGTGGAATAAATAGGATTTTATTTTCGTATTTTATTAAATTTCATAACATAAACAATGCGTCTCGGATGTGTGCATATATCACGGGAGTATGTATATATAATGTTGAAAGAATATTTTTTTATAATTTTTTTATGTAAATGCTAAAAATATTATATTTTTTCTTTAAATTTTCTTTTAAAAAAGAAAAAAGATTATTTAAAATTCAAGATGGAAGTTGTGGTCAATAATTGTCCAAAAATAGTAAAAAGGAGTGAAATAGTATTGTTCAGAAAAAGTAAAACTTTAATTAAAATTCTTAGATAAAAGCAAATTGAACAATACTAATGGATTTTGGATAGTTATCTTATGACTACATCTGCCATAACCATTGAAGTTGCAGTAAGAAGTAGAGATAAGGTCGTAGATTGGAATGTTGCTAAATGCATTACTGAGCATGTACATAATTTAGATGTAAAAAGGGCAGATTTTTAATCAAAAAAGGAGAAGAGTTGAATTTATGTTACTGCTGCTAACCTATTCCACGTCGGCTGTTCTCAGAATGTCTGAGTAGAAAGGGACTTCAAGCCGCCGTTCCCCTTGTCTTAAGACGATCTCCCTACCATGCTGAACCTGAGTTACATCTTGCTGCCAGTGCCTGAGTTGATGCCCTCCAAATAAGAACGTGTTCCTGCCTGCCTTGAAGACATCATTGCTATATTTAAATATGTAGGTGTCCATATTTAAAACACTTATTACTGCTACCCTTATGCCTGTCTAACTTTTATAAATTAGAATTTTTTTTTATCATCTATTAAATCCTTTAATAACTCTCCAGACAGGGAGCATTATGTCTATCGATTTTTAACCCTAAATTATCTAACTGTAATTATAATCATCCGACTCACGCTTGCTTTATATTTGTTTTTTAGTGCGGTAAAATTTTTGATAATAATTATTTTGATGTTTTATGTATATGAAATATAGAATATTGATTAACTCCGATCATACGAGCTGCATTTCTATTTCTATAGAAATGGGGAGGGGGGGGAGAATAGATCTCATTAAATCATTTATTTTATTACTGCTTCACTAGGCTTGTAGGATTGAGTTTTAATGAATAGTCACAAGTTTTCTACTAGTAGTAGTTCGGTTTTGTTTAAATATTTAAAATACAATTTTTATTTTTCTCTGGGGTAGACTTATAGATATATTTGTTTTCTTTATTGATGTGTCCAAGTCGCCAAAGCTGGCGAGTAATTATTTCTTCTTAGTGTTTAAATTGCGCTAATCTATTTTCTCTCTAAATGAGAATAAGTTAAGAGGGAGGGGGAGATTTAAATTCTAATAAAATGATTAAAATTCTATTGAAGAGTCATTCTTATATTTTTATATGGAAGTATTTGAAATGTATTCGCACTGTAGATTTACTAAACCATTTGTATGCCATAATTATTATCCTGAAATAATTGAAAGATTCTTATGATCGCCGCATTGCTTGCATAGGTTAGGTTAAGTGATTCACTTCCAATTCACTCGTACATTGCCCAGGGAATCTCATCATTCCTGATTCGCCCGTACCTCACTCCAGGGAATCCTGAATTATCTTCGTTGTATGTCCGAATTAGGAGTATGACCTATCTACTGGACATGTTAAGCTAGAATTGTTGGAGCTCTGCTTGGATAGTCGTATGCCGGACCATTGCAACTTCACACCTAGCAGGTTCTTTTTAAGTATTGGTCCACCTGAAGCGACATGCTTTCATCGTCTTTGTTATTGATTTATAAAGTGTAAATCGGCCAAGATGCCGTATCTTCCTTCCTAACATATATGAACGCACCGCCATCCCCTCCTTTTATCATATGCCTAGTTAGTAAAATCTATAGTGGTAATACCCTTACTAACCATTTATATCTTAAAGTAATTTCGTTGGAGTTCTGATCCAATTATTTTAAATTGCTCTCGCCCCTTCTTAAAATCAAGCAAAGGTTTGCTTTACATGTGTTATTTAGATATATTATATGAATAAAATATTTAATTCAATGTATTTCAAAAACTGTTGGTTTCTTTAAAAGAAGTTATAAATCACTCTGTTTAAAATAATCTTAATGGAAAATGTCTTTATGTAATACCACGGTTAAGTTATTGTTGTACAGATTAACGAAACCTTTGAAATTGTATTCATGCCTCAAAGCTACTATATACGAGTTTCGTCTACCACCGGACACATATATTATATTAATCTGAATAAAGTATACTCTTGAATGTTTTTCCATATGTGCACTCCCGCACTATATAGCTGTATTATAACAAAATCAGTATTAAATGTTATTTTTTATTCACTTGTAAATCCTGTAAACTCTTGAATATTTTTACATACGCTCCCGTACTATATAGATTTATTAATACAAAATCAGTATTAAATGTATTTGATTTTTCACTTATAAATCATGTAAACTCTTGAATATTCTTACATATGCTTCCACATTATATAGCTGTATTAAAACAAAATCAATAATAAATGTTATTTTATTATTCATTTAGAAATCATATAAACTCTTGAATAATTTTACATATGCTTCCGCATTATATACATCTGTATTAAAAATACCAATGTTAAATATTATTTTTTATATATATTCTTTTGTAAATCAAATCTGCAGCGTGAAATCGGATGGTATAAAAGTTTTAATCATTTAATAAATCTTTGTCATTAAATATTATCTCGTAGTCGAATCCCATCATTTTAATTAACATAGTTTTAGATTCTAATTAAGCTATCTTTTGTTTCACTCAATGTCTCCAAAAATCATCTTCATCATTGTAGATCTCATGTAATATGCTGCAGCTCCAGGCCGCGAAATAATTTACATGAAATCACCGTAGGTGTTATCCATAATGTTATAGAGTTGGAGCATGGGCAAGTAGGTTAAAATCTAAGAGTGCCCCTGATCTGTGTTATCTTGTGCATGGTTGGATTCGAGGTACTTTTGTCCAGATTCTAAGTCTTGTTAGATGGATATACATTTACAACCAGTACAATATATATATATATTGTAACCATTTGGGTTACATAACACGCAGCAACATAGTTGAGTGTGTGCACATATATATAAAGGAAAGGAAAAGTAGAAATAAACATAGACAAATTTTTGTAGATATTTTCTAAATTCCATTTGGAATAAAAATAATAAATAAAGAGTTAAATAACTGAATTAAAACAGAATTTTATTATGAAATAAATATTTTTTTAAAAAAAGTCTGAATAAATAATATTCTTATTTTGAAATTTAAAAGCAAGCAGGGTTTACTTTTGAAATCTTTTAATTAAAACTTGTATAAAATATCCATTTTTAATTAATGCTTGTATGCATTTCTATTATTTATATTTAAAAATCTTTGATAAGATTTTCAAAAGTAGCTGGTTAATTAAAAGTGCTTTTGGAAGGATTAAAATTGTTTAGAATCAAGAGAGATAAGAAAAAAAGTTTTTAAATTAATGTTGTTGTCACCTCAGCCGATTCTATAAAAGGACTAAAAAATTAATCAGTTCAATGTGGCTTGCAGTTTTTGTAACAGCTGGCTATCTCTCAGAGATCTATTGATCTCATTCTCTCTCTTTAATATATAAAATCTCATGTTCTTTTGTAATATATAAATTTTCAGTACTAGTCCATTAGCAGGGCACAACTGTTTGATGGCCTTGTTGCTACGCAAAACAATCAAATGTAACATTACCAGGCCGCCTGCCAGCGATTTTTTCTTTCTATCCTATCTCTTTGAAGTTTTTTTGTCTTTTAGTTTTTTTTCTATTACATCTTTAATTATTTTTTTTCCTTATACAAACACATTTTTATTGCTGATATAATCAAAGTTTTACTATTTTTAAAACAAATTTTTATTACCTTTTATTTGTATTACTTTTTTTTTCTTTTTAATAAAAACAACAAACCGAAACTTTTTCCTAACTTTTGTCTCAATGATGACAAACTTTTATTCAACCCCCTCCCCCAAAAAGTAAAACGACCAAAACTTTGAGCTTTATCAACCCTCATTTTCTTTTTGGATTGATTTATGTCATAGAAACACAACCTTTAGTTTTGGAAACAGCTTTTTTCTTTTTTACCTACTAACAAAAACAATACACAAACACATCTTTACCGCTGATATAGTAAAACATTGATTTTTAAAAACAATTTTTATTCCATTTTATTTGTATTCCCCCCCTTTTTTTTGTTCTACCTTCTTTTATTTAATAAAAACCAAAAACAACATTTGTCTCAGTGATGACAAACTTGTTCTCAAGCCCCCCCCCCAAATAAAACAAAAACTTTGGACCTTTTACGTGCACGACATTGGAATTGCGAGGTTGTTTTGCAAATGTACTTTCGTGGACTTGCCACACTACAGTATAGCGACAATCAGTCAGACTACTTTATTTAAGAAGAAATGAAATTAGTCTGCTACGGAGATTGTTCTAAACTTGTGGCCAATCTCAGAAACAATGCGGTGAATTGTGCGAATTTGCGAACCCAGTGTCGCGAAGCACAAAACAGGCTCTAATATTTATCTGCGTGATACCGTAGTGTGCCATTTTTATTTGTCTCGTACATTTTATCGCGAAAACATGAGTTTCGCATGAGCTTGCCGAATCGTGTTCGGCCTACCCTTTGCTAATGTTTTGCACATTCCAAGTTCTGTAGGGAAGAGACAGTGTGACAATTCTTAGTGAGTCAGAGTGCGTGATTTACACAGAAAATGAAATTACTCCGCTATGGAGATTTCAAATATTGTGGCCACTTAAAATCCAGCCACCGTTAGACAATATGGCAGCCAACTGTAAATTGTGCAAATTCGCATAAAGTGTTGCAAACCACAAATCAGGCCGTAATATTTCTGTACTACGCCATCAAGTGGCCTGCAATGGCTAATACAACAGAACTGTAGTATTTGCCGTAAGTCCGGCCACGTAAACAGCGTTTTTTATGTGTTTTTGCACTTAAACAACGCCGTCAAGCTATCGTGCCCATCTAATGAACTAGTACCAAATTGTCATAAGTTTTTTGGATGTTAAACATTATGTTAACATTATTTGAAATAGTTAAATAGTAAAAAATTACTTTAACCTTTGTGTTATCAAAAATTCTATTTGGCTGAGTGAGGTAAAACTAAACTTTTGATTGGTCAATTACAGAATCAATAGCAAAAATATATTCATCTTTTAATATTATATTCATTTTAATTTCATTTGTAAAAAGTATATTAATAATTTGTCAGATTATGAAAGTGAACGAAAATTTTTTCAAAAATAAATTTCTATTTATAATCTAAAAATATTCCATAGCGGAGAAAGTAAAAAGATCGTTCTTAACCTATTCTCAATTTTACGTTGTGTAAAAATAAATAATTTTTACTAAAATCTTAACTATTTTTTTAAATAATTTTATTTTCAGCATATTTTATCTAAATAATTTATAATATGTCAAAAAATACTTTAAAAATGCTCTAAAACTTCATTTTCATTTTCAAAATAAAAAAAAAAAAGTTGGAGTGATGAAAATTATTGACAAGTGGTCTCTTTTGACCACTATGAGCAAAACCAATCAAAGCATACAAAAGACTGCCTTCCATTGTTAAAACATAATTTGAATATTAAGGAAAAGCCATAATACATCACATCACATAAGCTTTAAAATGACCATAAATTCACTATGGTAATGTCAAAAGTGATGGTTTTCGAGCTAATGAAAGCCATGTACGTCTATGACCAGCCACTCCCCCATATAAGGGTTAATATCTAATTTTACAATTTTGTTTATTTGATGATTGATGCCCTAACAACAGGTATGATCACCCCATCTTTTCCATCCCATTCGGAAAGATGGTGTGGTTGTCCCTGGGATAATGGCAAAAAAAATATTTCAAAATATAATATAATATTAACTATTAAAGCAATTTTTACTATTTAAGTATAATTTATAAAGTATATGTTACACATTATAAGAGAGCATGAGATCCTAAGATCTCTGTGAACCAGTTAACTCCTTAGAGCAGGCATGTCAAACTCATTCAAACAATGGGCCATTTATACTATTGGTAAGATTCTCGCGGGCCACACCATATTACAAATTTTTTTAAAATTGTATTTTGAAGTGAGAATGCAAGAATATACGTGGGGTAATTAAAGCATATTATGTAGTTTAGTGAATTCAGTTCAATAATATACAATTGATATAATATTGCTTTTATTTAAATATTTATTTTATTTGATTACATATTTATAAAACTACAATTTATTGTTTTTACCGGAAACTTACCAGCACTTTCCTCCTACTAGTTATTCAATATCTGGATTCAAAGACTGAGAACAAACAATTTTCATTATGACAGATAGATGTTTATCAGTTAATCTTGATCTGTAAATGGTTTTATTTAATTTCTAAAAGTAATTGCTCGCATAAGTATGTACTTCCGAAAAAGCATAAAATATGTGCAGCAAATTTGTTAATTTCCGGATATCTTTCACCTAAATAGGAATATATTTTGGGAGTTCCTACTTCTCGATATTTGTTTTTTAAAATTGAATTATTCTGGAAATCAATTCCAGTTGTATCAAAGTCGGAGCTTTTTCAACTTCAAAGGCAAAAAGGTCCAATGAAAAGAAAAAAAAATTACTCTGACTCCTTGAAATCATCAAAACTTTTATTGAATTCATTTTTTATTTTTTACAGAGTTATTGTGAAAATGAGCAACTTTGATTTTGGGTTTTTAACTGCTCATACGTAGGAAAATACATCACAACGTTCTTTTGCAAATGATTTTTAAAAAAATTCAGTTTTTGTACAAAGCTTGCAACTGTATCGTACATATTCATTTTCAATTGATCTTTGCCTTGCAATGTAATATTAAGATTATTCAGATGCCCTGTAATATCTGTTAAAAACGCTAGGTGTTGTACCCACAATGGATCTTTTATAATTGATATATTTTTGTTGTTTTCATCTTTCATTTCAAAAAATATTATTTCCTCCAAAAGCAGACAGAAGCTCTTTAAGATGTTGTGGCAGGACAACCAACGAACTTCTGTATAATAAGGAAGATCTTCGAATTCGGTTTCTAAATCTTTAAGGAACGAAGTAAATTGGCGATGGTTAAGTGCTCTCGATTGAATAAAGTTAACTGTTTTAAGTACTTGGTCTATTTTTAATAATTTTACACAGAGAACTTGTTGGTGAATGAGGCAATGAAAAGCTTTGATTTTTGGTTTATCTGGATACTCATCTTGTAATTTCCTTGCCAGTCGTGACACAAAACCTTTAGTTTCACCTATCATCGATTTAACGCCATCAGTTGTCCCAGAAACAAGCTTGTCAAAAGACAAGTTATGTTTCTCTAAAATACTCCACACGGCATCAAAAATATCTTCTAGCTGAGAGGTCAGTGCAGCTGCCTTGCAAGCAAGCAGTTGCTTGCAGACAGTAGTTGCAGATTTGCTTCCTGGCCAATGTTATGACATATGGAAAAAAAAAAATCTTTACCAGTTGTTGTTCCATGAAGAGGGATGAATTCCAACAATTCTTCGGTGATTCTAATGTTATTAATGCAACCATGAAAAAAACGGCAACTTGTGCAACATCTCTCAATCGCAATTGAAAAAAAACTGGATTTTGGTAGATATTTCCTGTAGTTGCCAAGTGATGTCATCTGCCATTTCAGTAATTGCCACTGTATTTCTTGATAATGAGATGTCTCGAAATGCCTGTACTTTTTCTGGACAGACAAATTCAGCAGCTTTTATCATACATTCTTGATTAAAAAACCATCAGTGATTGATTTTAAATGTTTTGCTAATAAATAGGTTATTTCGTAATTAACTCTTGTTACTGTTTCATTACTGTTCATAAATTTCATAAGCACTTCTTGCTGGCTACTTAATGAATTCTTCATTGTTTTTAATTTTTCTTCTCTTATTTTAATTTCAAAGCACGAAAATTATTTTTCGTGATTAGTGCTATAATGTCGCTTAATATTGTATTCTTTAGCGATACTAAGTTTCTTTGCAAATTAAGCACATAATCTTATTGTTCACTTTCCCACAAAAATAGTTCAGTTCCCACCTTAGTTGAAATTTTCTTCCTTATCATCCATCTTTCATATTTTATTTAGCGTTGGAAGTGGCATTTTCTGTAATAAAAATAGGGCTTTAGATTTAAATTTTAAAAATTAAAAAAATTGCAACTATGTTTATGCTATATAAGCCTCATAAGGATTTAACACTATTTTAGTAATTAAATGTAAAGAGAGCGCTGCTGTCGATTCTTGCTCCTGGAATTATGCTCGATAAATGGAGGTATCTATAAAAGGGACAGATTAAGTTTTCTCTCTCACAGTCCAGACTTCCCAGCAAGGAGCAATTAAAATAGAGATGTGACAAAGAAGAAAGCTGTTCATAAGGCTGCAGATTAGAAATGGTCAAAGCCACTGAAATTCCCCAAGGTTGAACATAGACTGGTAAAATTGTAAAACTTTTAGGTATTTTGCAAACTGAATTGTAATCGTTACTAATTTATATGTAAAATATTAGTGTTTCTCATGTTTGATTATAATTAAAATGTTAAATAACAAAATGTCAAATGCATAATTATTTCTTATGCTGTCTGACTAGTTTCAGGAAGGTAAAAATGCTTGGACATAGCAGTTTACTAATATTTTTTGAATGAGTTACAAAAGTAAACAACCCGCAAATTTTTAACACACCAATCAGGACAAAGAACCTAGTGCAACTGCCTTTTGTTACAATTCTAAAAAAAACCCAACATCTGCAGATAGGATTGCTATGTTGGTGGCACAAACAGCTGACTAAAGTTTTGCTGGAATGAATTTATGTTATCGGAAGCACAGCAGCACATTATTAATGTTGCCAGCTTTGGGGTTCACATATCTCAAATGCTTCATCATCAAAAAGGCGTATCATCAAAAATATTTAGCTATGTGTGTAACCGAGAATTATAAATTAGCTATGTATGTAGACAACAATTATTGTATATATTTTAGTTCATGTAATTAAATATAAAAAGCTTGTTTTTTAAAATTAATTTTATTGTTTGCAACATATTGTTCTGTTTTCATTTTATCGCATAGCATTGTAGTCGCGGTGGATGAAAAATCCCGTCGAAGGCCACATGCTGCCAGTTTAACATATCAGCCTTAGAGCAACTATAAGTATCATTGAAACCCACAGGCTTATTATATATATGTAATATATAGTATAAGTGTTATGAGATAGTGTGGAGAATGGTGGGTTCGGGTGAAAGTCTGTGCTCATATACCCTATAAATTATAAGTATCATTATAATAAGTAAAAATAACACCCGAAAGAAATAACCATTCATCATTTTGAATGATCAATCAAAATACATCAGAATAAAATCAACAGTCCATCTTGTCGCTTTGCATTTGAACAATACAAAATATTAATCAACAGTCAATCTGGTTACAAGATTGGAAATGAGTCTTCTGTAGACCATGCTAACTATTGAGCCTTTACCAGCTTGGGCAATTATTTAAACATAACTTGGATGCATCAACTAAGTACTCATCCATCCGAATACATAATCATAAAAACAATAATGCTCGAATATTAACACATGCTGATCATCATTAATGCTCTGGCCCACTTAATACCATTAATGTACTGGCCAACTATAATTTAATTTCTAATAAGACTAAACTAAATAAAATGTAGTGCAGGGGCTTTAAAGATTATAATCTTAGTATCATTCCAGGATATATCAATCAATCACCACCATGAATCATCCGAATGACCATAAGCATTCAAAATACATCCCCATTTATATATTTAGCTGTTATACACAAATCTAGCTTAGAGAACACAAGATCTATTACTATAATTGAGACCAAGAGATGATGCAATACAATTTTTAACAATTATATGTTTATTAACAATAAAATAAATGATATTAAGGTCTCTAGAATATGACTCTACAATTAGAAGCCTTCTGACTTTGATTACTATACAAATTTCAAATTATCACATTGTGATTTACATGAATAATATACACAATTCAAATCATTACACTATGATTTACATGATTAATACATTAACTTTACTTAAAACCCATTCAGCACACAGGCATCAGGCTTGATATAAAATGAACAGGTTTGAATTAACATTTAATAATAAAAAATGAGTAGTTTTATATATATCTGAAACAATTGACATATATATATATATGCACACAGATATGTGTGGCATAATAATTTCTGAACATCTTTGAATCATTATATAAAATGAAATAAATTGAATTAAACAATATATATAGGTAAATTTTATTCATTTATTGTATTTTATATAACGATTCAAAGATGTTCAGAAATTATTCTCACACCACATGTCTGTATGCATATATATATGTCAATTGTATTGCAAATACCAATATGTGTCGGATAGATACTTATATGCAAAACTTTATAATCATTTTTTTTATTATTGTCAATTCAAATGGGTTTTAACTTTTCAGGTGACAAAACAGCCATATTGAATATTTAAAAAATTATGTTAAGCCACAAAATGAAAAAAAGACAAAAAAATTCAATTTATTTGATCATAAAATTTTTATTTTTTATCGTAGAAAAGTAAAACTTACCTTTTCAGAAAGTAAAAAAAAAAATGGATGTTTATAATTTAAAAATTCTTGCATACTTTAAATGCTAGCAGTAATAAAATTGTAATCATATCCTAGAAACATTAATATTATTGTTTTTATGATTATATATTCTGATGGATGAGCAATTAATTGGTGCATCCAAGTTATGTTGAAATAATTGTCCAAGCTTGCAAAGGCTCAAAAGTTAACTGATCTTTTCTGATCTAACTGGCTGATTTCATGCTCTCTCTTATAATATATAACATATACTTTATAAATTATACTTAATTAAAACATTTCTTAGCCATTACACCATGATCACTCCGGCAACGACCACCCCATCTTTACCATCCCATTATAATATATATACTAAAGAAAATATAATTATGTAAAGTTTACTATTTTCAACCAGAAGATTTGAAAGTAAATGTATTGCATATAGCTGAATTACTATATTTATAATGTCAATATTAAAAGATATTGAGTATTTATTGTCAAGATATAAAATATTGTTCATATAAGAAAAATATAATGATTAGATTTGCAAAAGTATATAAAGTATCGTTTTTTTTTTTGATAGCTGGCCATGGCCACGTGTTGACATTGTTTGTGTTAAAACAATAAAATGTAATGTTACTGGGCCGCGATTTTAAAAATATGGCCGACTTTTTTTGATCTTTTAAATTTTTTCTACTCCATCTTTTAATATTTCATTTTTAGTGGGTTTTTTTTGGCTATATGGAATTTTTTTTTTGGCTTTAATTTTTATTTCGGAAATCAGTTTTTAAAAACAACCAAAAAATAACTTGTCTCTAACTTTTACAAATTATTTGTCAATACACCTCCCCCCCACCCCAAATTAAAATAAGATCAAAACTTTTGACTTTTTCAACTTTCGTTGACTTTTTTTTTGTAAAAGACAGCAACTATAGGGCGATTTTTTTTTGGCTTTATTTCTATTACGCGATGTCTAGTTTGCCATTTTTAAAAAAAACTTTTCATATTAATTACAATTTTTTAACCCTTTCAACACACCAGCACAAAAAAAATTACAATAACATCAAAACTTCAGACTTTGACACGTTTCGGTTTATTTTTTCAGATTTAAAATATGACAACTTTTTTTTTGGCTATACGGTGATTTTAATTACATGATTTCTATTTTGCCCTTACTATTAATGACATTTTTTGATCCTTTTATTTTTTCCTACTACGTCTTTAATATTTTATTTTTAGGAATGGAATATATTCGGTTGCAGACACCTAACTGACATTGGTAAGTGGCACAATTTGTGTGGCATTTTATTTATCTTGTATAATTTCTCGAGAAAGCGTGAGTTTTCATCTGAGCTCGGCCGAATACAGCCGAAATGTATTCGGCCCTACCCTTTCCCAATATTTTACAAATTCCACATTGTGTAGGGAAGGGTGAGGATGGTGCGACAATTCTTAGTGAGTCAGACTGCGTGATTTAAGTAGAAATTAAATTACTCTATGGAGATATCAAAACTTGTGGCCATTTAAAATCCAAACACCTTCAGACAATACGATAGCGATCGGTGAATTATGCGAATTCGCATAAAGTGTCGGGAAGCACAAAACAGACCCTAATATTTCTGTGCAAAGCCATCAAGCGGACTGCAATGGCTAAGATAAATACAACTGTTTTCTTAGCTGTAACTGTAGGTCATGGAAACGGCATTTTTATGTGTTTTAACGCATAAACAACGCCGTCAAGCGGCCGTGACTGGCTATCAAAAGACCCGAAGAATCAGTATAACCATTATCTTTATAAAGTATTGTATTTTTCTTCTCTCATTACACCTTCTTTATGCATTGATAAAATCATTAAATAAATTTCTTTCATGACTATAACAGTGTTTATTTTATTCTTAACTCAAACGATCTCAAATTTCAAATGTATACTGGATTTCAGAGGTTTTATATATAGGCTGTCATTTTAATATATATATATAATCATAGTTAAAGCAGACGACGTTTTCCCATAAAATAAAGTTATATATCTAGTGCTATTGCCCTCTCTGTATATCAAGATGGATTCTAGAATATAATGATTACTTTATAATATTATAATCTTTAACTCTTGTGATAATCCATAATTGGGTATTCCTTCCTGTTACAGCCTCATTATTATATTGAATATTTTTTTTTTTACTGTATTCAAATCCAACTCATTCATCTACTGAAACATTATCTTCTGAATGTTAGAATAACTTATGCTACGAGATATTTCTAATTTGTTGATAACTATGTATTCATGATTATTATGTGAATGAAATTTATCATACTATATAAGTAATTTAAAGCTAATTAATAATAATATCTAAAGTTTATTTTGTGATACCATTCCTAGGCATCCATCCAGGGATAATTATATGGCATTGTCCATTGTGTCAATAATGATTTACGAAATAATATTTCCTTCAAATTTAAAATTAATGCAAAGTAAGAAGCCAAATTAATAGCACAATTAAAAGTGTTTAAATCAGTCCAGTAATATAAGGGATAATAAAGCATAAAAATTCAATTCAATTTCATAACAGTTAAATGAATTACGATTTACCTGAGTTTTGATTCAAACCCTAATTAACCATTTAGTAATCTTTGGAGTTCATAAAAAACTATGAACTATTAGTTAGTCAAGTTTGCATATTCAAACCCTTAACTAGCATATTGTTATTCACTATATTTATGAAGTCAATGATTTAACACCCAACACACCCATGTTATGTAAATAAATTTGCCTACACACAAATAAATGTTCATTGTATTAATAACACATGTTTTTTTTATTTATTACATTATTTGGGTTTATTTATTCAACTAGAACCTTGTATGACACTGATCTAGGAGGATGAAAAGAGAAAATGGTTGGAGCAATCAAGTGTTTGTAGCCACAGGAAATATTAATAGAATTAAGGTTCATTAGACTATCGACTATCATGAGCTACATGACTTTTAATTGTTACAATAATATATATATTTTCACAAAAGTTAAAATCAAAGAAATGAAAAATGCATAATTACTTGCCTTGTAATATCATAAACCATAAGCGCCCCAGCAGCACCTCTATAATAGCTTCTAGTAACAGCCCGGAATCTTTCCTGACCAGCAGTGTCCCAAATTTGCAATTTGATTTTCTGACCTGAAACTTCTATAATCCTTGTCCCAAATTCTACTCCTATAGTATGTGGACAATCTGCCATAACTGAAATTGATAACAATAGTTATTGTTAATATGGATAATAAATAACAATGATATAAAATTCAAGTAAATATAAAAGTAAAATCTCAAAAATAAATTACTATATCACAATAATAATGAAAATAACAATTGTTCTACAAATATTATAATATACTCATCTACTCAATGTGCTTTTGGGCAAAGAACTTTATAAAATACTCATCTGTAAATTTTATTATAATAAAGAATAAAAAAAAAATTAGACCATATCTTAGTAATATATAATTCATAACTTTATAACAGATTTGAAGTGATACTTTTATTCACATCCTATGTGGATTCTAAATCAATGTAACTAGACATTAATCATCATGATTAAATGGCACCAAATTGTGATTATGAATTAAAAGAATAATAGATGCAACAAAAGCTTATCCAGATTTTTTTTTTTTTTTTAAAAAATAATAAATTAAATTAATTAGCATACAAGTAATTAATTGTTTTTTTAAAATTTGTATAATTGTTTATTTAAATCCATATCTTTTATGTTTTTAAATAAATACATTATGTATGGTAAAATATTTATATGTGTATACTGCTTAAAACATATGTCTGTATAGATTTTTATTGAGTTATAATTCTAATTAAATACTTTGAACTAGGAAATTTTAGAAATTATTTATTATAAATTACTGTTGGGCCAAGGAGATAATTTAAAAAGTGATACGACTTAAAGCAGATACAATACAATTTTAAAAGTTTATAGAGCTACAAAATATTTTGAAGATAAATTGTCAATGTATGGCAACTTCATAACATGGTGTACTAGAGAGTAAGTTAATGGTATAAATGAATCCATGAATGAGGCATGGTAGATGAGTGAGTTGCTTTCACCCCATTAATAAGATGATTGAATCTCAGTGCATTACAATGTCAATAAAACTAGTAATAACTACATACGGATAAGAATTTTTACTATATTGCATAGAGTTTGACATTCTAGCCAATTATACTTAATAATAATCTGTAAATAAATCGTAAATGTAATTTAAATTTAATATTTGGTCAAATTTTTTCTTTTTTATTCATGTTTTAAATGTAAATGTATTTAAGTAATGGAATGTGTTTGCAAATCGATTAGAAGATGATCAAGAAAAGAAATGGGTAGATTTAATACAGTAGGAAATGTTAATCAAAATCACAGATAATGGTCATTTCTATAAAATTAAAATGGCTTTTAACTTTTGTTAATTGCTAAACTTTATTATCTTAAACTGATAACAATTTATTTAAGTATAGTTTAATCTTGAATACACATACATTAAAAAAAACACACACATAAACAAAAAGACATATATAAATACATTTTAAAATAATATCAATGAGAAAAACACAATTAAATAAATAATTACAATTAATGAACTTAATTATGAAAATGCCATAATTTTATTATTAATATATTTAAATTTTTTTATGCTTTAAAAAAAAAAAGTTTCTTTAGAATATATAAATAATCTTTTAATTTGGGTACTTTTTTTACTTTTCTAAAGAAAACATGAAGAACGTTAGCACATGACAATTAAGGACATAAACTGTCTTTCTAAAAAAACATACATAACCATCCTTTTCAAATTGTTTACATATAAAGGTCTATTAGTATAGTGATTATCGCATTAGTCTACAATGCCATGATTGATATACTAACCATAACACACAATTGTAATATAATGAAACTTTTATTGTAAGACAAAAAGGTTGTGTTCTGATCCATCGTGTCAGCCGCCTGATGGTGTTGTTGCTTACAAAAAACACATTAATATAATGTTCCCGGGCTAGCGATTCTCTATTAATATTGACTATTTTTTTTTTGTTTACAAATTTTACATTCTTTCATTTATAAATTATTTGGGACAATAATAGTTGTTTTTTAATTTTTATTGACAAGAGAGTTTTTTGTGGTGTATGTTCAAATAGTAATTTGGGTTTTTTAAATAGTATTACTGTTTTTTAAAATTTGATTGACAAAATTCAAGAGAGAACGGGGGGGGGGGGAGGTTGATGTATCTTTAAATAATAATTTACGTTACTTTTATTGGTTTACATTTGATTGACGACAACTATTAGTGGGAGGGGTATGTTTTTGTGTATGAGTAAATAATAATTTACGTTACTTTTATTTTACATTTGATTGCCGACAACAATTATTGGGAGAAAGGGTTTTTTTTTGTGTGTGTATGTTTAAATAAAAAATTTAAGTTACTTTTATTTTACATTTGATTGACAACCGATTTTACTTTCTTTCATTTAGAAATTATTTTGGTTTCCCAAATAATATTTGGTTTGACAATGGGACAATAATAGTTGTTTCTTTAATTTTTATTGACAAGAGGGTCTTTTTTTTTTGTGTATGTTCAAATAGTAATTTAGGTTATGTTTCAAAAATAATTTACCTTACTTTTATTGGTTTACATTTGATTGCTGACAACAATTAGTGGGAGGGGTGTTTTTCTGTATGATTAAATAATAATTTACGTTACTTTTATTTTACATTTGATTGCCGACAACAATTATTGGGAGAAGGGTTTTTTTTGTGTATGTTTAAATAAAAATTTAAGTTACTTTTATTTTACATTTGATGGTTGACAACTGATTTTACTTTCTTTTTTTCGTTTATAAATTATTTTGGTTTCCCAAATAATATTTTTGACAATGGGACAATAATAGTTGTTTCTTTAATTTTTATTGACAAGAGCGGGTCTTTTTTGATATATGTTCAAAGAGTAATTTGGGTTGTTTAAATAATAATTTACGGTCTTACTTTTATTGGTTTACATTTGATTGCCGACAACAATTAGTGGAAGGGATGTTTTTCTATACGATTACAGAATAATTTAGGTTACTTTTATTTTACTTTGATTGCTGACAACAATTATTGGGAGAAGGGTTTTTTTTTTGTGTATGTTTAAATAAAAATTTTAGTTACTTTTATTGATTTACATTTGATTGCCGACAACAATTATTGGGAGAAGGAATGTATGTTAAAATAAAAATTTAAATTACATTTATTTTACATTTGATGAAAGCTATTTGGAATCCCTCCAAACAAGCTGCCCTTTACAAAGTGAACATTTTCCTCGGCAACAACGAGACTTGCAAATAAAAATCAAAAGATGTTTATGGACCTCAAGTCGCATATATTTGCCGCACGATCATATCTTTTCTTTCAGCAGGATGTTTTTCTGCTGTAGAAATGTTACAGCGCTAGCTTCCATGTCTGGAAATTCCTATTTTTTCAAGTTTTCTGTGTTCGAATTAGCCATATTCTTGGTCTCGAAAAATTACTTGCTAAAACGTGACTTAAAGCGTGATCGGCAAAAAAATTGCGCTTTCCCACCCTAATAGAGAATTTGGGAAGCTTACAGCTTTATGAGGAACGATCACTATACTGTTAAAGTTGTTAAAAGGTAACTACATCAATTCGTATTTAAAAAAAAAAAAGGCCCCAATGAAAATTTAAATAATTTTGACACGATGAACTTAACATATGCTCGTACGATATAGTGTGTGACACAAACAACTATGGTATTTTCCCGTTTTTAGCATAGGAAAAAGCCACAGCGTTAGCCTCTAAGCCGAGTTAAAACTCTTTCTAGGTTTTATCGTAGAAAAAAGGCTTAAGTGAGAGTTAACACTTTCTACATTTTAGCGTAGAAAGAAGACTTAATTCCAAGTTAACAGTCTTTCTAGGATTTATTGTAGAAAGAAGGCTTGGGTGCGGCCGTGGAAACGGCATATTTCTAGAAATTAAGCTAGAAATAGAGCCATCCCGCGGCTGACACGATGGATCAGAACACAACCGACAAAAACATTTTACATTTGTAAATATTAAAGCAATGTTCATTTTAGTCAATATAGTACAGAATAAAAAATAAAAAAACTATAAAAACCACAATATCTGAAAAGATTTTTAAAAAACAAAGAAATTTATTTGTGATCCACTAAAGTTAAAATTTAAAAAAGCACAGGTTTGCTAATTGTTTAAAAATATATTAATGGCACAAATTTCTGGTAAAATCTCGATTTCTGAATTTATTTAAAAACAATTAATATAACATTCCAACTGTTTAATCATAATTATTCTCAAGAACAAAAACCATGTCTGTAAAATATTATAAGCTTATCATTTACATTAAAATATTTTCACATACATTACATTTATATATTACTAGATTAAAATCTATTATCATATATTTTATTATTAATTCAATCAAAGTAAAAAGATGAGCAGGATCTAAAATGATGTGATAATGGATTTTAAGTAAAAGCAAAAGAAAATTAAATGTATTTTATTTAGATACTTTTTATATGTTAACCTTTTGACTGTTTGACTCGTTCTTAATCGAGGCACTTTTTGATACATATTCGTTTTAATCGAGTAAATTTGACATCGCTGTAAATTGCTTAGTTTTTGGACTACGTTTACGGTTTTAACGTCATTTTTTAGAACGCAAAAAGTTTTATAATATACTGCCATCTATTGAATTATTTTACAAGTAAAAAATCAATTAATTGATGATTTATGTCAAACAAAAACTAAGCACTGCCTTTTCACATCTTTTCTTGAATCTTATTGGCTGTTGAAATTTTGTAAACAAAAGAAAATGGAAAAGCTCCGCCTTCTCATCATCTTTTCTTGAATCTTATTGGCTGTTAAAATTTTTATATGGCTGCCAAAAATTAAAAATTTACGAACGCTTTTGTTTTATTTTGAAAATGATAAACGAATGTTTTAGAGCATTTTAAAAATATTTTTTGATGAAATACAAATAAAATACAAATTATTTTCATATAATATGTCAAAAATAAATATTATTTTACAAAAATAGTTACGTTTTTAGCAAGAATTATTTATTTATTGCAAAGTCGGGAAAAAAAAATCATAACGTGAAATTATGATTGCCGTTTCTTTTCATGTCAACCGTAACAAATATTTTTAAAATTAAAAATCAAAATTTATTTTTGAACAAACTTTCGTTTATTTTTATAATGTGAGAAATTACTAATATACTTTTTAAAAACGAAACTAAAGTGAATATATTTAAAAAAACGGTCAATAACTTTTGAAAAATTGATACATTATTTTGTGCATCGGCTAATTAAAAGCTTTGAGTGATACCACCTGCAGCGAATGAACAATTGGACAGTTAAAGGGTTAATATTATATATAATTAATTATATTCCATGATATTGAGAAATAATGTGAAAAATATTAAATGTCAGAATACATATATATATATTTGATTATTTATAATATGCACAAAATGTGTGCCAAGCTGCCTACAGCACTATTTGAATCAATGCATATATGACATTGATACATAGTATTAGACCTGCTATGTCTTTTCACATCTGTATCATTCCATTGATAACTTTCTAATCTTGTGATGTTTATCAAATAACATTTACACTGGAATTTCTAACAAGCTTAAGTGATAAATTTGTCAAAATAGACCAAGTGTACACATTATTTCACATTTTCTCAAGATTTAAAAAGTTATTGGCAGACTGATATGTATGTGAAAAGATGTAGCAGTTCTAATAAGTAACACTAATCGCACCATATAAAATCTATACAAATACATTTTTAACAATATGAAAAATATAAATTTGTACACAAAAATAATAAAAAACACATTTAAAATATTTCATGCCATCAAAGCCACCCTCTCTCTCTCTTCCTGCACAAATTAATATTCTGCCATCACAACACATCTATCAAGTGCCAAATTTTCTTAAAATTAAAAAATACTACATATATTAATTCTGGCATGAAATTACAAAGCAGGAACTAAAGCAAAATTAACAAAAAATAATACTACATAAACAAAATAAAAAAAGTACCACATCTATTCTATCACTTAGATAAGTATATTAATTACAAAAGTATAAGTAAATTAACTACAAAATGGACAGTAAAGCAAAGAAAAAAAAATACTGTCTATTAACTACATCAGAAAAGTAAAAAATGGACAGATAAAAAAAAAACATACGTCTAGATCAGATTTTTAAAAAATGGACAGTTAAGCATGTGTTTATATGATATATCGGCTGCATGAGATCTTGATCGAAAAATGTCTAAATACATTAATTTTGTTAAAAAAACAAACAAAATCAATGAGTGAACTGGGTTTTTAAATATACACCTGGGTCTATTTTTATGCGGACTTATTTAACACGATTTTGAAGTTACACGATTCGTGTTTCACCAGAAGTCGATTTCCGATAATGAGCTATTACTTTAAATAATAAATTTCGCGCTTATATTGAAAGTAATAGCACATTATTGGAATTCGATTTTCATCTTAGTAATTTCAATATTTTCAGTGCTTTACAATAGTAACATTTTATGCAATAATAAAATTAAAATCATGACTTCCACATTTTATGTATACACATATTAAATTTTAAAAGATTGTAATGTAAATTTGTTCAAACATTGTGCGTGTTAATTTTGCATTTTACATCACATCCTGTTTTTGCTTTTTAAAAAAGAACGTAATCAATTATTATTTTCTTATTAATGACACTAATCATTAACGTGCTCTTAAATTCCAACGAGAGCTAAATGATTGTATGTCTGGATATCGCGAGCTTCGTAAACAATTAATAAAACCATCGTCTCAAAGATTAATTATGTTGTCACCAGAAAATCATAATAATTAAAATGTGTATAAAAAAAATGTAAATTACTGTACTGTAAATTATGCATAAACATATATTATTTTGAATAAAATTAAATATTATAGTTAAAAAAAAGTTTGTCTTGTATCAATTTTTTTCAAATTTGAAATTTTTTATTAGTCATATTTTATTTCCTTATTTTTTTTTGCGCGAATTTTAACGTAATTTTATGTTGGTGCTTTGCTTTTACGCGACTTTTGAAAAATCACAGACCGCGTCCCCCCTTTTTCAATGTAAGTTACGTCTATTTTTGCGCGATTTCTGAGGAATCTATCTATCGCGTAAAACGAGACCCAGGTGTAATCCAGAATGCAAACGAAAGAGCCATCTTTTTAATGCAACCAGTAGATCACAGTTTTTTTTAAGTTTTATATGTTTTACAGGAAAAAAAAAGTGTAAACTTTTATTAAAACAGAATCAATGATGTGGAATGATTTTTTTAATATCATTTTTGTGCACAAATCTATCACTTAAGTTTGTCAGAAGTTCTGCTGTTCATATTATTTACCGAGATGATGGGACTGCAAGGTTGGAAATTTATGGGCGGAATGATATGGATGTGAAAAGACATAGCAGATCTAATGTATAAGTACCATGACATTATTTTTTAAGATCCAATTGAGTCTGGATCAAGAGTTACAACATAAAATGTGACAGTGAGCTTTATATTACTTAACCCATGATGAAATGTGCTGACAAATTTTATTTTAAATTAGGCAAAACTGCAGTGAATCTATATGTTACAAAAATATTATAAGATGTTTGCAAAATTCTGTGATAGCAAATAGTGCATATACAACATTGTGACATTATTTATTCACCATAAAAATTTTAAGATGCTACTGTAGCTGGATCAAGAGTAATAACATGAAATGTGACAATGTGCTAAATTTGTACCTTAACTTATGATGGAACATGGTAACATTAAATTTGATTTTAAATTGGGCAAAACAGCAATAAACATATGAATTTCAAAAATATTAGAAATAGTTGCAAAATTCTGTGATGGTAAATAGTGCATTAAGGGTGATCCACAAAAGTATGAAACACCATTAAATTTCACATTATAACTCATGGTTTAACCACATTAACATTTTAAATTTGTTTTATGAAGAATAGTTAAATTATGACACTACATAACATATCCACTGATTCAGTAATGGCACTGCAGGAAGCTTGAAGAGAGAACCAGTCATTTTTTCACTAAGACATTGTCTGTGCTGTTAAATTCAAACTTTATCTTTGTTTATAAACTAGTGCTGCTGAAAATACTTAGCATAGAGGTATGATAAACATAATTGTAGAGACTTATGGTTTACATCATTTGAGAATGACAATTATTAAATAGTTGAAACATTAATTTGTTTTCTTAGGTTAATTCAGAATAAATCTAAGACTTTGCAAAAATTTATCTAATTTATTTATTAAACTATACTGAATAAAGTTAATAAAAAAATTCTACATACTTTAATATGTATATTGTGAAGAAGTACAGAAACTGTTGACAAAATTCTGTAGTAAATATCTAAATGATAAAGATGTATCAATGACTAGAAGAATGCAAATTATAGACTTATCAGTTGTATCCAAGACCTGTAGATTACGAAAAGGAATTTGATTTTATAAAGATTTTCACAGAGATTAAAGCTTTGAACCATCAAGATATAGATTTGAGATAATAGTTATCTACTAAAGAATATTTATTAATATATGACTAGATTACACCTGGGTCTCTTTTTACGCGGACTTATTTAACACGATTTTGAAGTTACGCGATTCATGTTTCACCGGAAGTCGAACTCCGATAATGCGCTATTACTTCTATTACTTTAAATAATAATTTTCACGCACTTACATTATATTGAAAGTAATAGTACATTATTGGAATTCGACTTTCATCTTAGTAATTTCAATATTTTCAGTGCTTTATAATAGTAAGATTTTATGCAATAATGAAATTAAAATCATGATTTCCACATTTTATGTATACACACATTAAATTTTACAAGATTATAATGTAAAGTTGTTCAAACATTGTGCGTGTTAATTTTGCAATTTAAATCACATTCTGTTTTTGCTTTTTAAAAAAGAACGTAATCAATTATTAATCATTTAGTGTCCACAAATTAATTTTTAAAAGGCGAATAATAGCAGTGCACACAATTGAATTTGACAATTAAAAATTAAAATCTGATTTTTAATTGTAATTAACAATTTAAAAATTACTTACGGCGACTTGAAATTAATGTGATGTGAAATTTGATTTTTAAACGGAATTGAAAATTAAAAAATTAAAGACAAAAATAAGAATTTAATCTTTAGTTGTTAGTTTCATAAACAATTAATAAAATCGTCTTAAAGATTAATTACTAATTATGTTGTCATCAGAAAGCCATTGACACAACATGAGTGTGAAGTTGACGCTAATTGTATTTACTCTTGTGAAAAATTGATTTTTTACCAGTTTGCAAACGAACGTGTTTTTCGGCAAGTAGCGATAATAATTAAAATGTGTATAAAAAAATGTAAATTACTGTACTGTAAATTATGCATAAAAATATATTATTTTGAATAAAATTAAATATTATAGTTAAAAAAAGTTTGTCTTGTATCAATTTTTTTCAAATTTGAAATTTTTTATTAGTCATATTTTATTTCCTTATTTTTTTTTTTTGCGCAAATTTTAAAGTAATTTTATGTTGGTGCTTTGCTTTTACGTGAATTTTGAAAAATCACAGACCGCATTCCCCCTTTTTCAATGTAAGTTACGTCTATTTTTGCACGATTTCGTTTGCGCGCGTTTTCTGAGGAACCTATCTATCGCGTAAAACGAGACCCAGCTGTACATTGTAACTCTAAGATTAGAATTAGTAAGTATATCCAGTAAAATGATCCCATATTCAAAACTTTTAACAACAGTTTTACAAGAATTATTATAAAGATTAAAACAGGAAGTTAAGGGAATAAAAATATATGGATCTCATTTAAGTCATTTAGATTTTGCAGGTCATATGATACTTTTTGGAAATAATGCTCTAGACCTTCAAGAAATATTGCAATAATTATCAGATTAAATTGTGCAAGCAGGACTAAAAATAAATGCCTAAAAGATTAAAGCAGTGGTCTTCAACCTTTTCACACCTGTGGACCGGTAAAAATAAGGATAAGGTTTCATGGCCTGGCAAAAATAAGAATAAGGTTTCAGGGACCGGCAGAAGTCTATAGATAAATTTTCTTAAAGATGTAAACTGCTTAGTTTTAGATGAGCATAATTGTTATAACTGATCAAAACAATGTTAAATATACAAGAAAAAATTATATATACATAGAGTTTGTATAATAAAAAACTTTTTTTTTTTTAATTTTTTTAGAAAAGTAATAAAAAATTTAATTCTACCCCTCCTCCCCATAAACATCTGTGATAACTAAAAAAACCAATTAATTTACGTATGATTGATTAGATTTTGTTTTCGTTCTGTTTCTTTTTTTTTAATTGGGTAAAAATGAGATAAATAAAAATTGTTTATATTAATTAAAAGTTTAAAGTCTTATTATTTTGTTATTACAAACTTTCCTGTGGCCCGCCAGAAAACTTCTGCGGCCCGGCACTGGTCCGCGGACCAAGGGTTGAAGATCATTGGACTAAAGTGATGTTCAATGAATTTTTTCAGAAAAATATTGATAATCATACATCGGAAGGTAACAACTACAAATATTTGTTCAGATTATTTATACAGATGAAAAAACAATTAGTTTTAAATTTGGAGACTTTTAGATAAAAATAACTTAATATTAAAAAAAAAAAAAGACTACTTGATTGAAAAGGAAAGTTTTTAAAAATGTGTTTTAACAATTTTTACTTATGGAACTAAGACTTGGATATTTATGATTTCAATTCAGAGGTTTTACACCACTCTACAAAATATAGGAAGATGTATATTGAAAGTAACAAAAAGGAAATGAAAGTGGAATAAACAGGTACCTAAAACATCATTGAAAGAATTATCAGATTGAAACAAACTTGGACTAGATGTATTGCTAGATGGTAACTGCCCCCTTAAAATTTTAAATAGAATTTGAATTTTAAAAAATCCTACCTATAAGGAGGTTGCAGAAAAAAATTTGCTGTTAACTGAGGCCTTAGAAAATAAAAGAAACAAGCAGGGCAAATTCCTAATATCCATTCCATACATTCTTGACGTAGCTATTATTACTAGGTGATTATTCATATAGTATACAAACCTGGATGGGGTGCTCACTAACATGCATTAGCCAGCATGGTGAGTTTATTGGCTTTTATCTCTCGGTTTAAGATCAAGAAACACCATGGTATAAGGGAGAATGAATGTGTATGTGAATAAATAGGTATATACAATCATGACAAGACAAAAATAAATTGTGGCTCTTATTCCCAGGAGGCTGTAACGTCACGAATCAAGTAAATGCTTGGTGGTCGAAGATGGAGAATGCTAAGAATCCCCTGAATGTGGACCCAGGCTGACATTTGATGACGACTATTTATTTAGGTACATTACAACTGCAGATAACTTTCAAGTGAAGGAAGATTGCAAGAATTGGAAGAAGAACTGTGTCATATTAAATGGAACATTATTGGATTTGGTCACGTTAGAAGAAAAGCTGAAGATACAATTGCATTAAAAAGTGGACATATACTCTAAAATACAGCCACAAATATTGGAAGTACAAGTGAAGTAGAATTCATTATAAATAAAAAGGTGAAGAACAACATTGTGGAGCTTGATGATGTATTGGACAGAGTGGCAATTCTAGTTATTCAACTTAATAGCAGATACCAAATGCAGATAATTCAGATTTATGCCACAACAAGTTCTTATAGTGATGAAGTAGTCAAAGATTTTAATATGGATATACAAAAAGCTTTTGATCAGAGTAAACATTTTAAAATTATTATGGTAATAAAAATGAGAAAGGATATAGACTTGTGGAGTTTGCAGAAAAAGAAAAACTTTATATTATAAATTCTTTTTTTGAGAAAATATGTTAAAAGGAAATGAACATGGAAGCATCCAAATGAAAGTACACAGAAATGGATAATATTTTGACTAACAGAAAATAAATATTTTAAGAATGTAATGTCCTTAATAAATTCAACAAAGGAAGTGATCATCGATTAGTAATATGTAAGATATGAGTTAATGCAAAATTAGAGAGACAAAAATTATTAAAAAAAACATTTACAGTTGATATTCCTAATCTTCAGAAACATTCTAATAAATTTAAATTAGAACTTGCAAATCGTTTTAAAGTATATTAGTAGATTTTGAACGTGATTCAGATTTAAATGAGAATAACTGATACACTTTTAAAAACTGCAACAAAGATAACTGGTATAAAAATGATGCATTAAGAAGGATTGAATATCTCAAATTTTGTAAAGAAGTGCGAAAAAGAATTGATAATGATATAAGAAAGAACAATTGTGAACTAGCAATGAAAGCTGTAGAAGTCAAAAAAAAATCTCAAGAGTATAAAATTTTTTGGTATTGGTATGAAACATATTTGCAATAAGAAAAAAAGATGAAACTATTACTTAAAAGAGAGCAGACACCATGAAATGGGTAAAAGAGTCCTATCATGAATTTTATAATAATAAAGAACAAGTACACCCTACATTTATTATATCTTCTGAATTGCCCAGGATTTTAAATGAAGAAGTGAGACATTCAATTAAAATCATAAAAAAGGGTAAAGCTCCAGGTAATGATGGAATTATAATGGATATATCAAAAGAAGCAGGTGAAGAAATAAAAAAAATTTTGGCATAGTTATATACCAAATGTTTAAGTGATAAAGATGTACCAGATGACTGAAAGAATGCAGTATTAATATTTAAAAAAGATGATAAAGAGGACATTAGAAATTACAGACCTAGCAGTCTTTTATCAGTTTTATACAAAATTTTTGCCAAGATAATTACGACTCATCTACAGAGCACTTTGGATTTCAACAAACCAAAAGAACAGGTTGGATTTAAAAATAGTTTCATATCCACGTATTGAGAGAAGTTATAGAAAGGACCAATGAATATGAGTCGCCATTTGATTCTATAATCATTTCTTCAGTCATTAAAGTATTCATTTTCTGAAGAATATTTATAAAAATGCAACAGCAACAATTAGATTACATAATGATACTAGGAAGGTTAACATTGAAAAGGGTGTAAGACAAGGTGACTCCATACCTCCAAAACTTTTTACAGAAGAGTTGCAAAAAATATTTTATAGATTATAATGAGAAGCTAAAGGAATAAAAATAAATGAAAATAATTTAAAGTCATTTAGATATTGCAGATGATGCAGTTGTTTTTGCAAATAATGCTTCAGTGCTTCAGGAAATGTTACAAGAGTTATCAGATGAAAGCAAGAAAATAGGATTAAAGGTAAATGTTAAACAGACTAAAGTAATGTTCCATGAATTTTCTCAAAAGATGAAAATATTATAACGGTCGGATGATAATAAAGACTTACCGTATCTGCGCTATAGGGTGCCACCAGGCTACTTGAACCTCGAAAATTTATATAGTAGGCAGATACGCGCTGTTAAGATCTAACTTTTACATACATATTTTATTCCGACCGTCAGCCCATGCCACTAGCTCAGTGAGACGCAGAGATTTATAAAATATAAATTCTTATTTAAAAATATTTTCAATATTAAAAAAATAAAAGAGAAGCCACTGCCAGAATAACACACACAAACATTTATTAAACATATATGTAATTTAGAATTATTATTTTAGTCTAACTTTTACGTTAATTTTAGCATTTACTTTATATTTTTAACTTTTTTTTATTTTTGAAGTTCGCACAGATGAATTTAATATTTTATTAGTGTCGAGTATGGATAGATTACATCGATTGCATTTGAAAAGAAAATATTCTATCCCTTATTTAACCTTAGGCCAAAAGTCCGCAGCCAAACTAATATCAATCTATCTGATACATCGATGTATCCAATGCAGCATGAATACGACAGCACAATACCATACTGTCAGGAATGCACATCTGAACAGCATGGTTAAGAGAAGAAATTGTCTCTTGTCCAGTACAGGAATGTTACGTCTGTCTGGCGAGAAGAACAATAAAAAAAAAATCCATAGGAAGGAATTGCGGTCCTTTTTACCGTCTTACTATCCCATTCCATAGGCTAAAAGGGTGATCCAAGGAGCAGGGAATATGTCTGCTTCCGATGGTCAGTACGAAATGGGCCTTATTTTGCGTAGTGCGGCATATCATGTGATCCTGCACATAGCGGACCTTCATACTACATTTACTAATTACACCAATATATCCAAACGATTAACCCAATTTAACTACGAATCAAATAATCTAAGATTTATCCTCCCTTAAACTTCATAACTTTACAAATCTGTGCAGCCATTCACTCCCGACTTAAATTTAACATTTATTAAAAGTTGTTTAACAAAAAAAAAAAATCATAATAAAAACTTAAAGAACAAAAAAAAAAATAACTTAATGAAAATGATTTAAAAAAAATACATCAAATAAAATTAATTATTAATAATAATTTACATTGGTCAGATAGGATTCTATTTCTATTAAATACTGAAAAGGTTTTGGAATTAAAGTTCTTACTGTTTTGAAAATTTTCATTAGTTATATAGTTCTTACAGTTTTAGAAAAGTTCATCCTTTACAGTTACATGCAATTTGGGATCCAGCGTTAATTCTCCCAATGTCCTATGGTCCGCAATATAGGAAAACGATTGGTCATTTCTCTTTTTTTTTTTTTAGCAAAACTGAAGGGATTGATGGGTGCGTCTTTTCAATCCCTTCTCCTTCAACTCTCTCCGCACTAACACATATAGCACACCTCTGCTTTCACATCTCTATCTTTTTTTATTTCCAAACTTTTCCTTTTATATTAAACTTTCGGATCCAGTGGACATTATGTCATAATGATGATGATCCTTTCGTTGAGGTCCGTTTCCTGAGAGATTTCTTTTATTGGCTATTAGTTTCTATTGTTTTTTTCTCTCCTATCTGACCTTTACTTATAAATTTTGTGATGCCCAAGGGCTAGTTCACTTTAACTAATTAAAATAATCATTTCCATATTACAAAACATTAATTAATTTATTGTACATTCTTTTTATCTTTAAATCTTTCAAGTTTTTTTCTTAATATTTGTTTTTAAAACTTTTGCTTTTTTTAATAGTTTTCTTTTAATAATTTTTCATCTGTGCAATTTTATGTGTGTATAAAGTTTAGATGACATTTAACTTTCAGTTTTTAATTTCTTAAAAAAGAAGTTTTTATTTGCAAACTTTTTAATGTCTAATTTTTAAAATAAATAATGTAACGGCGTGTGTGCCCGTTACATATCAGTAAACTTGCTTTAAAAAAATTTTTTTTTTTTTATTAGGGTTAGCAATTACAGTACATGATTAAGGAAGACATTTGCAAAGACATTCGGTTAGTAATTTTACAAAAAGACTATATAAAAAAAAAATGTTGACTCATTTTCCCTATGAACCATCTATGTTTATGCCTCCTCCCCCCAAGAGTTCCTTTTTCTCTACATTTCATTTTTAAACACACGGCATGACAAGCAAATTATTTATTTAGGAAGGTTGCATTGATGTAAATACGTTTTAAGAGATAATGGATTTGTACGTGTATATTTGCATCACAATTATATATACCACCAACTTATTTGATTAATTGAAATGCTTAAATGGGGATTACACTGAGGTAGATTCCCAAGGGACACTCATTGTAAGGTATCACATTTACAATCATAAACTTATGTGGCTGTGCGCACCTATACACATTAAAGCATAATATATATTAACACACACAAAAAAACTTATATTAATTGCAACCTTTTGACTTTTTAAAAAAAAAAAAAATTACAGTTTTAAAATTATTAATATCTTTTCTTTCTCGTTTTTAATATATGTGCTATTTCTTTCTGGCAGTGCTGTTATAAAATTTAAAGTATACGACTTTATGTAATTAGATAAAAATATTTCATTTTGGAAAAAAAAAATTTACTCAGGGTCCTCGTGGTTAAAGTATATTGGTCCATGTTGGGTGGCCAATTATAACGGTTGGGGTGATCATAAAGTCTTACTGTATCTATGCTATAGAGTGCCATCAGACTATTTGAACCTGGAAAATTTATACAGTAGGCAGATACGAGCTGTTAATATCTAACTTTTACATATATATTTTATTCCGACCGACAGCCCATGCCACTAGCTCAGTGAGACGCAGAGATTTATAAAATATAAATTATTTAAAAATATTTTCAATATTAAAAAAATAAAAGAGAAGCCACTACCAGTAATAACACACACAAACATTTATTAAACATATATGTAATTTAGAATTATTATTTTAGTCTGACTTTTACGTTAATTTTAGCATTTAATTTATATTTTTAACTTTTTTTTATTTTTGAAGTTCGCACAGATGAATTTAATATTTTATTAGTGCCGAGTATGGATAGACTATATAGATTGCATTTGAAAAGAAAATATTCTATCCCTTATTTAACTTTAGGCCAAAAGTTCGCAGTCAAACTAATGTCAATCTATCTGACACATCCATGTATTCAATGCAGCATGAATACGACAGCTCAATACCATACTGTCAGGAATGCACATCTGAACAACATGGTTAAGAGAAGAAATTGTCTCGTCCAGTATAGGAATGTTACATCTGTCTGGCGAAAAGAACAATAAAAAAAAAACTCTATAGGAAGGAATTGCGCTTCTTTTTACCGTCTTACTATCCCATTCCAAAGGCTAAAGGGGTGATACAAGGAGCAGGGAATACATCTGCTTCCGATGGTCAGTACGAAATGGGCCTTATTTTGCCCTAGTGCGGCCTATCATGTGATCCTGCACATAGCGGACCTTCATACTACATTTACTAATTACACCAATATATCCAAACGATTAACCCAATTTAACTACAAAACAAATAACCTAAGATTTACATTCCCCTAAACTTCATAACTTTACGAATCTATGCAGCCATTCACGCCCGACTTAAATTTAACATTTATTAAAAGTTGTTTAACAAAAAAAAAATCATAATAAAAACTTAAAAAAAAAAATAATAACTTAATGGAAATGATTTAAAAAAAAATACACCAAATAAAATTAATTATTAATAATAATTTACATTGGTCAGATAGGATTCTATTTCTATTAAATACTGAAAAGTTTTGGAATTAAAGTTCTTAATGTTTTGAAAATGTTCATTAGCTATATAGTTCTTACTGTTTTAGAAAAATTCATCCTTTACAGTTGCTTGCAATTTGAGATCCAGCATTAATTCCCCTGATGTCCTGTGGTTCGCAATCTAGGAAAACGATTGGTCATTTCTCTCTTTTTTTTTTTTTAGCAAAACTGAAGGGATTGAAGAGTGCATCTTTTTAATCCCTTCTCCTTCAACTCTCTCCGCACTAACCCATATAACACACCTTTGCTTTCACATCTCTATCTTTTTTTTTATTATTTCCAAACTTTTCCTTTTATATTAAACTTTCAGATCCAATGGACATTACGTCATAACGATGATGATCCTTTAGTTGAGGTCTGTTTCCTGAGGGATTTCTTTTATTGGCTATTAGTTTCTATTGTTTTTTCTCTCCTATCTGACATTTACTTATAAATTTTGTGATGCCCAAGGGCTAGTTTACTTTAACTAATTAAAATAATCATTTCCATTTTACAATAGCATTAATTAATTTATTGTACATTCTTTTTATCTTTAAATCTTTCAAGTTTTTTTCTTAATATTTAGTTTTAAAACTTTTTCTTTTTTTAATAAAGTTTTATTTTAATAATTTTTCATCTGTGCGATTTTATATATGTATAAAGTTTAGATGACTTTTAACTTTCAATTTTTAATTTCTTAAAAAAGAAGTTTTTATTTGCAAACTTTTTAATGTCTAATTTTTAAAATAAATAATGTAACGGTGTGTGTGCCCATTACAATATATTGGTTATGATGAGTTAGAAGAAGTTAACAACTACAAATACTATAGTCTGATTATTATTACAGATGGAAACAATGGATGAAATTAGTCATAGAATTAAACTTAATTGGAATGTTTTTGGTAGAAATAACTTAATTTTAAAAAGAAATATGCCTACAAGTTTGGGGGGAAAAAAAGGGGGTTTTAATAAGTGGGTTTTACCAGTTCATACTTATGGATCTGAGACTTTGACACTTAATGAAAAAGCAATACAGAGATTTCAGACCACTCAAAAAAGTATGGAGAAATACATCTTAGGAGTAACAAGAAGAGATCGAAAACGTAATATATACGGATATGAGAACAAACAAATGTTGCTGACATTGAAAGAATTAAAAGACTGGAGTTGGCTGGACATATTGCTAGAAGAGATGATAATAGATGAACAATTGAAATCTTAAACTGGATTACAAGATATTGTAAAATACCCAGAAAGAAACCACATTTGAGATGAATGGATGAAATAAGAAAGTATGCTGAGATAATGTGAAGAAGAGAGACTAGAGATCCGAAATGGATTGAACTTGGTGAGACCTGCATCCTGCAGTTGAGTGATGATGATGATGATCTATCTATAAAGAAGCATCATAAGAGACGGATAAATAAAATAGGTCTGCTGTTGTGATGTGAAGAGTAAAAATTGTAGGTAGGAGAAACTGGAATAAACTTTGACTTTTATTATGCAATGGATAAATAATGATGATTGATTAAAAAAAAAAAGCCATAAATTAAAAAAAAAACCAAATTGAATAAGACTAATAATATAAAATTTAATGCAAATTCTATCATTATTACATATTTATATAAAATATTATCTTTACATTATCAATAATCTATTTAAAAAACAGAAAAAAATATATAGAATCATTGAAACTAATTTGTGAAAAAGAATGTTTGTTGAGTAAAATTAAGAAAGACATTTTCTTACAGGCAGAAGAATCTTTATAAGAGGGGGTGGGAGTAATAGTGTATCTTAAGAAAGATGAATATTGCCCACTATTAATCAAGGCAAAGATAGATTAGCTTCAATACAAAAATGATGAATAATACATAACTTTTTGATAAATAAATGATTCTGTATTAAAAATACAATACTATTTTAAAGATATTTTTTTTGTTGATATAGTGATCAAATAAATACATTAAATTGTATTTGTTTTTATGTCATTATTATAGTAGACAGTAATAATAACTGTCACTTTTCCTTATCAATTTATAGACAATTTATTTCAATTATAACAATGAACATCTTGTTTCAAAAATTTTAAGCCACCAAATATTTAATTTGTATATTTAGTTTTTGGACAACTTTGCATCTTCATCCATGAATTTCACTCATTGGTTAGAATTTGGACAATCATTGACTTTAAATCACAATTGTGTGTAAACAATAAGGAGCGCTGACCCACAGCAAATGTCATCTTGTTTGTTATTATGTTCTCTTTCTAACAGGGTTATTCTTTTTTTCTGCATCTTACAAATTACGGTTTTGATAAATATTGTTTAATGGGCCAAAACATAGTGCTCTCGCGAATAATTTAGAACTTTTTTTTTCAAATTTTATTTTTCCTTTTTTTTCCTTGTGGTATTTTGACAATATCTGTAGCTGTAAAGGTGGTACTTTGACAAAGTAATTGTACATATGCTATCTGATGTTTGAAACCCATTAGAAAATTCATGTGAGATTCGCATTATTTCATGACTAAGTACAATAAGACTATGGCAAGCATAAATCATGTAACATTTATCATGCCAGTAAATGAAATGCTAGATCTTCCGGCTAATCACGCACAATCTTGGCATTCAAGGCAGTTGATGGAAGAAGTTCGAACTCTGGAATTGGCAATGAGATGATTAGCAAGGAAGCAGTTGCTAAAGAATAATGTCCTATGTCAGCATTGCATTGAAGTGTTCACTGGTGAAATATGCTGAAGGCGCAAGTGGTATTAGATAGTAATGAAGATTATGCTGCCACTGTATATCCATCAGATATGGCTCTTTTTTATCCAAAAGTCATCTGTCTCTGCAAACCCTTGTGCTTATAGTCTTTTATTGGGCAAATAATTTGACGTAAGATTACATTGTTCACAAAACTGGTGTAGTGCCCAAGTTATCATAATGTGGGCAAATTTTTGTATTGCTGAGAACTATGCATTATAGTTCAAAATTATTCTACCAGAGTGAATATGTTTCGGCTACTAAAGATAATGTTTACCGTGGTTTTTATGAACTGATTTAGTAAAAGAAATTTTTTTTTTCTTTGAATTTTTTCACTTCACAGAAAAGAATTAATTGCAATGATTGTTTACCAAAAATAAAACTTATTCCAATATGTATGCCCTGAAATCAGAGAACTTAGAATCTAAGTAATTGTAATTATATAAAACAACAGGGATAATAATTATTAAGCGCAAGCAGATGATAAAATAATAATGTGAAAGGCTGAAACCTTTGACATAAGTGCCTTAAAAATGCTTATATGAGTTTCCTATGCAATCATTATTATATTTGATTGGCTGTCATATAAGCATTTTTAAGGCACTTCTGTCAAAGGTTTCAACTGTAAGTATATAATATTTTTCATATTTTTTTTTATATAAATAATTTATAATGCTATAGAATAAAGTTTTATTTTATGTTGTAGAATGACTGTGTTCTGATACGCATATATGATATGAGATACCTTGGCTTGTAAATATATTTCAGAGATATTGTTTATTATCTGTAAGTAAATACAATATTTTTAATACATTTTTTATATAATTTATAATGCTATAAAATAAAAGTTTGTTTTGTGTTTTAGAATGTCTGTTTTGTGTTCCAATATATATATAACTCCAAACACTTAGAACCTAGCCAATTGTAATTTTATATGAAAGTAATATTTTCTATCAGCTGTAGTATAAATATTATATATATTGTAAATAATGATTATAATGAAAAGATCAAATTTATTTCATTGTCATAATCTTATTATAAGCAGCAGTTCACATGTTTGTTTTGTATGGATCTGTATCATACATCTTTGTCATGTATATAATAAGCAATTATATTTCATTTTTTGAAATCTATAGGTATTTTTTTTGCTTAGTTATCACCATCTGTAGAAATGTGATGATATACCTTAAAAAAACTTTTTAGTCTTTCATCTTATCACTTTTTCTTTTATATTATATATACATATTATTATTTTTTCCAATTATTTTATAATTAATTTCATTTTTATAATAAATTACAATAAATTAAGATTCTGTTTGCATAATATATGATATACAATTCCTAATATCCGATATCCAATACTTATTGTGAAATATTACGTTTTTTTATCTTAGAAAGAAGCTATGTGCAGCAGACAGCTACATAGAAGGACAATATTGGGTCAGCTATCAAAAATGAAATTCTTTAGCATGTCTTATTTCTAATGCTTTACAATTAAGAATTATCTCATGTAAGGCATGTTATATATATATGTTGTTTTTTTCAAAAATTAGTAAATAATGTGATTAGGCTACCTAGAAAAATGTTAGATTAAAATTTAACTCTCAAAATTTAGAATTTGTGAATCTATAAAAAAAAAAAAAATAAGCATTTGTAAAAGTGTTAAAAAATTAATTTGTTAATATTTTTTAAGGGTAATGACTATTTTCTCAGCATTATGACATTCCTTAGTATTCATTCTTTTGAACCATATATAACACATCATATTTAGTCCATTAATCTTGAAGATCTTATACAAATTGTATCTCGGCCCAATTGCTTAAAATTTAACATAGCGTCCATTGGAAATCAAGGGGTTATAGACAATTTATTTCTAATAAAACGAACATTTTGCTTCAAAAATTTTAAGCCAAATTAAGATATCTAGGCAATAAAGTACACATTACTTATCAAGACAAAATTTGTCCACAGTATGCTTTATATTTTAACTGAAAACAAAAATATAAATGACAAAAAAATACTTACATTTTTTTTCTGTAAATTGATGTAGAAGACATGATTTCCCTACACCCATATCACCAATAATGATATATTTAAAAATATAGGAATAATTATATGGCCCAGTTGACATTTTGGACCCTTAAAATGAAATATCTGTAAAAAAAAAGAAGAAGATATAAACATCATAATAAACTTCATTAATACTCCTTTCATACTTTAAGCAAATATTTTTATTTATAACACTTTCGACTGTTCTAGCAATTTTATTCAGATCTACAACAAAAAAATTATAATAAACCAAAATAATGTAAATTTTGATTTTTAATTTTTTGATTTTTGTTTTGTTTTTTTGGTTTTATTTATGTAATTTTAATTATGTAAAAATTTTAATTTTTGGTATTTATAGATTAATGTTTAATGATTTTTAATGTTTTTGTTTTTAATAGTTTGATGTTAAAAATTTGAATTCCATACATTTAATATGGTTGTAATTTTAAAATATTTTTAAAGGAAATTTTAATTTTTAATATTTTGGATTTTGAAAGGTTAAAAAAATTTTTGTTTAAAAGTTTTGGATTGAGTTGTTTTTGCTTTACATTATTTTGGTTTATTATAATTTTATAAAGATGGCTATGTGAAAATATAAATAATTTTGGTAGTACTGAAGAAGTCTGCAAGGACAGTCCAAACTTATAAATAAAAAATATTTGCTTAAAGTATTAAAGGAGTAATAATGAAGTTTATATTGAAATATGAAAAAAAAAGCAAATTACTGAGGGAGGAAGAAATAAATAAGAGAATGTGTATACTAATAGCTAAATTATCAATAAAATTGTTTCAGATGAAAAAACATTTAACTTTTTTCACATGTTAATAAAGTATATCAATAATAATCTAATTAGAATGAGGTTTGAGAAGAAAAAATGACAGATTGCATTGTGATCTATGGACATAAAACTCTAGAATGTATCATTCCACCACTATATTAATGACAGAAGAAAATATAATATAATCAAGAGGTAAATAAAAAAGATATATTCCATTTTTGATGATTATTCTAGTTTTTTTTAAGTGTCATAGCATCGGCCGGGACGCAAACCCGCAACCCGGGCAACTGCCTGCAAGTGCAGGCAGTTGCGCTGACCTCTCGACCACCAATGCACGACATGATTATTCTAATTAACTTCTACTTTTCTTATAATAGTCAATTTTTTTTTATATAAAAAAAATATTTTAAGATCATTTATTATTTTCCTCACAATCTTTTTAACACAATGTCAATTTTAATGTTTTTAATTAATATAAATGGATTCATTTTCCACCACTTGTCTATATATTGCCAATCTCAAGTAAAAGTTTTCTTTTAATTATATTTCATTTGATTAAAAAATCTAAATAGTTTAAAATTGTCTATAATATAGAAGATGCAACTAAAGTTACATTTATAATATACACACAACCATAAGGTCCTTGAAAAGAATCTCATAAAATAAAGTTTAACATATTTGCTTCAAGGTGTTTTAATTCAGACTTGTTAAAAATTGTAAATTTTTTTAGGTTCCAAGCATATCTAGAATTTTTATTTCAGTTATGTGGCCCAAAGCTAACTGTGTGGTCATTATTAGTTGGAGAGTAAAACAAAGAATAGACAAACACTAAAAACTTTCGCCTAATGGCAGTGATAAGCTTTATTTCATTTGCAGTAGACTACTTAAGGCTGCTTTTATCTTTTTTTTTTATTCTATATTCATGACACACACTGATTTTAAAAATAATTATTAAATTAAAAAAAGAACTTCCTACATTACAAAAGTAAATGGAATACATATACATTAACAGCTTCTATTTTATACCTCAATATGTTTGCTTAAATAAATACTTAACATTTTAAATAAAAAGCTTCAATTCCTTGCAAAATCTACAACAATCAATTTGTACTATCTCTTATTTATAGAAGTTTAATTTTTTTTTTCTCAATACAATCAAGGGTATCATTAAACAACTCAATAATTTAATTTTTAAGACCATTACTATAATCACATTAGTTTTATAACTATCAACTTACTGTTTATATTAATATTTTTACATCTTTTACTAAAAAGAAGGAAAAGTATGTCTGACAATTAAAAGAAGAGAGAAAGACCATTAAACATTGTGAGAATGTTAGCTAGAAAGAATATACAGAAGAATATAAAAATATCTGCCATGAACTGAGTTTTTATATATTAAGTTATTAGGGGAAACAAAAATAATAGTGTTGGTGTGCTAGTGAGAACAAATGATGTAAACAGAGGAACAAAAAATAATAAAGCATATAAATTAGTTTGAGGGGAAAAAATGGGGAAGTAGGAGTAGTGAGTTTATTACAGAAGTTTATTAATAGGGTAAATGGAAAAATAGTAGTACACCTGTTTTTTTTTTTACGCGGACTTATTTAACACGATTTTAAAGTTACGCGATTCGTGTTTCACCGGAAGTCGAAGTCCGATAACGCGCTATTACTTTAAATAATAAATTTCGTGCACTTACGTTATATTGAAAGTAATAGCACATTATTGGAATTCGACTTTCCTCTTAGTAATTTCAATATTTTCAGTGCTTTATAATAGTAAGATTTTATGCAATAATGAAATTAAAATTATGATTTCCACATTTTATGTATACACACATTAAATTTGACAAGATTATAATGTAAATTTGTTCAAACATTGTGCGTGTTAATTTTGCATTTTAAATCACATTCTGTTTTTGCTTTTTAAAAAAGAACGTAATCAATTATTAATCATTTAGTGTCCACAAGTTTATTTTTAAAAGGTCAGTAATAGGAGTGGGCACAATTAAAATTAAAATCTGATTTTTAATTGTAATTAACAATTTAAAAATTACTAACGGGCGACTTGAAATTAATGTGATGTAAAACGAAATTTGATTTTTAAACGGAATTGAAAATTAAAGACAAAAATAAGAATTTAATTTTTAGTTGTTAGTTTTAATTAAATTTTTCCCAGCAGTGGTGAATAAGTGTCATTTTATTATCATAAGTCTAAGTTCATAAACAATTAATAAAATCATTGTCGTCGTCAACAGAAAACCATTAACACAACACGAGAGTGAACTTGGTGCTAGTTGTATTTCCTCTTGCGAGAATAATTGCTGAGATATTCTTGACTTCGTTTAAGGAGAAGCCAAATATATCACATCACATCACATGAGAATCTGATTTTTTACTAGTTTGCCAACGAACGTCTTTTTGGGCAAATAGTGATAATAATTAAAACGTGTATAAAAAAATTTAAATTACTGTACTGTAAATTATGCATAAAATTATATTATTTTGAATAAAATTAAATATTATAGTTAAAAAAAGTTTGTCTTGTATCATTTTTTTTTCAAATTTGAAATTTTTTATTAGTCATATTTTATTTCCTTATTTTTTTTTTTTGCGCGAATTTTAAAGTAATTTTACATTGGTGCTTTGCTTTTACACGAATTTTGAAAAACCACAGACCGCACCCCCCCCTTTTTCCATGTAAGTTACGTTTATTTTTGCACGATTTCATTTGCGCGTGTTTTCTGAGGAACCTATCTATCGAGTAAAACGAGACCCAGGTGTATTAATATTTTAGATGTGTTCATTAGAAATACAGTTTTAATTAAAAGAGATGGGTTATATTTGTTAGAAAAGAGACAAAAATATTAGGTGACTTAATTTATAAAATATGAAAAGGAAGAATGTGTTTATATTTAGAGAAATGAGTAAAAAATAATTTGGATAAGAAGATAGAAAGATGGAATATGTAAAGATAAAAATGATTTTTTTTGTGAGAATGCCTGAAAATAGTTATAAGAAAAAAATATTTAAATATAAATTGTTTTCAAAAATATGCAAAGAGATAAGAATAAATGAAGAAAAGTAGAATTTTTTTATAGGAAAAAAAATAGGTTTGTGAGCAGTCCAAAGGAGAAAAAAAGAAAGAGGTATCGAGATTATTGTGAAGGGAAAAATCTTACAGAAAAATTGTAAAGAACATACAAAATTAAAATTTGATGATGAGAAATAAATGTGATATATTTAACTATTAGAGTTGGGGAAGATGTAAAAGAGTGAAATGAGAGTATTTGAGAATGCTCATATGAAGATATAAATGAGTCTAAAAAAAGTAATGATAAAATATTAATTATTAGATGATACAATTGGTCATATTAATGAAGCAGAGAATGAGACTACAGCATTATTAAAGATATAGAAGAAAAGTAGATTTAAAATTAGAAATTTGAGTAAAGTATACGATGGGAAATTTATGTTGTTGACATCGAAATCAAAAACATTAACTATGTAAAAAGAATTAAAAAAGATACAAAGCATTAATGTGTTTGATATGGGGTTGGGGGAATAATGGTAGAATTAGAGATATCTGAAAGGTTAAATAATGAAATTTATAAGAAGGTTGATAAAGATAGCTGGGAAATAAACAATATTAAATTGTGTAGGTTAAATATTATTTTAAAAACAATTATGAAAGATGGACATTTAAAAATTATGAAGAGTGAATGGATATAATGAATAAGATTGAAATGATTTATTTGTAACTAACAGGATTAATAAGAGAAAAAAGAGGGGGTTGAATTTTAAGAAGTGTAAAAACAGGTTCAGAAGAATTATAAAGGGGCTTATAAGAAGCAAATGAGGGAAAAATAGTGAAGCATTAGATGAAAAAGTTATTTTAAAAAAACCAGAATAAAGATGGAAATGAAGTGAATTTAATAAAAAATTAATGGAGGGATTAGAAATAGCATGGATAGAGAGTACACCTGGGTCTCGATTTATGTGGATTATCTTAATGCGATTTTGAAGTTATGCGATTCATGTTTCATTTTAATATCTTTCATATTTCACTATATTTATTAGATATCAAGAAATTTAAATTATTAATAACCTATTTTGACTTGAAATACTTTTTTTTTTTTTGCAAAAATATAACATTATATTAGCAGCTAACGTAAGTATAGCCTGAAGCTGTATTTAGAATATTAACTTCTATGTAAATAACCTACTTATACTAATGAGTAAATAATAGATTTATATTTACATATAAAAGTATCGCAATAAATATTCAAAAATTTTAAACTTTTAAAATGTATTTTGTTAATTATAACAGAAATAAACAATTTTTTAGATTTTTAAAATAAATAATAACGAAGATTTTATTGATTTTATAAACTGAAAATAATCTTTTTAATGATAATGTATAACCTTTTTGTTTTGATTACGATCTCATTTTTTTAAATATAAAAACAAAAAACCATTAACACAGCTCAAGACTGAAAGTGGAGCTAGTTGTATGTCACATGATGAATCTGATTTCTTAACAGTCACAAACGAACGCATATTGTCAAATACCCAAATAGTGGCTAATGATTAAAATATGTATGAAAAAATGTAAAATTAAATACTGTAGTTAATAAAAAAAGTAAAAAAAGTTTGTCTTGTATTAATTTTTTTCAAATATTTGAAATTTTTTATTAGTCATACTTTATTTCCTTATTTTTTTAATGCAAATTTTAAAATAATTTTTCCTTGTTGCTTTGATTTTATGCGATTTCTGAAAATTTCAACCCCTATCCCCCATTTTTCAAGGTAAGTTAAGTCTATTTTTGTGTGATTTCTTTTATGCGCGTTTTCTGAGCTACCTATCTATCGCACAAAACGAGACCCAGGTGCATTGTAAAAAAATTTTTGAGATATGAAGAAAAAAAAAAAATGTTAAAGCAGAAAAAAGAGATTATGAGAATAGAGAAAAATTAATAAATACATTAAATGATTATATAGTTAACAAATGAACAATTCATTAAAGAGCTTAATTGATGGATAGAGTAAGAATGTTAATATGTAGATTGTAAAAAGGAAAAGTAAGAGGACAGATGATATAGAAGCTAAAATAATAATAGGTATGGGAAGATATGCATAGCTTAATACCTAATCGCCAATGCATAGCTTAGTACCTAATCGCCAAATTCCATAGTTTATAAATTATTTACTATATTCTAATGGATAGGATCAGGACTTGGCTGGAAGAGAGTGAAATTGGGGTCCATAATTGTTTTATTATATCATAGGGAAAATTCATTACATTTTTTAAATATAAAGAAGTTATAATACGATGGATAGAAACCAGATCGCAAAAGTCTTGAAAGTATGGGCAAACATAATTGTTAAGAATGATTATGTCTTTACAAGGATAATTTTTATAAGAACCATTTAGAGAATATAGAATCAGTGGCTGTTAAATGTGAATTTGTATTGAAATGGTAATATCTATTATCACCATTATTTATTTTAACAAAAAAATGGAGATTGAAATATGAAAATTAGGAATAGGGAATCCTATAGTTAGAACTGAAAAATATATAAAGTGATGGCTCCTTTTTTTTTTTTTTTGCAAACAGTGAAGAAGAGTTATTAGATAATGGTGGAGAGACAGAATATGATATGAAAATTCAATTCAATGAAGAAAACTAAGACTATTTTTAATGGACAGGGAAAAGCTGAAGAATAAAAAATAAGATATTCATATTGAAGAACTAGAGGATTTAGATCAGCGGTCCCCAACCTTTTTGCACTTAAGAGCATATTTTATAATACCGGCCAGGTGGCGGGCACCATTTATTTTTTCAATATAAATTTAGTTGGATATTGTTAATAATACACATAATGTACAAAAAAATATTTATTTCAAAAATAAAATTTTAACATTTGATTACAATATAATACAATAATTTACAAGAACTTTTAAAAATTAAATTTATTTGCATTAGATAAATAATTTTTTATAGAGTTCGGATCGCTGCGGGCACACATAAAATGGTCGAAATTGATTAAAAATGTGGTATATTTCTTATATTAGAAACACAACTTATGTAGAATAATTTGAAAAAGAAAATAGTGTCTGCTTTAATATTTGGAAATTGTCCAATACAAAACTTATATAGACAAGCATTGAGCTAAATTGTAATCAGAAAACAACCCTATTCAAGGAGAAATAGATGGATTCCTTTTCAATGAAAAAATAAAAAATGTTTGCAACATTTTAATATATGAATAAAAATAATGAAAAATGTTTAACTAAATTATGTGGATAGGCTATCAATCATAGTGGATTAAAAAAAAGATTCTACAATATGCAAGGTTAATAGAGAATTTAACCCTATATATTTATATAAAAATTGGTATAAATATATTATAACGATCCAAATGAAAGTGAAAATCGAATCTTACCATAACCTGCCCTACAAGGGCGCCATCTAGGCATTTGAACCTAGAAAAATGTATAAAGTAGGCAGATATGCTGTTAAGATCCCACTTTATTTTATATTTAGACCGTTAATAACCTGTTTAATTTGTATCTTAAATATATATAAAAAAATAAAAGCCACTGCCAGTAATTAACACACAAACATTTATTTACGCACATATAAATTTTGAATCATTTTAAATTTTGAGGAATAATATTTATTATTTTAGATTGTAACATTCTTTTAATTTAACTTATTATTGTAAAATTTTAAATCATCTACACAGATGAAATTTATATTTATTTTAAGATTGTCACGTATGAATAAACTACATAGATTTGCATTTGAAAAGAAAATATTCTATCCCTTATTTAACCTTAGGCCAAAAGTTCGCAGTCAAACCGGCGTCAATCCATCTGATACATTGATGTATTCAATGTAGCATGAAAATACAACAGCACTATATACTATACTGTCAGGAATGGACGTCTGAACAGTATAGTTAGAGAAGACATTGATTCTTGTCCAATACAGAAATGTTACATCTGTATGGCAAGAAGGACAATAAAATAAAGACTCCATAGGAAAGGACTGCGGTCCTTTTTGCCGACTTACAATCCCATCCATAGGCAAAAGGGTTTGTGTGGCGTATACAGCAATCCTGCACGTAGCGAACCTCATACTACATCTACTAATTACACCGATATATCCAATCCATTGACCCAATTTAACTATGAAACAAATAACCTAAGATTTACCCTCCCCTAATTTATTAATATAACTTTACAAATCTATATAACCATTCATGCCCGACTTAAATTTAACATTTATACATGTTCGCACAGATGAATTTTATAAAATTTGTTTTATAATGTTGAGTATAGATCGGCTGCATAGATTCCACGGTTAAAAACATTTCAAAATAAACATAATCAATCAAAATACAAAGTCATTGATAACGTCAATTGCAGAGGGAATACAAGAAGCCCAATGGCATTCATCATAAGATGCCGCATTGACATCGATGACATATATATTCTAATCGAATATGAAAACCTTAACATAATTAACCGCTAACGAATCCATGCAACATCCATACCCAACTTAAATTTCATGCATTTAAACAATTTATACAAAAATATTAATAAGAAATGAAAATGGAAATGATTTTAGCAAACTTAACTATGTAAAATTTAAACATCAATAATTGATTTGGAAACTTTAAGTCAGATAAAAGTTCATTTAAAAAAAATTATGCTTAGCTTGTTAAATCTTTAAAGTTCTTAATTATTTGTAGTGAAAATTTTCTGTTTACACCTTACAGTAGAAGAGCTCACGGTTCCTGTTGTCAATTCCCATGAAGACTTTCTTGGAAGACCGGTCTGATATTCTGGAGGTAGCCTTAGCTGGTTCCATTCTGGTATCACAGTCATTTTATTTTTAAAATAAGTGAGAGAGAACGACAAGTGCGTCTTATCGTTCTTCTCACAAAATCAAATTGGAACCGTCAGGAAACTCAATATTTTTCTTTTTATAGTAATCCTCAGGATTCAAAAAACAAAACATCACTGTTCCAATCATTTTCATTAAGGTCCGAGAGGCTTGGTGCTTCCATTGGTCAAGCTAATTTCTTTTATTTTCTTATCTATCTTTCATCAGACTTTTTAATTACAGTATATAAGACCCCCGAGGGCTAGTTTGCTTTTCAATTACTTTATAAAACAATCATTTCCATTTACAAAAATATTTTATCTTTAAATCTAGTTGGGCTGGACATATTGCTAGAAGAGATGATAATAGATGGACAATTGAAATTTTAAAGTGGATTCCAAGAGATTGTAAAAGATCCAGAAAGAGACCACATGTGAGATGGATGGATGAAATAAGAAAGTGTGCAGGGGTGATGTGGAGAAGAGAAGCTAAAGATTGAAGAAGATGGATTAAACTTGGAGAGACCTTCATCCTGCAGTGGATTGATAATGATTAAAAAAAATATTTTTAAAGTTTTGCATCTGTGCGAATATATATACGTTTAACAACTCTTTAATTTTTTTTAGCTTTTAGATTTTTAATAAATTTATTTTTATTTGCGAACTTAGTTTTTATTTTAAATTAATGTAACGGTATATTTATATATCGTTACAATATATAGAATCTATTACAGGCACAAAAGTGAATAAAATAAAGAAAAAGTTGTGGAAAATGAATATGAATAAAAGCAATAGTTTGAAGAATTAAAAGTGATATAACATATAGAAGGAAGAATGATTAAATTAAAAGATTATTGTTATTTAGTGCAAAGGCAGTACCTTTAGATACTAGGAAAGGCAAAACAGATTTTGATAGTAAATGTAGTTTATATGAAGATGGGTGAGAGAGTATTGAACAACTTATTTTAAAGTGTAAGATATTTGAAAAGGAACAGAATAAATTATATGGAAAAAAAAAGAAATATAAAGGGGAATTATGAGAGTGAAAAATAGAGAATTTATATTTTTTTGTTTAGATATCTATGTAACAAAACAGAAATATGAGGAATAATAGAACTATCAAAACAGCTTTTGGTACTTGTGTATAATTCAACCGATGACGTTTTTGACTTACCGATTTCCCTTCAGGTAGACATCGACGTTTTTTGCATGACAACGTTGTCATGGTAACCAAGTGACTGGCGTGATTAATCCATCAGAGTCAATTTTTTTTCCCCACCCGCGAGATTTAAAATTCGTAGAGAGGTTTGGGAAATTTTTTGATTTTTCTGTCTATTGCGATTTTGCTATCCACGGCAACACAGTTACTTTTTTGAGCTGTAAATTCGGGTAAAGTGTTTTATTTATCTGTTTATTTTAAATTTACAAAAAAATTTTGTTAATATTTCTACAATTCTGAAACTTACATTGAATTACGTTTAATGTGTAAATAATTTATTCCGGTAAAGTGTTTTTTATTTATCTGTTTATTTTAAATTTACAAAAAGTTTTTGTTAATATTTCTACAATTCTGAAACTTACATTGAATTACGTTTAATGTGTAAATAATTTTCAATAATTTTTTAAAACAAATTTGGAATATACATTACCAAATGCATGTGATAACAAGGACACCATTAATGCCAGATTCGCATTAATTCGGGTAAAGTGTTTTATTTGTTTATTTTAAATTTACAAAAACTTTTTGTTAATATTTCTACATTACATTTTTAATGTGTAAATAATTTGAAATAATTTTTTAAATCAATTTTGCAATATGCAGTACGTTTTTAAAATTACCAAATGCATGTAAAAGTGCGGCGTTTTCTGGACACCATTAATACCAGATTTGCATTAGATCGCGTCTTTTTTATTTAGGTGTTTATTTAAAATTTACAAAAAGTTTTTGTTAATATTTCTACAATTCTCAAACTTATTCACAAAAAATATTTAATATTTCTACAATTCTCAAACTTATATTGAATCATGTTTAATGTGTAAATAATTTTCAATAATTTTTTAAAACAAATTTGGAATATACATTACCAAATGCATGTGATAACAAGGACGCCATTAATGCCAGATTCGCATTAATTCGGATAAAATGTTTTATTTATTTATTTTAAATTTACAAAAACTTTTTGTTAATATTTCTACATTACGTTTTTAATGTGTAAATAATTTGAAATAATTTTTTAAATCAATTTTGCAATATGCAGTACGTTTTTAAAATTACCAAATGCATGTAAAAGTGCGGCGTTTTCTGGATGCCATTAATACCAGATTTGCATTAGATCGCGCCTTTTTTATTTAGATATTTATTTAAAATTTACAAAAAGTTTTTGTTAATATTTCTACAATTCTCAAACTTATTTACAAAAAATATTTGTTAATATTTCTACAATTCTCAAACTTACATTGAATTACGTTTTAATTTTATTTTTAATTTGTGAATTATATCATACAGCTATGAGAGTAATACAATGTCTGGAGCCCCCCCTCAATTCCAGCGCTACACGCTGCTGTATTTTAAAATTGAGAATAATATTTTGACGCATGCATGTACATTTTTTTTTTAGTATTTGCCTGACCTGTGTCAGATATTTTTCATTTTTGAATATTTTTTAGCATGTGACCTAGATAATTCAACCGATGACGTATTACCCTGAAGGCATAGCAGTCTAATCTTGCAATTTTTAACGTACCGTGTTCACGTGATCTGCGGACACATTTTAGCGATTACATGTATCCACAGATCACTTGGAGACGTTATCTTAAAAATCACAAGATTAGACTGATATGCATGCCTTCAGGGTAATACGTCATCGGTTGAATTATACACAAGTACCCAGCTTTTATTGAAGTTGGCTAGGTAAAAATAAATACATATTAGGGCTGCAAACATAACTAGATAATAAGAACTAAGAAGTAGATGACTCTAATATTAAGATTATTGGAAGAATGTTAAACTTGGCTAATAGAGTTTCCTAACATATAATCTATGTACAGAAATTTCTGATTTGCGTGAAGTTATTTTATATCACATCATCAAAAAAAATTGATAAGAAATAATGTGTATATTAAATTAATGGGTAAAAATCATTTACTAAGTAAAGTAATAAAATGTATTTACTATGAAATTTGAAAATAATCTGTAGCAAAATGAAAATAATATTCTCTTATTTAGCAAATAAATAATATTAAAAAAACAACTTATAATCACATCTCTTTATAATTCAGAAATACAATAACTATTCTTTCATTTTTTTTTTAAATTTTAAAGTTACAATCCCCCCCCCCCTCCATTTTTTGTTGTTGTCATTTTACTATAAGTTAAATCTTTTCCCATTGTTTTGTTTCTAATTTTATATTAAAAGATTTATTAGCAATTTTTTAAAAAAAGTTATTATTTTGTTTACATATTTCTATTGTCTTATTTCTGAAATATTTGGAATAATAGATTACAATATTTTAATAATAGAGATAAAAAAAAATTAATATTTAATGCTTTTATTGACTGGACACTAAAAAAAAAAATTGTTTCTCCAACCATAATTGGAATTTTTAGATTTAATTTGAACTAAAAGCATGGGGAGGGGGGATAGTGTCCAGAAATTAACCTAATTAATTTCTGGACCCCCCCTCCTCATGCTTTTATTTCAAGTTAAAACTAAAAACTCCACCTATGGTTGAACAAACTATTTTTTTTTTTTAGTGCACAGTCAATAAAAGCATTTAATATATATAAAAATCTTTATTCTTAAGTTTTTAGTATTGGCACAGTAAGTGAAAATATAAAACTATATATTATACTTTAAATTTGCAGGACATTTATAGTTGACATATATATATATCACTAGAACTTGTTATAAAAAAATATGGACCAAATTAATTTCTGATCATAAGAAATATCTCACTTATATACAAAAAATATGTATATACTATATATATTTAGTATCTGTACACAATCATGTATGTATAATAAATTAGTAACTTAAGTTTTACATTTAAAATTAAGTTTTTATTTCTATTTTAAAAGTTGTTTAAAAAAAAAACTTTTTAAATTTTTGCTATCACAAGCATTATTTAAACCAAATGAAAATTCTAAGAATAATTGTTATGTGCAATATGTGAAATTATTGAATATTTTTCCTGCCCTCTGATCCATATCTATCAAACTAACTGATATACTGAAAAGATAAGTGTTTCGAATGGATTAGTATGATATAATTTAGTTATATATCAATTTTCAGGTAATTCTATTGAATTTAAATATATTAAACCTTAGTTTTAAATTTCTTTCTAATTTGAAAAAGATTAAGTTAACAAACAAACTTTCCAAAATCAATAAAAGCATTTAAAAAAATCTATGATTAATTAATGACATCTGATGACAATTCAGATTTCTTTCATGTATTTCTTAAAAACATCTAGTTATACATTCTTTAACAACAACAACAACTAATAATAATAATAATAATAATAATAATAATAATACACTTTATACCAAATAATAATAATAATAACAACAATTACACTTTATACCACCATTTGCTGGGTAGATCACATCTTTATAGTATTCAATTTTAATAAATATTTACATAGAATTCTTAAATATAAAATAAATAGTAAGTAAATAACAGTATTTAAAATAAATTGAAACTATTTCATATAAAACGAATCCTCTTCATTCTATATGTCAACTAAAAAAAAAAATATGGTTGTCATCTGATCCTTCGTGTCAGCCGCCAGAGGCGCGATTTCTAACTGAAAAACACATTAATATATAGTTCCCGGGATAGCGATTCTCTATTAATATTGACTTTTTTTTTGGTTTGTTTACAAAGTTTACTTTTTTTCGTTTCTGAATTATTTTTCCCAAATAATATTTTTGACGATGGGATGATAATAGTTTTTTTTTTTTTTTTTTACCAAAGGGTCTTTTTTGGTGTGTGTTCAAATAGTAATTTGTATTTTTTTTTAAAAAAAATAATATTACTGTTTTTGTAAAATTGGATTGACAAAAATTCAAGAGAGTACGGGGTTTTATGATGGATCTTCAAATAATAATTTACGTTACTATGATAGGTTTACATTTGATTGCCGAAAACAATTATTGGGAGAAGTGTTTTTTTTTTTTCGCGTGCGTGTGTTTATGTTTAAATAAAATTTAAAACCTTTACTTTTATCAGTTTACATTTGATGGACGACCGATTGGACTTCCTTTCATTTATAAATTATGGTTTTGGTTCTACAAATAAATATTTTTGACAATGAGACGATAATAGTTGTTGTTTGTTTAATTTTTATTGACAAGAGCGGGTGTTTTTTTGGTGTAGATTCAAATAGTAATTTGGGTTACGTTTAAATAATAAGTTGCGGTCTTACTTTGATCGGTTTACATTTGATTCCCGACACTAATTACTAGGAAGGGTGTTTTTTTGTGTGTACGATTGTAGACAACAATTATTGGGAGAAGGGGTGTAACCGTTTAAAGAATAGTAGTTTACGTTACTTTTAGTAGTAGTGTACATTTGATTGCTGACAATAATTAGTGAGAGGGGTGGGTGTTTTTTGGTGATTGGCGACAACAATTATTGGGAGAAAGAGTTTTGCGTTTTGTTTTTGTTCGTGTGTATGTTTAAATCAAAATTTAAGTTACTTTTATCGGTTACCATTTGATTGAAAACCGATTTGACTTTCTTTTTTTTTTTTTTTCGTTTATAAATTATTTGGGTTTTCCCAAATAATATCTATTTGACAATGGGACAATAATAGTCTAGGTTTCTTTAATTTTGATTGACAAGAGCGAGTCTTTTTCGGTGTACGTTCGAATAGTAATTTGGGTTATGTTTAACTAATAATTTACTGTCTTACTTCGATTGGTTTACATTTGATTGGCCAGGACAATTAGTGGGAGGGTTTTTTTGTTTTTTTCTATACGATTAAAGAATAATTGGCATTCCTTTTATTTGACCGTTTGATTGCCGACGACAACAATTATTGGGAAAAGAGGGTTTTTTGGGGCTATGTTTAAATAAAAATTTTAATTACTTTTTTTATTTTACATTTGATTGCCGACGCCAACAATTATCGCGAGAAGAAGGGATGTACGTTTAAATAAAAGTTGAAGTTACTTCTTTTATTTTTGACATTTGACGAAGGTCATTTAGAATCCCTCAAACAAGCTTGCCTTTACGAAGTGAACCTTTCCGTCGGCAGATGTTTTCGGACCTCAAATCTTCATATATTTGCCGCACAATCCAATCTTTTCTTTCAGCAGCAGGATGTTTTTTTCTTCTGTAGAAATATTCCAGCACTGGCCCGTGTCTAGCAATTCCCATCTTTTCAAGTTTTCTGTTGTGGGAATTAGCCGTACTTTTTGTCTCGGAAAATTTCTCGCTAAAACGTGACTCAAAGCGTGATTTTTAAATTTTTACGCTATTCCACCCTAATCGAAAATTTAGGAAAAATACAAATTTATGAGGAACAATCACGATACTGTTAAAATTGATAAAATGTAACAGTACATCGATCGGTCTTAAAAAAAACAAGGCACCGATGAAAATTTAAATAATTTTGACACGATCAAAATAAACACCATAGTACGATATTGTTACATCAAATACATAACGCAGCATTACGATATAGTGTGTGACACAAACAACTACGGCATTTTCCTCTGCTTTTAGCATCGGAAAAAGCCACACCGTTACCCGCTAAGCCGAGTTAACACTCTTTCTAGATTTTATCGTAGAAAGGAGACTTAACTTCCGAGTTAATACTCTACCTTTTAGCGTAGAAAGTAGACTTAACTCCGAGTTAACAATCTTTCTAGGATTTCTTTTAGAAAGAATGCTTAAAGGTTTGGGTGCGGCCGCGGAAACAGCATATTTCTAGAAATTTAGCTAGAAATTGCGCCTCTGGCGGCTGACACGAATGATCAGATGACAACCAAAAATACTTATTCATCCATATTTTTTATAAATATTTTTTAATTTTACAAAGAAATATTAATGCTTTCGTCCACATTGGCTTTGTGACACATTATTTTATATATTCTCTTTTTACATTTTGGTATTTTAGCTTTACATTTTATTTTATAACAAATAATATCTTAATATTTTTATCACTAGACTAATTATTTTAATCCTTACTTTTAATTTTTCATCTGTTGGACTGCATATACCTTAAAAACATTATTAAAATGAAAAAACACATTTACATTGTATTCAACGAAATGAATCTGTATTAAAGTGAAAAAGATGATAATATATTTATTAAAACAAAAATCAAATAATATACTCCAATAACTTGATAAATAAGAGATAATTTGCTTTTGATACATCCTAACAAATCACAAAGTGAACAGTGTAATTTAATGAGATTACTTTTAGCTATCTTGTAAAGATTATGCATTTAGTTTTTAGACAAATTTCATTATTATATACAATGCTATTTTATACAGATCGTATACACTATTATTTCAATGTATCACAGATATGAATGCACATGTTTGTCAGCTCATATACATTTAAATAAAAATTAAATCCTTAGAGTGTAAAATCAATGGACTAGTATGAATGAAGTGCTTAACCATGCATGCATAGCATCTTACAATACAATACATGTCATATGTAAGAATATCAACTTTACTGCCAACAATATATACAATTACAACTCATTATCCTATATTACACTCAGATCTCTATAAAATGGCAAAAATGAGAATTGCACAAAAACACATTTACATAAATTATAACATGTAAAGTATGATCAGGCAGATATGCCATGAATTCTCATCATCAATAAGTTATAATAAAGATATGCATCAATAAAGCTCTGCAATCAAATACATTATATCAATACACATTATAATATGTAGCAAACTGATCAGTATACCAGTTTCTCTACAAAATACGAAATGTATAATAAAAAAAGAATGAAAAATGCATATCATTATTTAGCATAAGAGCAGAGAATATATCTATATTTATTTAGCATAAGAATAGGAATACAACACCTGCAACCACATAATTAAATTAGATCAATATAAAACAAAATTATTGACAGAATCATTATTTCAAACTTCCAATAATTTAACATCAAGCCTATTATTAATACTGAATATAGACCTATAACCTGCTTAGCGCTTGATCTTTATGCAAGAATTCAAATTAGCGACATGATAAAAAAAAACATGCCACAACTAGCGTATTTTTATATAAAGTGTTGTTTGTTTAGGTTTACATAGTACATATTCTTAAAAAAAAAAAAGCCTTAAATATTGATTACAATATGCAAACACAGAATGCATTAGATACTTTTTTTCTTTTTTAATATAATTGTGATTATGCTAATTCTGTCACTCTTACACTAATGATAAATAATGTTTTTATGATCAATTAAATAAATTATTAAACATTTTTTTCAAAATCAAAATAATTTCATGTAGTATAATAATAGAAATTAATGGATTTTCTTTCAGCACAATAAGAAACAGATGCACAGAAGAACAGACAAAAAATGTTAATTACTAGTTTACTTTCACTTTTCCCCCCTAAATGAATCTGTTTAAAAGTTTATAGCTACATACATTTTCAACTAAAATCATAGTAAACAACTAATATCACTGAAAAAAAGATCACTATGAGTTTTTTTTTTTAAATTATCTAACAAGAATTAGGTCACTATTTGAGATCCACAGTGAAAAGAGATAACAAAATAAATTGAAGATTTATGCTTCGTTAATTAATTTAACTTTAACATAACTATTAACAACAATCACAGCATACACAAAATTCTACAGAATAACTTAATCACAAGATTCAATTCTATTATCAACTTCATTTAATATATTTATCAATGGTATTTCAGAAACAAAATGTAGAAAATTCATTCATACTGATGACATTACCATGACAAAAGAAAAATTTTCCTAAAAAATTTCTTTAAAGGAATGAAGAGAAGTTTGACAATAATTTTTTACAGCAGGGAACTTTAATCTATTAAGAACACATTTTCAACTCTTCTTTAAATAGAAAAAGTATTTTGCAAACTGAACATAATTTAAAATAAATAACTACCTCATGCTATTTAGGGGTAACTTTGAACTTCAGTCTACTTTATTTTCAACATCTATCAAATTAGATCTAAAATCACTTTTAGGAACAAATTTCTGAAAAAGATGGGCAACACTATTTTGGATGAAGTCATTCTAAATTGCTGAATATTGTGCTTCTGTTTGAAGAAAAAGTGAACACATGAATCTTTTCGACTATATTATTAAATATTGGAATACTCAAGTACAACCTTTGCAATAGCTACTGATCTTTTCATATATTTCTCCATCAAATATTAAAAGAAAATTTGCTTTAGCTTCACATATCTCAAGTCACTTTTCTTAATGTTTAATCAGCAATCTAAATGTAAAATATGAAAAGATTTTTTTTAAAAAAAAAGAAAAGGGTACGTTACAAAGGAAATTTCCAGATTAAGCAATTCATGTTATACATTATGGAACTTATGGAAACTGTTACTAATGTGGATTAACATTTAAAAATTAAATAACAGGGAATAGTATCAGTGCAATATATTTTACCCTTTTTTTAATTTGATTTCAGTTAAAAATTGTCAGTGCAATATATTTTACGCTTTTTTTAGTTTGATTTCAGTTAAAAATTTACATTTACAATGCTACATATAAAAGTTAAATATAGTATGTTAATTTGATACGTATTTATACATTTATTATTATTTTTATTTTGTATTAAGTTTTTCCTATTTAAGTGGTTGAATTGGATTGGTCATTTTGACTTAGGTCAAGACAATGGTTTAAATTATCTCTAAATATGCTTATTTCAATGTACCATTGAATGAGAAACCATTTAGTGAACATGCTTATTAATACAATAGTTCTATAATTTTCACATTTATTATTTTATTTGTAGATTATCCATTGTCTAAAACAATATTTTACAGCTAATAATTTTTGGTAATAGTACCTACCGTCTGATGGCACTCTTTTTCGCCCAATTCTCATCAATATATCGATTCATGGGCTGTGTGTTTGTTTACATAATATTACGGTAAAAGTTTTTTTTTTTTCAAACGGTTTTTAATTTTTTTTCATCGGTGATGGTAACCCCACAAAGATTTTTTTTCATTCCCCCAGGGGAGGGGGGTAATAAACAAATACTTTGTTTTTAGATGGTCTAGGCGTGTTGGTTTGTTTGTAAATTAACGACTAACTGTCCGCAGGTTTCTTTACATACTATTACTTACGATAAACCAAATTCTTTTTCATACTGTTTATTTTTTTTTTGGTTTGTTTTTTTAAAGAAACAAACATTTTGTAATGGTGTTAGGGGTGTTGGTTTGTTTTGAAATTATTGATTAATGCTCTGTCAGTTTGTTTACACAAAAATACGATAACAAACATTGTTATTTTTAGATGTGGAGGGGGAGGGTTGTTTTTAACCTATCTTCTCTTTTTTTGGTTGATGTTTTGATTTGCTGAAAGATTTCAACAATTTGGTACTTTTGAATAAACCAACACTTGGTTTTTTTAGAGGATGGAGGGGAGAGGGGTTGTTTTGATTTTGAATTGTCATCTTTTGTTTTTTTTTTGTTAATTTATTACGAGGCTTTTTAGTTTGTTTTGTTTCAAATCTTTATGCTACAGAAAGCTATATATGATAGCAAAAAGTTCTTCCTTAATTTTTTGGGCCTTTAATTTTAAAAAAAAAAGACATATTAAGATAAACAGTTCATTTTTAAAGAACACTTTTTTTTAAGCCAGGGGAGGTGGGGTGGCAGAGGTTTGCCTTGATTTTTAATTATCGACTTCTTTTTGGATTTTCTTTTTGAACATTTATTATGTTACTGCACAGTTCTTTATTTTTATTTTATTTTGGTGGGGCCTATTGAATCAACTATTAAACACTTCTTTTTTTTTTTTTTTGTATAATAAAATATTACCTACTTTAACTGTTAAAATAATTTATTGAATAAAAAAGAAACGAAACTTTGGATAAGTTGTGAAACAAAACAAAAAAAAAAAAAACACCACCATTTACAGGGGCATAAAAACCAGCAGCGAAAAGTAACACGCAAATAAAATAACAGGGAAGCCTCAAAGCTGTAAGTAATGGGATTTTGGAGCCTTCGAACCAACAACTTCCCTTGCGCAGACCTACATAGATACACTTGCAAGAGTTTCTTTCTGGGAAAACATTGTGCGTCCACTTGTGTGGCCGGCCGGCAATTCACTCAGCTTGAACCAATTTGGACAACTTGCAGACAACATTTGACAGTTCTCGCAGATTCGCGTGTAAACGGACATTTGGGCGCGAAATTGGAAAAAAAACTGCTGGAAAGACTTTTTAAGTTGCATGCAATTCAAAAGCGTATGGAAGTGTGTGTGACGACATGACAATTCTTAGTATGAAATACTAATTCCACTATGCTTTCTAAAAAAATTTCCGACAATGAATTTTTGCAGTTTCGTCTCTTTCAAATACGGCCACCATCAAATCAGACCGTAGCGAGAGTTCAAGAGTGCTCCCTCCCTTGATGAATACTATCGCAATGCAATGGGCATAGTATTTCATTACGTAATCATAGAATACATTGCCTCAGGCAGCTAGTTATGACTCAAAAACACCTCTTGTACTGTCAGTCGTAAGTTAAGACTGCTAAAATGGTATATTGATGTGCGTTTTGTGAAAAAGAGTGCCATCAGATGGTAGAGTTCAGTTTTCATACTATTACCTAATTTTTTTTTTAAAAAAAAAATTATCTCAACCACATTTAATCACTTCTCCAGAACTTCTGTTTTTTAACTCATTTACTACTATGGGTTCAATGATTATAAGAATATGAAACTTCTCGGAATAATAATGAATGCAGCACCTTACATTTTTTGTTTTCTATTCAGTTCAACATTTATTTAACCAAACTAGATTAACCTGAAGCATTTACTTCCACACTATATATGCAGATAAGCATTTATCAAACAACTAAATAATTAATAAATTTTTATAATGTAGACCCCCCCCCCAAAAAAAAAAATTTGTTAAGGCAATCCCAAGTCACATATAACCATCAATGCTGACTAAATTTTTTGTTAATAAGATTTAGATGTAAAAAATTTTGGATTTAAATGCATATCTATATACATATCTTTTATTATAATATAATCTTCAATAACTTCTCTTCCTCTTTCCTTCTTTATTTTTATTTTTTTTTATTTTATCTTTTACTGAATTCGGTACTATTTTTTTTTTAAACATAATTAAAATTTGAGGGGTGTGAGATTTTAAAAAGGAATTTTGTGAACTTTTCACATTTTAAACTAGTTTATAATCTAGAAATCACAATATTTGAAATATCTTTCCATAAAGCAATAAAAGATTTCTGAACTTAAATCACAATTCATATGACATAAGATATTTAAAATTTCAGTAAAAATAACATTTTTACAAAAAAAAAAATTGCTAATAATGAAACAGTAAGATTTGAGTTTGAATCTTAGTTTCACCTCAGTATATTTTTGTTCTATTGTCTTCTACCTACTCCTCCATCCCACCTAAATTTAAACCCTCCATATTGGACTGTGTGCATATAACAGTACTAGATATATATAAACGCTTGTTAAATATGCCATGTACAAACATATTCCAATATCAAATAAATATTAGATTAAATAATTTATTTAAATTTATAATATTTAATACTTCTTTGCATTAGTAATTATTTAGGTCACTTTTAATATTTTAATTTGTAAATTCTAAAATCTGTTAACTTTTAATGTATAGATTTATAAAAATAGAAATCCCCCTGCTTAAGTAATATTGCAAAGTCATATTGGATGGGGAGAGACAATAGAATACTGAGAAATCCCTAAAAGTTTTTTAATTAGTTTTAAGAAACGTATGCATTATAATCAGGTCAGAAGTAAAATACGAAAGAAAGTATTAAGCAAAATTCTTGGATTGAAAGTACCAAACTGAACATATGCTTCTAATGCACTAAATTACCTGGGGATATTGGCGGACCTGAAAGGAAATAACTGTAATGTCAGATGGATCTGCAAGATAGGGGAAGAGAAAAAAAAAGAGTATATAACTTCAGAACTTTATAAAGGCTCTTGTTCTTTCCTTCGTTGGTTTTGTGAAAAGGTTATCTTTTTCTTTCCTTTTCATTTTGTGCGCTTGCTGAAATATTATTATTAAATTATGCTGTTAGTGTTATATTTTGCTATGATCGAGTAGACATGCTATTCTCCTCTGGAGAATGGAAAATGCACTGGATCTCCTGCTTGCTAGAAAATAAAATGAATTATTGCTAAATTCATATGCTGCTGCCTGATCAGAATGTTGCCAATAACATGAAATGAACTGTTGAAGAAAAACTGCTGCTTAATATTCAATGGATCAGAAATGATCACATAGAAAAGTGCATGTTCGTCTGAATCCAAAAGTAACCGGTACCCAAAATTTCTAAGAATTCCGACTCTTAACTTTAAAGCTATAGTTCTATCTTAAATCTGTATATTTATCTATAATTTTCTTATTGTGTAAACTCTTTTGAAACTATACAAATTAAGGCTCTGTAACTCTATTAAATGTTTAATTAATATACGATCTTTCCCTTTTACCTTGGGTATCCATTTATTATTATTTCTTTATTTATGTAATTAATTTCATGCCTAAAATAATTTCCGATCTAGATCATTAGTTTTATTAAATATTAACTTAGCATTTGTAGTCTTCGCCAAAATGCGCAAAATCATTAAAATAATGTAATTACAATAAATTCACTTTAGATTGATAAAGCTGCTAGCTCGGGAATTATCTACTCTTATTCATTAATTATTTATTTGTGGATGCGTTCTCATTTTATATTACTATCCCCCTCCTTCATTATACTGTATTTAAATAAATTGCTGTGAACATAGAGATGCATCCTACCTTCATAATTAGTTATTAATGTGGGTGTACTATAATTTATTGGGGACGAATATCTCAACTTGGCAATGGACATAAAATAGAATTTTGATCTCTCTTTTTAGTATTATTAATTGGTTTATATTTTGATTTACCTATGTTTGACAAACCAATATTTGGTTATTTGAGGGCTTGCAAATAAATAACTCGTAAATGTGGGCCTTGGGAGTGAATCATCATTTTTAAGCTATTTTAAATATATAAATATTCCTATGTTCCATAAGTGATAGGTGTTATCATGTAGCGACGCCAAATTTCTCTCTTTTAAAGCCATGGAAATCACCAGATACCTATGCTTAAGGATATCATTCCGCTCCAATACAGAAGGGCATATTTAGAAGTGCTCCATTGGATAGCTGAGTCCGTCATGCGGTCGGGTAGCAACAGTGGCAGAAGTTCCCGGACATTGGAATCTGCGACTATAACCAGTCTTGTAGGGTCCCTGGCAGAAAGCCTGCCCACGAGTTTTATATTTCCAAATGGCTCATCGCCTCATAATTCGCTTAATTATTATTTGGCATCTCTATGAATACCACCTCTCATTCATTTAATTATCTTTTCATTATATGCTTATGATAAGGCGAGTCTATTTGTGGCCGTATATCTCGTTAAATACTCACCTTGCATAATGGCTAATGTCACTAATATTAGGCATGGAATAAGTGTGTTTCCATTAAATACCCAAAAAGGCCAGATCAAATAAATAAGGTTATACTAATCATTTAAGTAAAGAGTTTCAGAAATTTACCGAACTCAAATATGTAATCGCATTTTAGATTAATATTAAACCTATAAAGTATTTTAATTATAACTGCATCCATATGTCTCTTCCTTAATATCCTATAGTCAGTGTCTCACATCGAAATAATTTAAGTATACAAAGGTCATTCATTACGATAATAGTAAGCATAATTTTAAATAGTTAACTAGTCTCTTGCATTTTCCTGACTGCCATGGCCTAAAAAGATGTTTGCTAATGTGGTGGCGGGTACGTTGTCCCGTAGTGATATTGTGTCATCAGTTTCCTATGTTCGAATCCAGTACTGCAGGTCCTGAACCCACCTGTGGTGCTGCTCTTTGAATGTAGTGGAAGAATTGTGCAATTAGTTTGCGAGACATACGAATTCTGACCATTACAATAAACGTTTGAATATTACATAAGTAATTATTTCCCATTAAATATGTATTTTAATTCATTTTACAACTTTCAAAGTTATTTATATTAACTTTCCTACTAGTCTGGCGATGAAGGATGAGTAGGCAACTAGATGGGAATTTTATGCACAAGCCTTCTGGTATCCATTGATTACTCTTGTTGGCACTACTGTATGGAGAGTTTTGCCTGTTTTAATAACAGTTATGTGCTAGCATAAGAAATAGTGATCATGTGATATTTAGTGGTTTAACTTTCTATCAAGTGAATTTCTTTTTTTAAAAAATATTGTGATTTCCTTAAGAACTACTGTTTTGTGTGTGGACAAGGGGGTTGCAAATTATTAGTAAGTAAATAATTTCATAGAAGCATTGATTTACTTATTTTTAAATACTGATTTTAATATTTTACATAATCCTTGTTATATATTTGTTTATTAAAAATTCTTTTTTAAGAATAAACTATATTCACATATTTTGTTAAATCTTAATTAAAAGCCATTCTAACTAGAAAAAATAAAATAAAAACATATGAATTCTGTTAAATATATTCTTCATTTATTTGTATCTACAGATCTCAAAAAAAAATTTCTCTAAATTTATGTTCTCATTTTAAAATTTTACAAAATATTCTTCTCTATATTGTTTTCTTTACATATATAAAAAGGACTTTTAGAGCAGGTAATGTAGATTTGGTGAGGGAAAAATTATCTGCACTCCAGTTATATTAAAAGTTTTATTGGTTGCACTGTCTTAGCACTTTCCAAATGAGATCGCTGTTGTGTTCAAATGTGACTGCAGTGTGAGAAACAATGATTGTCCTACTTCTGATTTTCACGAAAAAAGACCAGTATGCAAATATTTTTTTATGGTCTGAGGGTCTATCTAGTGCCAATATTTATCGAATACTGTGCACAGTATGAAGAAAATGATGTCATGAAGAAATATGTAAAAACAGATACAGAAATTCAAGGAAGGTCACTGAAGTGTTAGCCACTACTGAGTATGATCCCCATTACACATCCATGACTAATAACATTGAGCATGCACATAAACTGATTCCAGTGGACAGATAATATATGGCAAATTATTTGCAAATGAGCCATGGATCTAAACTATGCAATAATCCACGGCAGACTTGGGTTTTGAAATTTGTGTGAGATGGATACCAAAACAATTAATGGAAGAACACAAGCAGGAGCATTTGGATATCTATAACAAAATTTGGACAGATTCTCTAAGAAAAATGAATGTTTCTTAAAAACAAAGCATTCCTGGTAACAAGATATGGGGACATCACTATGAGCTTGAGAATAAACAGCAGAATATGAATTGGAAATATCTTCAATCATTAATCAAGAAAATGTTCAAAAATCAACTATCAACTAAAAAATGAAGTTTATAGTCTATTAGGATTTTCAAGAGTCACAACATATCATTACTGGTAACAAGACATGGGAACATCATTATGAGCTTGAGAATAAACAGCAGAATATGAATTGGAAATATCCTCTATCATCAATCAAGAAAATGTTCAAAAATCAATTATCAACTAAAAAATGAAGTTGTTCAAGAGTCACTATTATATCAGAAAAAATGAACAATGCTGCTACTTACAATGAGATGCTCAGTGAACAGCTGAAGTTTAAAATTTGGATAAAATAGAGACTATCCAGGGACATTGTGTTGTTGCATGACAATGCATGTCTTCATACTGTTGCCTACACTGTCATCACTCTCCAAAACTTTGTTTTGAAGTGTTGAGCATCCTCTTTATAGTCATGATCTTGCTACATGAGACTAGCACCTGTTAGGCCAAAGGGGGCCTACAATGGCTAAGATTCACGTTTGATGAAGAAAATGAAGACATTGGTGCATTCATAATTCACAGCTCAACTTAAAATAATTTTTTAATAAGAGAATATGAAAGCTTGTTGACACATGAACAAAATGTATAAAAAAGCAGGCAGATTATATTAAAAAAATTGTATCATTTCTGAAAGTTGATAAAAATAAACTCTATAACTTGAGTGTAGATAATTTTTGACTCATCCTTATAAACTTCAGTCTACATGGGAACATCCATTTAAATTTTACAATTGTTATACCATCAAATCAAGCAATCACACATAGATACTTTAATACTGTATTTATATTTTTATATTTACTAATAATTAACATTATTCAGATTGCACCCAAATACATATAGGCTTATGATTGTTAAGTTCTCAGCCTGGAATTGATTATCTCTCTCTATATATAATTCAATATAAATTATAACAAACAGATAACATAACAAATGGTATTCTGGAACAAATAAATTCATTATAGCAGATTTACTGTATTTCATCAAGTTAAAATATATATATATAGAAATTATGCATTTTGATAAATATTTATTTTTTATTCAGGATAGTATTTATTGTAATATATTCAGAAGTATATGGCTGATTTTTTTAAACAATGTTCAAATTGTACATACATAATTCAAATATTATAGGAGAGTATTTACCTCATTTTTAATCACCGGCAATTAACATATAAGAATTTAGAATCTAAATATATTGATATTTACTTTTTATATAGCACAGTATTTGTTGTAATATATTCAGAAATAAATCAATCTTCACACGTGCTGTTTTAATAAAAACTGACATGCACTCACCCATAAGCAAAGATTTTAAAGAACAAGTGAATCACTTGTTCTTCAAGCTTATCTATATATAAGCCAACCTTTGTTTACTGTGCATTTGAATTGTTCAGAAAATCATGCATATAATAGACACAAGCCTTGAATGCACAGAAAGCAAAGGTTGGTTTATATATAGATAAACTTGAAGAATATGTGATTTAATTGTTCTTTAAAATCTTTCCTTACTGGTGAGTGCATGTCAATTTATATTAAAACAGCATGTGTGTAAAGATTGGTTTAGTTCCGAATATATTATAATAAATACTATGTTGTATAAAAAATATTCATCAATGTATTTAGATTTTAAATTATTCTAAGTTAATTGCAGGTGGTTAAAAATGAGATAAATTCTCTTTCCTGTAATATTTGAATTACATTTGTACAATTTGAACATCGTTTAAAAAACCAGACATATAATAGACTGAAGACCTGAATAATGCATGGTAAGCAAAGGCTGGCTTATATATAGATAAGCTTAAAGGATAAATGATTCACTTGTTCTTTAAAATCTTTGCTTATGCATGAGTGTGTGTCAATTTCTATTAAAACAGCATGTTTGAAGATTGGTTAACTTCCAAATATATTACAAATTATGCATTTTGTAAATATGATCTAAAATACACACACGTAAAAGCTGATGAAATCAAAAAGAGATTATCAATGCTCAAATTCATTTTCTGAATAATCAATGTAGTAAGCTCCTGAATATATATATATGGCTTCAGTTATTCATGACTAGTAAAAAAAAAAAATACAAACTGCAAATTTACGTTTCTACATTTTATTTATTTGTTGTTCATTGTGCGTATACAGTATGCAGGTTTCATTTTAATCCATGAATTTTGGTATTCATGATATGATTTGGAATCAAATGTCATGGATATGGAACAAACTACTATATGTGCACCCATAATAGTTTCAGTCATTTACAATAATAGAAAGAACAATATATCAAAATATTTTGGCTATTTTAAATGTGCCATAATTATTTGGAGATTATAAAAATAAATTTAATTTAAATATTTAGTAAGATTTAATTTCAAATATATATGTAAAAAACATACATTAAAAAAATGATTTTCCTTTGAATTAGCATTGAGACAATATATTATTTCTTGCAGCTATTGTGTTAGTGATCAAAGAAATAATTACTTGATAGTATTTTACATAGATACAGAAGCATTTGTATATGTGTATAGCCCTTTCAATTCCAAAACAAAAAAACCTGCAGCTATCCACCTATTCTTCGAAACCTAAAAAAGATGATACATTTTCCTGAAGATATTTTAGTTGTATTTATATATTGGACTATTTCCATCATCTACTATTAAGTATTGAATAACTTTTAGAAAAAATGAACTTTATTTAAATTTTCAAGTTACATTCAACTGTTAATTTAAGGATCCAAATTTGATTCCCTTTGTAGTACTATCACTGGTTAGGCCAGTAACACCTGAAGAAGAGAGAATAAATACTTCTCTAAACGTTGTGCATATACTAACCTGTGTGCTTACTAAAGTTCATGTAATTTGAAATTTTTTTCTAAAAGACATTCAATATTTAATATTAGATGATGGAAATAGTCCAATATACAAATAAAGATGACTTTCACTAAAGCCACTATGCTATGACTATTTTAAATCTTGACAGCTCCTTAATCTGTAGTTTTGTCCTGTTCTGGTCTAGAAGAGTTTATATCAAGTAAAGTTTGCACATTTTATGTATCTATATATATTTTTTTTTTAAAAAAAAGGATTTACAATATTTATTTTAGTATTATCACTGCCTCCTGTTTTATCATTAAAATTGATTATTTCTATCACTAATGAATAATTTGTCAAGCCTAACAATCTAGAGACTGTTTGAGGCCTGCCACTTTCAGATCACATTTTCTAGGTCCTTTCACTTTTACGATAAGTAGGGATATTCCTAAATAGGGTTGCCTAAACGTATAATATTTGTCAGTTGAAACTTCCATTTCCAATTCAGTTTCAACCTGATTCATTAGTGATAGTACTGCCTTGAGAAAATATTACAACTAAGGACTAATAGCTACCAAACTTGTTCCATTCATTGCTTTCTTGATTTCTGAGAGCTTGAATTAAAAATAAAAACGGGAAATTGGAGTCAAAACACTGTGCATGTAGTTAAGGATGGACAAATGGTGTTGCAAAAATACAATCCTATTATCACAGTCAATATAGGGAGATATCTAAACATAAAAAAACTCATGATGACTTGGTCCTATATTAATAAATGACAGAAGGAAAAGATGAAAACAGAAAGGACTCAAAAATAATACTTAGCTCTTGATGTTATTTGTTATTTACAAGTAACATTTACACCTGAAAATCATTCCACTACCTGCCATCTCTGGAGCATATTGTTAGTCTGAGGATAGCTGATTATAAGATGAAGCATTCAATTAACTAATCTATTCCATTATTTTATGAAGAAAACAAAATTCCCAGTTGAACAAATTTGATAAAAACCAGACATTTCATCAAATATTGAATAAATAATTAAAAAATGGTTCAAATTACATTTTCTTGAATAATTTTTATTTATTGCAGTAAATATTTTTTGAAGGAAATATACATTTCAACATTAGATGCAATAATAGTCAGATTACTGCAAATAAATTTATTCTTACAACAAATTAACTTTTTTTTTTTTAAATTTTAATTTCCAATACTAAATAAGATTTAAAAGAATGAAAAGGTTTCTGTTAACAAATAGTAATTATATTTAAAAGTCAATCTTTTTTTGTAAAACAAATATTTCCTCATTCTAATAAGTTAAGCAATTTCTATAATAAAAAGTAATGCTATATAATTTTCTCATAATTTCATTTCTAAGAAAGAAAACATTTTTCTGGGATTTTTTTTAGCAAAACAATAAAACAAATAAGCATCATTATCATCATCATCATCAACCATTATCAATCCACTGCAGGATAAAGGTCTCTCCAAGTTTAATCCATCTTCTCCAATCTTTAGCTTCTCTTTTCCACAACACCCCTGCACATTTTCTTATTTCATCCATCTCACATGTGGTCTCTGTCTGGGTCTTTTACAATCTCTTGGAATCCAGTTTAAAATTTCAATTGTCCATCTATTATCATTTCTTCTAGCAATATGTCCAGCCCAACTCCATTTCAATCTTTTAATTTTTTCAATAAGGTCAGTAACACCCGTTTGTTGTGTTACCCGTCCATTGTGTTTTCGATCTCTTATTGTTACTCCCAACATACATCTCTCCATACTCCTTTGAGTGGTCTGAAGTCTCTGTATTGCTCTTCCATTAAGTGTCCAAGTCTCAGATCCATAAGTAAGAACTGGTAAAACACATTTGTTAAAAACCATTCTTTTCAAACACATAGGAATATTTCCTTTTAGTATCAAGTTATTTCTACCAAAAGCACTCCAACCAAGTTTAATTCTATGATTAATTTCCTCCATTATGTTTCCATCTGTATTAATAATCTGACCTAGGTATTTGTAACTGTTAACTTCTAATTCTTCATAATCAATCTTTATTTTCATATTTTGAGCAAATCGATTAAACATTACTTTAGTCTTTTTAACATTTATCTTTAGTCCTACTTTTCTACTTTCATCTGCTAATTCCTGCAACATTTCCTGCAGCTCTGAAGCATTATTTGCAAAAACAACTACATCATCTGCAAAATCTAAATGACTTAAATACACCATTTAATTTCATTCCTTTAGTTTCCCATTTTAATCCACAAAATACTTCTTGCAGCACTGCTGTAAAAAGTTTTGGAGATATGGAGTCACCTTGCCTTACACCTTTCTCAATGTTGATTTTTCCAGTATCATTATGTAATCTAATTGTTGCTGTTGCATTTTTATAAATATTCTTTAAAATATGACAATATCCTGGATCTATACCTTGATGATCCAATGCTTTAATCACTGAAGAAATGTGTATAGAATCGAATGCCTTTTCATAATCTACAAATCCAAAACATAATGACAACTCATATTCATTTGTCCTTTCTATGACTTCTCTCAATACCTGGATATGATCTGTTGTACTAAAACCACTTTTAAATTCAACTTGTTCTCTTTGTTGGTGGAAATCCAAAGTTCTCTGTAGACGAGTTATCTTGGTAAAAATTTTATATAAAACTGATAAAAGGCTGATAGGTCTGTAATTTCTAATATCTTCTTTATCACCTTTTTTAAATATTAATATTATTACTGCATTCTTCCAATCTTCTGGTACATCTTTATCATTTAGACATTTGGTATATAACTTTGCTAAAATTGTTTCTATTTCTTCACCTCCTTCTTTTAATATATCAATTATAATTCCATCATTTCCTGGAGCCTTTCCTTTCTTCATATATTTAACTGCATGTCTCACTTCTTCATTTAAAATTCTGGGCAATTCGGAAGATGTAATAGATATAGGAGGTACTTGTTCTTTATTACTATATAATTCTTGATAAAAATCTTCTACCAATTTCATGATGTCATCTCTCTATTTAGTAATAATTCCATCTTTTTTTCTTATTGCAGATATAAATTTCCTACCAATACCAAAATGTTGTTTAACATTCTTGAGACTTATTTTCTTCTACAGCTTTCCTTGCTATTTCACAGTTATACTTTCTTATATCATTTTCAACTCTTTTCCGTACCATTTTACAAAATTCGAGATATTCAATTCTTTTTAATACATCATTTTTGTATATTTTCATATTCCTTCTTTTCTTCATAAATTCTCTAGTCTCAGTAGAAATTTTATTAGTCAATTGCTGCTTTTTTCTACCAGCTATCTTTGTTGCACTTTTTAAAAGTGTATCAGTTATTTTCATATTAATTTCATTCAAATCTGAATCATGTTCAAAATCTCCTAACACTTGAAACCTATTTGTAAGTTCTAATTTAAATTCATTAGAATGTTTCTGAAGATTAAGAATATCAACTGTAAATATTGTTTTTCTCAATAATTTTTGTCTCTCTAGTTTTACATTAACACGTAACTTACACCTTACTAATCGATGATCACTTCCTGTGTTAAATTTATTAAGAACATTACAATCTTGAAATATGTATTTCCTGTTAGTCAAAATATAATCCAATTCTGCTGTACCTTCATTTGGATGCTTCCATGTCCAATTCCTTTTAACATTTTTCTCAAAAAATGAATTCATAATATAAAGTTTTTCTTTTTCTGCAAACTCCACAAGTCTATGTCCTCTCTCATTTCTATTACCATAACCAAAATTACCTACAGCAATTTCATCTTTCATTTGTCTACCAATTCTAGCATTAAAGTCTCCCATAACAATTTTAAAATGTTTACTCTGATCAAAAGCCTTTTGTACATCCATATAAAAATCTTCTACTACTTCATCACTATGAGAACTTGTTGGGGCATAAACCCGAATTATCTGCATTTGGTATCTGCTATTAAGTTGTATAAGTAATCTTGCAACTGTGTCCGATACACCATAAATCTCCACAATACTGTTCTTCCACTTTTTATTTATAATGAATCCTACTCCACTTGTATTTCCAATATGTGTGCCTTTATAATAGAGTATATGTCCACTTTTTAAATCAATTGTTTCTTCACCTTTTCTTCTAACTTCACAAAGTCCAATAATGTCCCATTTAATATAAGACAATTTCTTCTTCTAATTCTTGCAATCTTCCTTCACTTGAAAGTGATCTGCAGTTGTAAGTACCTAAATAAAAAGTTGTCATCAAATGGCAGCCTGGGTCCACAATCAGGGGATTCTTAGCACCCTCCGCCTTCGGCCACCAACCGCTGCCTTGGTTGGTGACTTTACAGCCTCCTGGGAATAAGGGCCATGCTTTATTTTTGTCTGTCATAATTGTATATATGTATTGGGAAAATATTTATCATTTACACAAACATTCATTCTGCCTTATCAGGCACTGAGAAGAAAGACCATGATGTTTCTTGATCTTAAACTCAGAGGTAAAAAGCCAATAAACTCACCATGCTGGCTAATGCGTGTTGGTGAGCAGCCCATCCATGTTCGTATACTATATGAATAATCACATAGTAATAACAGCTGCAACGACAAGAACGTATGGAGTGGACATTAGGAATTTGCCCTGCTTGGTTCCTTTAAGGCCTCCAAGAGGAATCAAAGGGTCCCTTTCAGTTAATAGCAAACTCCTTAAAACTAATAATATAGAAAAATTCCAAAACACAAATGCATAAGGGTGATGATAATAATGAAGCAAATAAAGCTCAGAAACTCTCATACAAACGCACCAGGATTAATCCTTTTATATACTATTTTCTTATATAAGATTTGATGCTATTTGAACAGGTGAAATAAAAAAAAATTGAATATTTATTATTCAATCACAGTGATGATTAGACAAAATGTAAATAAATCCATTAGTACCAAATGCGTAAATAAATGCTCAAATTAATATAGACTGTAAACTAGTCCTGAATTATTTTAGCAATGTGTATAATTAATTTATATTTTCATATGGTAGCTAAATATATACTGATGCACATAGAATGTATTATGCCTATAATCACTATTTAATGAGCATCATTAATTTTATCTATTTTAATGAACATCACATGGATTCATGTGCATTATAAAATAATCAGACTTTCTCAGAAAAAGTATTCACTTGATTTTTAGATAAGGATATATCTATTTGGTACTTTAATATTAAAGCTGCAACGTAGGGAAGATAGAAGGCCTTTTCACACCCACAATAAATGTGTAATGTCACAATTAAAAAAAAATAAGGTTGTGTTATGATCCATCGTGTCAGCGCGGGATGGCGCTATTTCTAGCTTAATTTCTAGAAATATGCTGTTTCCGCGGCCGCACTCAAGCCTTCTATCTACAATAACTCCTAGAAAGACTGTTAACTTGGAATTAAGTCTTCTTTCTACACTAAAATGTAGAAAGAGTGTTATCTCTGAGTTAAGCCTTCTTTCTATGATAAAACCTAGAAAAAGTGTTAACTCGGCTTAGCGGCTGAGGCTGTGGTTTTTTCCTATGCTAAAAGCAGAGAAAAATGCCATAGTTGTTTGTGTTATGTACTATATCATAATGCTGTTATGTATTTTATGTAACAATATCATACGAGGGTATGTTAAGTTCATCGTGTCAAAATTATTTAAATTTTCATTGGGGCCTTGTTTATTTAAATATGAATTGATGTACTGTTACCTTTTAACAATTTTAACAGTGTAGTGATTGTTCCTCATAAAGCTGTTAGCCTCCTAAATTCTCTATTAGGTGGGGTAGCGCAATTTTTTTGACGATCACGCTTTAAGTCATGTTTTAGCGAGTAATTTTCCCAGACCAAGAATATGGCTAATTCGAACACAGAAAACTTGAAAAGATGGAAATTGCCAGACACGGAAACTGACGCTGTAACATTTCTACAGCAGAAAAACATCCTGCTGAAAGAAATATGATTTTGTGGCAAATATATGCGACTTGAGGTCCATAAACATCTTTTAACTTTCATTTGTAAGTCTTGTTGTTGTCGAGGGAAATGTTCACTTCATAAAGGGCAGCTTGTATGGAGGGATTACAAATGGTCTTCGTCAAATGTAAAATAAAAGTAACTTAAATTTTTATCTAAGCATACTTCCCTTCTCCCAATAATTGTTATCGGCCATCAAATGTAAAATAAAAGAAGTAACTAAATTTTTTATTTAAACATACACTACAAAAAACCTTCTTGTCAATAAAAATTAAAAAAACAACTATTATTGTCCCATTGTCAAAAATATTATTTGGGAAACCAAAATAATTTATAAACGAAAATAAGAAAGTAAAATCGGTTATCAATCAAATGTAAAATAAAAGTAACTTAAATTTTATTTAGACATACACAAAAAAAAACCCCTTCTCCCAATACTTGTTGTCGGCAATCAAATGTAAAATAAAAGTAACGTAAATTATTAATTAATCATACAGAAAAACACCCTTCCCACTAATTGCTGTCGGCAATCAACTGTAAACCAATAAAAGGTAAATTATTTTTTAAACATAACCCAAATTACTATTTGAACATACACAAAAAAGACCCTCTTGTCAATTAAAATTAAAAAACAACTATTATTGTTCCATTGTCAAAAATATTATTTGGGAAACCAAAATAATTTATAAATGAAAGGAAGTAAATAAAATTGGTTGTCAATCAAATGTAAAATAAAAGTAACTTAAATAATTTATAAATGAAAGACAATTTATAAACAAAAAAAAAAAGTCAATATTAATAGAGAATCGCTTGCCCAGGAACATTATATTATGTTTTTTGTTAGAAACACCACCATCAGGCAGCTGACACAATGGATCAGAACACAACTGAAAATAATCCCTGTGAGTATATGTGAAACCTATCACGCAATCTTTTTTTTTGTAATATTTCGACATTTTCAATTATTTTCTAGATTTCTTTCTGACAAGAGGCCGGATAAATAAAAACATAATAAAAGTCTAACAATTAATATGTATTTTATTTTATTTTTTTGCACTTTTGGTTTAATTTCTTTATAAAAAACGTTTATTAGCACTTCTCTGAAAGTCCCAGCATACTTTGCAATCATGTGGTATATTTTCGAAGGCAAAATTTTTACTATAGAACTCCATTTTCTGTCATAATAATATATGTGAAAAGTTTGGTTTTAACATGTAAATTTCTGTTATATATTACATGGTGTCGTAGGAATATAGTTAGTATATTTTTATCCAAATTACTTAAAAATCAAAATCATTTACTGTTTGGTGTATATTTAAACTATTTTTTTGATTAATGGCATCATTATTGTAATATCGCAAATCACATTTTATTTCTTATTTTAAATGTCGTTTTTAAAAGTTGTTAGTGTTGAAAGTTGCATTTTTTTTTGGGAACACATTAATGTTGAAAGTCGTAGATATTTGAATGCATTTGTTATTGAAAATGATCTATATATTTATTATGTTTACCATTTTTTTATTATTACTAATTTTTAGTCCTGCAACACTGCACCTGTTCACATTTGTATCAACCTCCAGATAATTTTGTAATTCTTACAAAAATACCATGTATAAGATCCGTGTACATGTTCTTTTTGTTGGCTGAAAAAAAGTAGGGTAAAAGATCCATGTACACATTATTTTGGTCAAATCACAAGATTACAAAGTTGTCAGCAGATTGATACGAATGTGAACAGGTGCAGTAGGTCTAATACATGCTCCATGTTGCAGCTTTAATACTAAAGTACCATCTATTTTAATTCAGTAGAGAGAATTATACAAGTGTTAGGCAAGTTAGCTTCAATATATTAATTTCTATATTGATCCCATAGTAGTCAGCAGTAATGGTCAAATTAAATTATTAATTCAGTAGATAATTAATAAAATAATTTAAAAAAATTAGTTGTTAAAAGTTAATTAGTATCCAATATTCTCTAGAATCATTGAAAAAAATATTATTTCAAATATAAAAATATGCTGATTTGAGTATGGTAAGTCAAAAAAAATTTTTTTTTATCTTATTAAAAATATTAATATCCTCAATAGTTGTTCTTCCTCACACAATATCAATATTAAAATTCAATTATATATAATTTAAAATATTGCTTAACTAAGAGGATATCACTATTTTTTATTTAGTCATAATGTAGATTTAATGCAAGTGAAGCAGTTACTATGATCTTTTAGGTAATTGAGAGAAATATTTAAGAAAGCATTTGTAAATACTAAATTCAAATTTGCATGACAACCAAAATTATATTTCCATAATTTGATCTAAATGTATAGCAATGATATATCAAATTAATTATTATTTTTACTATTAGTTAATAAAAATGTAATAAGTACATATTTTTTCATGTAATTGTTTTAAAAAATGCAGTCAATTTGTCTAGAGATATTACATATTTTAAAATTTATAAGTTATTCATATAGCACTTCAAATATTATTTCAGCAATAAAACAAAATATTAGAGTTGCTATGATTATTAGTTAGAATATTTTCTATTTTTCAAAAGTAAAATTTGTTTATAAATGTTATATTTAATGCAACATAATAATGGCAAACTATTAAATTCATTAGAATTCATTTTCCTTCTCCACTTAATAGATGCATTTCAGTTTCACACAATTATGATCAATTATTGACAACCATCAACCTATACTGCTGATATCCAATATAAAAATTAGAAATACATTTAAACATGGAATATGATGTGAGCCTAAAATTACCTTTTTAAAAGCATTTATTAGGAATATTTTTCCGATAGTCTTCAAATTATTGAGAAAAAAAAACCCCCAACTTGCCAATATAAAAAAGAGAATGTATGAGAAATGCTTGCTGGACACTAAATGTTTATGAATGATAAGAAATAAATTTTAAAGTCTAAAAAATCAGATAATAATGACAACTGATTGAAAATAAATACTAAATAATAAGATGATTAATTAAATCTATTCTTTTTTAAAAAAGGTGATATCTATATATATAAAATTCATGTGAATGTATGTTTGTCCATAAGACTATCATGTGTCAATTACAACGAATTAAAAAAAACTTACATTTGTCTGTAATGCTGACAAATTCACAATTAAAAAAATTGAATACTTAACTAAACTGTAATTTATATTATGAGCATTTTATGCAAAGGAAGTAAATCCACCTTTTGTATTTAATAATCCATCATTTTTATTATGAAGCATATTTAATGCAAAGGAAATAATTACAATATTAATAAATCGTATTTTTTTATGAAGCAGTTGTCTATAATACTATCAAATATAATAGGCATATTTAAAAATTTTAATTTAGCTTTATTAATATCTTGCCAGGTACATTTCTGAAGTGTACCAAACAAACCAAGTTGTTCCAAACATTTTTTTTTCTTCAATTTTTCACTCAAGAATTGCTCACATTTATTTATATAATATTAAAATATTTTGTTTAATTTATATTAAATCTTAAAAAATAGTTAAAGCAACCAATTAAAAAATACTATTATAAATATGTCTTTTAGACCAGGTACATATGTCATATTTACAGCAGATCCTCAACTTTCATACATTCGCTATTTCGTACAAGGGCAATAAAAAAAAAAGACTATAATTCAACTATCTCTTGATAAACTTATAGAGAAAACACCAGCCAATACAACTCATTAAAAAATATATTTTAGAAACACTTTTTGATGGGTTTTTTTTATATTGCTCTACTTTCATAAATTTCAACTTTCATACATGTTTCAGGAACTAATTTATATAATATTAAAATCTTTTGTTTAATTTACATTAAATCTTTAAAAAAAATTGTTAAAGCAGTCAAAAAACACCCACAGCCTTTCCATAGGCTAGGTGGGTCTAGTTTCTATATACAATGTTAGGATAAAACCTGCTTTCAATTATTTAATTCAATGAAAGTCAGTATGTTGTAAATGCCAAAGTTTCTTGTAATCTTCTGCCAAGAATGGTTTGAGAAATTATTAATGTAAAAAAAATCTAAAATGAATAGTAAAATTGTTAAAATTTTAGTCTTTCAAACCAATTAATCAATTTTCACTCAACTAGGAATAATTTTACTACTTTCATTATACTTTACTGTAAATGAAAAAACATTTCTCACAACTGATAATTCTTAAAAAAATTTTCAATCTTAATATGTAATACTAAAACTAATTTCTTAATAATTCTTCTGCACATTATTATGTTTTTAAATGAGAATTCTTTATCTTGAAAAATTGTCTAATGATCACACAATAACATGAAGTTTCTGTTTTATAATTTTTCAATCAACACAAAGATTATTTTTTAAAAAAAAAAATAAACATTTGTGTGGATCTTTTGATTTTTTAAATAAATTTTCCACAACTTATCTAACATGTAGAAATATTTTGGTGATTGGTGGAAAACATTATTTTTAAATATATATATTATTATCAATATCATTTTTTAAGATATTATTAATATTATAATGACTTTATGAAGAACATCAGGAAAACTCACACACAGCTTTTACTTTTTAGGCCTTTTTAATTAAACCATTGATCTCTATATTCTCTTTCTTAAAATGATCTATCAAATTTTTTTGACTTTTTCTGAAAGTTTGTTTAGCATTTGTAAACAATTTGTAGGATTCAGCAAGCATCTATCACCATTGTGACATTTTACTTCTTTTAATATCACACTTTTTTTAATATTCTGATAAAATATACAGCCTTTTCCTTGGTATGAGGTAGAGATTATAATAAAAATAATACCCAAGAGAAATGAAATGTCCATTCTATTTTCTTATTTACTTCTAAATTTCTTCTTTTTCAAAAAAACAAAAAAAAACAAAACAACTTTTCAATAACCTTTTCAACACTTCAATATTTCGCAACATTAACTCCCAATCTCTTTTCCATTCTCCTTCAAATGTAAATTTCTAAAGTATTCATATTCTCTCCTCCCCTAATCTAATCAGTTTTTACTTAAATTGTATGTTACAAATATACTATTTAATAATCATTTGTTAAATGTAAATAAATTACATCATTATTAAGCCAAATAATTACAATTTAAAAAAGGAACTGCTTGTATTGGAATTTTTAAATTACTGTTTATATATTAAAAATACTTATCATGCTTTATAAATATATATCTTTAAACAAACAAAAAGATTTGCTCACTTATCTTAAATATGAGCTAGGCTTACAGAATTCTAGCAGAACAAGTTTAAAAATTATCTAGTTATAAATCAAAATAAATAGAGAAAAAACTTTTGATCATTTTATTAAGTTACTTTTGTATATATATACACAATAGATATTAATACATGTCTGTTGCAACATACTGTAATTTTATTAGTAGCAAATACAATAGAAATATTTAAAAGGGAAATATAATTAATAAGATTTAAGTAGAAATATTAATTTTGTAAATGTGTGTCAGTAATTCAAATATTTTAATTAATCTCCATTCATTAAATACATTTTCAGTATTTTCCCCTCTTATTGCAACATCTGTATTTTATATGAAAACCAATTAAAACATTCATATGGACCAAAGGTCATCAAAATTCCTATGTGACTTACTATAAAATTATACAAATAATATAAGCATTATTTTAAACACAATTTTAATGACTTCCTTGACTTAGTTTATTTTTGTGTGTGAGATATCAATTTGGTATAAACACATGACTGAGAAAGCCACAAGTTAATTTACTTGCAACTGACAAAATATTATTTGCATATATATCATGAACCAAATACAGATAGAAAAGCTACTTTTTAATCCTTATAAATATTGAAAAAATTTGTGTCCAACATCCCTGGATATTTTTTGAAATTTTTAAATCTGTATCATTAAACTACTAATTAAATTAGGTACTTACATATAATTCCTTCGCACCCTTCACTGAATGCTTGCCAGATGTTTTTTGCTTAATTATTCATTTTCAGGGATATAGAAGTATGTTTTTTTTTCTTAAATTATTTTAGCGCATGTGTTATTTGTTAATTTTAAAAAAATAATACTTTTTTTATAAATGCCATTCAAAACATTTTATTATTTTTTTAGGTATACAATTATGTACAGAAATTTTATTAAGTTGACATGACTTATGATTTTTTTGTCTTTACCATAGCATTTTCATTCAAGCTGTTGTATAATTATTTTCCTAACATTTTGCAAAAATGATTAAAATTTGGAATCTACCAGTGACAGAAAGAAGATGATACAGGAGAATATTTTCAGAATTACGGGATAGTGCATGCGTTTGTGGCAATGTTGCGGCTATTTTTTAAAAAATATGATTATCATAATAAATATTTCATAGAATTTTCTTTTTTTTCAAAAAGATTATATAAACAAAAAATTATACAAACCTCCAAATGATTGTAATTAAATAAAATTTAATATAAGCATAAATGCATATATGTGCATGCATAGAGAAAAGCTTTAACAAAGCAATTTTAAATAACTAGGTTTAGCTAGCTTTCGATTAATACAAGTTATAAACATAGCAACTGATTTGTGTTAGTTGACATTAAAAAAAACATGATGAAAAGAAAGTATGACCAACTTGGGTATTCATGTTGGCCAGACAGCAATTGTTAATAGCCTGCAACATTGCCATAATTTTGAAAATACTCCACTGCATTTTCTTTTGTCACTGGTAGATTCCAAATTTTAATCATTTTTACAAAATGTTGGGAAAAATAATTAAATAGCTTGAATGAAAATGTTATGGTAAACACAAAAAAAAATCACAACAATGCTAGCAACATGTTAACATTTATACTTCAAAAAAATAATTAAGTGTTCTGAATGATATTTATAAAAAAAATATTAACTATTTTTTAAAATTAACAAGTAACACGTGAGATAAGATAATTTTGAGAGTAAAAAACAAATACTTTGACACTGATGAAGGAATTATATATAAGTACCCTAAATTAAATCAAATGCATTTCTAAATTTTTAGTTTCTAAAAATTCAAAATAATTTTATAAAAAAAATTAAAATGAATAGAAGCAAGAACTATTTGACAAAATAAGTCTAAAATTATGGTGTAAAACAGATAAATACTATAGTAAATACATTAACATGCTAAGAATAGATCACAATATAAGAGAAAAAAACACAAAAATACAAAAAGGATGCATAACTTTCTATTTTTTTATATATAAAAATTTAAATCCTTAATTTTCAAATACAGCAAACTTCTCACAATAATAAGTTCCAGGTTAATTCTTTTTGATGTAATAAAACTGTGAAAAATGTTTAATGACCACTTGTAATATAAATGTGAGTGGTATTTCACACACAAAAAAAATTACATTGCCTGTTAACAATAGATTATTAGAATAAACAACCAAAATCTTATTGAAAAAAAAAAGATTTTACATATCTTTTTTTTATTTTTAGTACCTATATTATTTTCAACTATTAATGTTGTATATAATCCCCTCCCCAGTTATTTGTCGATAAAATATCTTTGCGGAATAATATTTCATTTCAAATTTATGGGAAAACAGTGTAGACAGTGGTTGCAAAACAGTGGTTTGCAGATCACAGGTGGTCTGCAGAAAAATCTGGACACTATTTGCAGAATGAAAAAGCAATGAAAATTTTGATTCAACTTTCAACATTTGTGCGAAAAGACATTTTCATCTATTACAGCAATTAAAACTCGGAACTGGTCTGGCTCTCTGCCTTCCAATAACATCATTAAAGCCAAAAATTCATAAACTTATTTCAAACAAGCAGGAAGAAACATCACACTAAAAATGTGTAATACTTAAATAAGCTTCAATTATTTTGTAATAATTAAACTAACTTTAATAATTTTTTTGCAATTAAATAATCTTTAAACATTTTATGAATAAATAAGCATTTGTAATTTTGTTATATTAAATAAATGCATTTCATATTAATAAAAAAGAAGTTCTCTGATCATTATTTTACAAATACCTTTTTTAAAAAAAATCATATTAGTTGTCCGTGGGGTTTAAATTATGAATTTATTGGTCTGAAGGTCCAAAAGATTGGCGACCAATGATATAGACAATACATGTGTGAAATACATAATTTCGTTCATCTTCTTTCCAATTAATGAGATATGATTCATGGTTTTGTATGATAACATTTAAATTTTTTAGGAATTTTTATTTACGAATTTTTCTTTAAATTCAATTTATTAGATTTACAAGAAAAAGAATACATTAAATTTTTAGATGGAAAAAATGGACCCTGAAAAGAACTTAAGTATTAACTATTTTTTTCTAGTATTTTACCATCTAGCAATTCTGATCTTTTAGTTAGAATTGGAAGACAAAGCAATTGCTTTAGCAGTAAAAGGATAAAGAAAGATAAGAAATAATTATTCCATGCCCTTTGTCCTGACAATTTCTGAATGTATTGCCAAACATAAAGAAAAAAACGAAGGAAAATTGGAAATTTTACCAAATCTCCAAAAGAAATAATTATTCCATGCCCTTTGTCCTGACAATTTCTGAATGTATTGCCAAACATAAAGAAAAAAACGAAGGAAAATTGGAAATTTTACCAAATCTCCAGGTGTGAAGTTTCCCATTATATGTGACGATTCGATTTTAATTTTTTTGATAAAAAAAATTAATAAAACTAATAAATATGTCACTAAAGAAAAAAAAATATATCAAATTGTGCATTTTTATAACAGTAGTAGAAATTTCTTATATATTAGAGTTGGGTGATATTTGGGACTTGGATAGAAGTCTAAGGCAGCCTTATTTTGTAGATATAAGATCCACAATAGATTTTAAAATTTATTATTATGCCTGCATTTCAATGATAATAAAAAAATGCTCAATAACAAAAATAGACTTTTACCGAATATATAAAATTATGTCTATTATAGACAAGTGCAAAATAAATTTTAAAGCTACATATCAAATGCATAGGAACTGTAATTATGATCCATCAAAACCAATGAAGACAGCTTTCAAATGGATGGAAATGTATACAAGCAATTGTCTGGAAACTTGAGCTGTGTAATTATGATCCATCAAAACCAAGACAGGTTTCAAATGGATGTGTTGTTAGCTACAATGATCATGTGTCCCATATGGAATTGTATACAAGCAATTATGTCTGGATACTTGAGCTGTGTTGTCAGTAATTTTGTCACTTTTTCCAAAACAACATCACATTATTTTTTGGGACAGAATTTTTCCAAGCATGCAGCTGGCAAAAAAAAAAAAAAAACTATATATAAACAAGTTATATATTCTAGATAGCATCACTGCAATATATAAAAAATGTAGAATGAAAATAAGAGAATCTATTTTGTCATTGATAAAAATAGTGGGGTTCATTTTCTGGTTTGAATTGATAAGAAGTCAATTGCTAAGATCATTAATGTATGTCCACCTTCTAGAGATGATACCAGCCAAAGAAATAAAAACGAATCATAAGTCATATCTATGCCCATCTACAGTAAAAAGATTTCTGTATGAGTGGTATTAATTTGGCGAATTAATAGCAAGCTCAATATTGGGGCATATGAAGTCCAAGCACCAATCCGGAACTGTTTTGATACAGCAATTTCAAATGCTTTTATTTTATATTCCATTTTTATATGGCATCAAAATATATAAAAACTAAGGCTCATTTACACTTTTGGAGAGCCTTGTCTCGTACTATAGTATCAATAACTATTCTTGATGGAGAAAATTCAACCCAAATATCCATGTATTTCCATATCTGGGATAGTAATCGCACGGAAACTATACACAAGTATATTTCTTCAGCCATAATATTCGAATGAGTAAGAATTGTGTGGCATGTCTAAAAATAAATTAAGACATGAAATTCACTATGGCTGTTTGGAATGTAAATTGGTACTTCTCTTTCTAATAACAACTCTCAGAGATACTGCTTTGTTTTTAGTTATAATAAAAATTTGACAACACTGATGTACCTACCACCTTTACTACAAATATCACCTAGAGCAGCTTCATCACAAATCACTTACCGAGACTGTAAATAAACATGCCTGCTCCAAGGCCTTTAAATTCAGATGCCTAACTCTGTACTCAGATAAATATGCAAATTTCAAATAGTTCTTATGGGTAAGTTATATCTGCATTTTTATTTATTTTGTTGCATAATCAATAATTTCTTAATTAATCATAATATTATTTGTGAAATATTAACTCATAATTTTTTGATTTTATGTTTTAGGTGGATTCATTCTAACAAAGGGTGATTTTCAATGCTGAAAATATAGATAATAAAAAATATTATTAGTATTTTGTATTGCAGTAAATCAAAATTTTTTGTTGGTTTGTTTTAGCTGTTACATGTGGAAAGTGAATCATTAACATTGAAAACTATTTACAATTTACTCCTCTCTGGCAAATTTTGTGTTATTATAACTAACTTTGATTTTTTTTTTTTTATTAACTTTGTTTACTTTACTTTTTTTATTCTACTAATTCCAATTATAAATTTTTGTTTTACTAACTTTGTTTGGTACTTACATATTAGTCCAGCAGTGAAATTTTAGTTTTCATTATATATGATTATTTATGATTGCTAAATATTTGTTAGCATGTTTCATTTAATTAAGTAAATTTAACTTTCAAAGATTTAAAGAATCATTTTTAACAAAGTTATAAATAGCAACTCCACTTTCTGAATTAATGTTAATTTATTTAAATGATAAAGGATGATTATATTTAAAGCAGAAGTATAATAAATATAAAAATACTCTAGATCAGTGGTCTTCAACCACAGATCCGTGGACGGGCACAGGGCCGCAGAAGTTTTCTGCCGGTCCGCGCTAGACTGGCAAGAAAGTTTGTAATAACAAAAATAATAAGATTTTAAACTTTTAATTAATATAAACAATTTTTATTTATTTTTTCATCGCATTTTTATCCGATTAAAAAAAAAAGAAACAGAACAAAAACAAAATCTAATCAATCATACATAAAGTAATTTATTTTTCTATTTATCACAGATGTTTATTGGGGGGTAGAATTAAACTTTTTATTATTTTTCTAAAAAAATTTAAAATTAAAAAAAAAAGTTTTTTATTATACAAACTCCGGTTGTCTTTTGATAGCCAATCACGGCCACTTGTCAGCATTGTTTATGTGTTAAAACAATAAAATGTAATGTGACTTTTTTTGATCTCTTAAATTTTTTCTACTCCGTCTTTTAATATTTAATTTTTAGTGGTTTTTTTTTAGCTTTAACTTTTATTTTTGCAATCAATTTTTATCACCTTTTTTTAAAAAAAACAACCAACAAATTTCTATCTCTAACTTTTACAAAGTATTTCTCAATCCACCCCCAAATTAAAATAAGATCAAAACTTTTGACTTTTTCAAGTTTCACTTTTTTTTTTTGTTTAAAATACGCCCACTTTTTTTTGCATATAAGGCAATATTTTTGGGGGGCTTTATTTGTATACCGCTAAAATGCTAAAACTTTTATTTTTAAAACCAATTTCTGTTACCTTTTTTTAAAAATAAAAACAAACAAAAAATAACTTTGGTTTCTATCTTTTTCTCAGTGAAGATAAAGTATTTCTCAAACCCCCCCCCCCAATTAAAATAAGATCAAAACTTTTGATTTTTTCAACTTTTGTTGTCTTTATTTTTAAAAAGACTGAGACTGTACGGCGATTTTTTTTTTTTTGGCTTTATTTCTATTACATGATGTCTATTTTGCCATTTTTAAAAAAAACTTTTCCACTACTATCAAAAGACAACCTCTATATTCTGACCTTGTAATTATGCATCTTCACTTTCAAATAATATATGGTATAAAATAAAACGGGTTCTATCTCAGTTAATAATTAAGAACTAAAATATTCAGTATTAAAATTAAAATGTTTCACTAGCTTAAATTTAAAATACGTATAAGGTTCAGTTTATAAAAATAAATTAATAACTGAAACACAGGCCTGTTATATACCTGTGGCTATATATATGTAATATAGGGTATATGAGCACAGACTTTCACACCACCCACCTCTCTCCACTATCTAATAACACTGATACACCTAAACACATATATGCTGAAAAGATAAATAATCACCAATATACGTATTTCATGCTAAACCAGCAATCATCAGTTGGTCCAGACTATCATCTTTACACACATATATAGTATAAGTGCTCAGATATATATTAAGATAGACTATCCTCATAGTTTAATAAATTAAATAAATATTTAATATTTTCAAGAGACTTGAAGTGAAAATACAGGTGACAAGATAGATTACATTGAGCCAATATCCTACAGGATACTACCTCAATGGCATAAGAACACTATCCCCCCTTTATTACTAATTCAAATAACAAACTCATAGTATTCTTACGACTTTAATAACTTCTACTCGCTAAGACTAAACTAATAATTAAATCTTAATCTTCTATTTAATAATAATCTAGCTCAATAAAATAATCTCAGGTTCATAAAATTTATTTTAAGTTAATTTTAAAATACGGTAGTAAAATATGAGAAGGGATTTTATGTCATAATCTACTACACTTAAACTAATAATAATAAATAACAATAATAATATTCTTCATGTAATGATATAATAAATACGTGGTAGCATTTTAATAATCTGACAAACAAAATATGTGTGGCAACAAACAGCATATAATTTAATATAATATTGTGATAACTGATTTATGACCAATAAATAATGTAAGATTATGATTATTTAATTATAATGAATACCAATAAAATATTTAAAATTCTTAAGATAATTCTTTATTTATCTTTTGTGCAAAATTATATATTTGTTTCAGTTATTATGCATATATCGTGCTTTCATGCAGTGATGTGGAGAAATAAATAACTCTGACACAAAAATTTTTAAATAACAAACTTTAACAAAGTTTATTACTAACAATAAATAACTAAACAATTTATTTACATTATTTACAGTGGATATCCTTAACCCTTTTTATTTTACAGTTTGATCTACCTGGTTATAAAAAAAATAATTTATATTTCAATTATATTTTATTTAGATTTAGGACAAAATTAAAAAAAAAAATATTATTTGGTTTCTCATCATGGTTAACTTATTACAAATAAATTTATCTACTTTATTAACAACAGCATTTTATCTCTAATATTATTAAACTATCCTATTTTAAAATTCATACTTAGAAACATTCCATAGAAAACAAAATTTTATAATGAGTATGGATTTCTCAAAATATTAATAAAAATTCATCTTGCAAAGTCAAAGATGTTACACAAACTATTATCCAAAATTCAGTACTAGATTTTAGTATTTATCACACAATGTTTACTAATCATAATATATTCTTCTTTAGGCCTTACTTTAATATGATATAAGTTTAATCATTAATACATGTCTGTTAATCAATAAACAAAAAATATACTATGCATATTGTTTACATAATCTACTTTGTACTATTGTATTTTAAAAAAAATATGCAATACTTATTTTTCTCTTAAAAAAAAAATAATACTAAAGCATTTAAAATTATTATCACTTTAAAGAAAATATCTTTGTTTAGATACCCTATTTTAAAAATTTTATATTTCATTTCCAAAATAAAATTCAAAATATATTTTATGATTCTTTTCTTTCCCTAGGATACTTTGGATCTTCAATTTTAAGTTATAACATTCTGCTCCTTATAAGCAACTAAACTAATCTTATACAAAAACGATAGCATAACATAAGTTCTAAATTATTTATCATTTCTTTTAAAATATCTTACTAAAACGATGCAGTTACATGAAATAAAGATAGCAAAAACAAATGTATAGGATTAAGGAAGAAAGCTAGAGTATTATTCTTAACATATCTCAAAATCATGGCACAGTGCGAAGAGGTAGGACATTTATCTGCCTAATATCTTCTAGTACAGGGACGATGTTAAAGCTATTTCTTCAGCTTTATTAGAACATCAAATATTTAAAGTAATACAAACACTGTCCAATAAAATATGTATCAGTCATAGGGCTATGTTAACTATGCTGATAACCACATAAAGACTAAATATTATTCCCATTCCTTATCATATCCTATTTTAAATATACATCATCTTGGTTTCCTGCTAACTATAGTACTTCCAAGCCACTATCTCAACATTATTTCTCAAGATTTTTCTACATCTTACATCGATAAAATAACTATCTGCATTTACAAAACAATAAATAAAATTCATTAATAGTTAAACAATCTTACGATCCCATAAGAAAAATTTGCTTACTTCATTGCTCTGTATGTTTAATCATATACAATTTACTTAGACAATATTTGAATATCCCATATCATAAAAACTTTAAAAGAATCACATAATTATTTGTTATGTTGGATTATATCACTAATAAAAAAAAAAAAAAAAAAAAAATTGTCGTATGCATATTTTCAAATTAATCCTATCTCATAATGTTTTTTAAAATGTTGTATAAAATGCGTTACATATAATTTAAAAAAAACTTTTACACTTCATTCTTCCAATTTATGGATGATCTAAAGAAAACAAAAATATACATTATAAAATTATTAATAGTTATTATTATTACCAATAACCTTTATTTAGTCATCGTGTTCAGTAGGCTTCCTTTATCCAATTGAGCATTGCAGATATAAAAAAAAAAATTCACACCCATACACTTTATATTAAAATATTTTTTAGCTAAATTATTAGATTGTTATATTATAAAATTTTAATATTAACAAATTAATGTTTTTATGTTTTTCCTAATCTTATATAAAATTTTAAATTTAAATTAGGTTAACAAAATAAAAAGAATCAAAACTATAGTTACATATTTTTCTTGACGATAGTTCTTATAAGTCCAAAATGCTCATTATTTTCTCTAGAGTTTTTAAAAATGTTCTCCAAGCACGTTAAAGTTTAAAACAAAATAATTATTAATCCATTTATTAAAATTTAGAAAATAATCCTTGGTTTTAGTATTTTTAGGACGATAATATTAATTAATCCCGTGAAGCTTCTTAATCTTCCCTACCAATATTCTATGCGTATCCGATGCATCAATCCATCTAATTTAACTTTAAAATATTCGATAAACTTTTAAGTACTATTTATATTTCCATGGATCCATTTTTCATTCATCTATGTGTTCACTTTTATCTCTGTTTTCTTCTTGATACATTTAAACTCTCACTTGGTATTTTTATACATCTCTTTTAAAATAAAAACTTCAAATACTTTTGAACAAATTTTTTCCAAGTACATTTTAAATAATTCGAAGAACGGATATTTTAATACAAAACGCTTCTGTAATATATTTTCCCGGGTTCTTTATTCAACTCTGCACTCGAAAATATTTTTTAAAAAATGTTACCTTTAGAAAAGATATAACATTTTATTCCTTTGAATATTATACTATATAAAATAATTCAGGCAATATATAATTATCTTATTACCATTTAAAAAATATCTTGAATAAGCTTATAAATCATACGTTTCAATACATTTTTAGACTCCGTATAATGTCCGAGCTGTGGTTTTTTTTTTTGTTTATGTACCAAAAAAAATTCTCCGGTTATGCATAAATAAAACTGTATCAATAAATATTCAAATATTTCTTCAGCATTACAATTTCTATCCATTTTATTTTGTAGTATATCCATTTTTATTACGTAGCTTAGGTTAAACTTTTAGATAAAATACGACTGGTAAGTACTTTAAAAATTAGAAAATCATATTAAACGAAATTATTAAAATATTTTTAGTTTATACTCTCTTTTGCAAAAAATATATTTTTAAAATTATCAATTAGTTTTTTTTTTCAGATAAAGTTATAAGAAAGTACTAAAAAAATTGACTAAAATAAAAGATTTTTAAAAATACTATCTTTTGATAGCTATAATTTACCTCTCTCCGGTTTCAATACATTTTTAATCTCCCGCTCTAACTTAGTTACAACGATATTTCTCGTCTGCAAGAATACTTATTCTTATTGGCCAATTCTTACTTTAGCTTTTAGAAAAAATTTACATATTTCCAATTTATAGTAGAATTGAATTTCAAAATTAGAAATTGTGATGTAATGAACCTAAATATTACTTAAAATATTACTTTTAAATAAATTATTATTTTATTAAAACCATTTAAACATTTAAAATAACTTTTAAAATAACGTTTAATAACTTATCCCATTTATCTATTCAATTTATCTATTTTTATTTAAATAAAATATTTAATTTTATATATCTGTATTCGTCTTTATTACATTACTATTTAAAACATTACATCATTTAAATATGTAATAACGACAGTTAACTTAATATTTATTATTATTTGCTTTTATGATAGGCAATAATTCTATCCAATTCTATAATATAACTTTTAAAATATTTTAAACTTTGTTACTAATTCAAACAAGCAGTGTGTGATAGTATACATTACAAAATCACGTGATTATAACTTTGACAGACGATTTTTAATCTATTTCTCTGCCTAGACAAATAAAATTGATACACTTATTATATTATATAAAATAATTATAAAAAAATTTGGAAGAACAATTTAGAAAATATAGAATTAGATATAATTTTCACCATCACAAAGTTTATTTTAAAAATATACTATATTAATTTTGACTATTTAAATATGATTACAAATCTAAATATAGCATTTATTAAATCATATGTTTTACACTATTAAAATCGGATTTATTAAATATACTTTTAATTATTTATAGCTGTGTTATTTAATATGGCCAGCTTTTACAACCATATGAAACAATATTTTAAGCTTTATATAACTATTTTTAAATGATTTTATATACTACATATTTACTTTAGCTTCAAATTGTACTTTAAAGATATAATTGACTTAATATAATTAATGTATTAAAAAAAAAAACATTCTAAATTTAAAATTTTTTAGTAATTGACTATTATAAACTATTACTGGCCTATAGAAAAGGGCACAATATATATATATCTTCATCTTGTATATTTAACATTAAATACAGATTGTTATTGTACTATTTTCTGTAGCAGTATGACTGCGCAACTCGAGAAAGAGTGTTCAGTATGTGAAGGTAAGCAACATCATAAGCAGGTTACATCTTGAAGAAAATTTATCTGTAAACTTCTGCCAGTCCGCGAAATCTTATCCTTATTTTTGCCGGTCCGCAGGTGTGAAAGGGTTGAAGACCACTGCTCTAGATATCTTCAACAATTTATCATTGAAAGTCAAATTTATTTAAATTAATTAAAAAAAACATACTATCAAATATTTAGCAATCATAAATAATCATAATGATTTTAATGACTAAAATTTCACAGCCAGAATAATAAGTACTTTTTGTATTTTGCTTCACATTTCATTGGCATATGACTGCTTGATTATCTTCCTTCATTTCTGATTATTTTTGCTAATTGATAAACAAAATATATATTTAGTATTTTAAATTATATATTAGATATTACTGACATGTAAATTCATCATTAAGACTCAAGACATGAAAAGCAATAAAATATATTTTTATTTTATAAATATTTGACTTAGACTTAAATCTATACAATTATTATAATGATTATATACAAAACAATTATTTTTACAATCTCTTATCACTAATAAATCTAAAAACATTACCCTCCCCCGCCTCCCATTAAAATATACTTTATAGAAGGATCATAACTTATATTTATTTAATAATTCTAATTTACTCTTTTCCACTAAAAACAATCATGAACATATCTAAAAAAGCAACTTCAAATACTACAATCATAATAATTTTCTTTTTCAAATAATTGATATAAAACAAACAAATTAAAGGATAAATAATATAATCTATTATTCATTTTTGTTTAATCATATATGGCGATGGTATAGAGAAAAGTTTTAGTCTTTTTATTTTTTTAAACAGTATGTGCTTAGCGGCCTTTTGATTATTACAAGTCATAGAAGTGGCATAAATTGCAAAAAGTAGGAGTGAATATATATTGTACCGGTCAAAACATGTTTATCCATATAACGAGCTGGAACTCACAAAATATACTTCAAACCCAGTCAAACCTGAGATTTAGGTCAAGGACCAGCCTGGATTCGAACCCACTCTCAAAGCCCCAGATCTAACACCTAATGAATAACATAATAGTGATGGTACATGAGAATTAATTTTAATCCGACCCACTAGCAAAACGGAGAAGACAATGAGACATCTATTACTATGACTTAACTAAAACATATACATGCATAGCTGTATGTGTGGAAGTGTAGGAAAAGGAATTCGAACTACTCAAATAAGTTAGACAATAAAATATAGTTTAATGTAGTGACAAATTATTCTACATTATGACTTAGCCAACTGCATACATTAATGTGTGTGAATGAGCAAGCGGTAGATGATTACATAGTGTCATTCACACTTATTTCTCATATGCTCTTTTATTAATTAAATAACATATACTATACATAACACACACATCTTTGGTGGGTCCAATATTAAGATGCCAATCGATTATTAGAAAGAATTACATAATATTGCTATTAACGCTTTGGATTACGGTTCTGAAACGTGGTGACTAACATTATTTAGGGGAGCGTTCCGAGATTCATTACAGATATAATATAAACCATTTTCACGCCATTACAGTTGTGAAAATAAATAAAATACATTTGATAACATATCTGATTATATAACAAAATACTTAATGAAACTTCTTTTAATTAGCGCTGGTAAGAAGAACGCTTTATTTTCCCCAAGGCAAATAGATACTCTTAAATACAGAAATAAGTTACGATGGTGGGATTGTATAATAAGATTGAAATAACTTTATAAATTAATAAAGTTAATAATATTCGGCATTTATATATATATATTGAGCAGAGCGCAATTTCAATATTATTACAGCATTAAAATTAGATCATAAGCAAAAAAAATAATAATATGAATGAGGCAGTACCGACATAGGCAGAGAACTCAAAGATAAGGTCATGTTTCTGGACGGAAAATGAAATTTAACACCCCCTTTTCTAGGGCAGTGCTTAGAGGAAAGTGGATAGGCATGGCCCAGACTTTTACTGGTATAACCGACGCGAGAGGCCTTTTTCTAAGAAGTGAATATGCATAGCATCTGCCAAACTTACGGGAATCACTGCCAGAGGCATTTTATATGGAATAAGTCCCCATGAGACAGGACATAATGAGAAATCTATGGGTTCGATCTTGTCGTAACCCCTAGATTAGATTAGAAGCACGTAATATGTATATAATTCACAAAGATAGGCCAAATGTCAGTAATGCAGTACAGATAAATGTCACTAATGACATTGAATAAGATTTACTGCTTTAAAATAAATGACCCTTATTTGAATGCCATAATTTAGACAAATAATAAGCTATGCTGTTATAATATATATATAGAGGGATTTCCCTAATACGTTAAGATTTTATTTAGTAAAAGAAACATTAAGATTTCCTCCCTTCCCTTTTCTATTATTTAAAATAATCAATCCCACCTTCGTTGATTTTATAACAACTAGAATATTTAAAGACTGTATTTCATATTTTAAGAGTATGGAAAAATAAAACTAGCAGTTATAAAAAAAAAACTAATCGGTCACCTTTTTCAGAATTGAATAACATTTATAAAATAAATAAGGTTTCAAAGCGTTAATTAGCTTAAGTTCTGGATTCACCCCGGGTACAAAATCCAGAGTTAAACAAATATATTTTTTTATATTAAAACATAAATAAAATGTTGGCTCGTAGAACAATCTGGTGAATGTATTAATTAATAATGTGTTGTTTTAAATGGACGTCAAAAACCTTAATTCATGAAGGTTTACTTTACTTAAAAAGAAGAAAAGATTTTAGAAATTCAACTCAGCAGATTGTTTGAAATTGGCATATTAATAATACCTAAAATAGACATATAAAATAAATAACTATAAATAAATGACCGCACCAAAATTAAAGAAAATGAGAGCATATGAGAGAAAATTAAATATATAGAAATCATTTAAGAGCAATTACGTTTTACATATTGATTAAAAAGGCAAAGTTAAATAATACATGAGAAATCTTGATAGTAGAATTCGAGATTAATTAGGCAACCTACATTTAGTTTCAAAGATGGCGGTTTGAAATAATTTACCTTGCACCATTTTAAGAGTCCATATAAAAAAGTCCAGCTCGTGCATTGCAGTTCTTATGTGACAGCAAGCTTCCATTAGCATACTAAAGTTCTTAGGTCAGGCTTTTACTTCATTCTTGGGTAGCAGAATGGTATGGCTGCGGAAGATGATGACCCAACAGGGCCGAGAAGGGTGGTGGATTTACTACATCATTTTAAGTTTCAAGCGTCTTGTAATATGTTTACAACCAGTTCTCTCAATAGTAGCTAATCTCTCTTGGTGATTTAAAACCTGGCCATTTTATACTTTGTCCAGGTATTTCTGGAATGCTTTTAATTATTTAGTTCATTGTTTTTGAAAGATGCAACTATTAGATAACGTCCAAAAATAAATTCAAATCTATTTCCAGATTAGAAATAGATTTGAAGAAAAATGTTTATAATTAAAAAAAATCTTTAATCTTAATCCCATTTTAAGTAAAAACTTTAATTAAAAATATTTTCCCAAGATTAAAACAATAGCGTTTCCAACCCTTTAATTATTTTTGGGCAATTAACAGTTCATCTTCCATATTAGATTTTATAAAATATACATTTTAATAAAAAAAAGTACTTTAAAAAGAAAAAGTTTAAATGATATATAATAAAATATTTACTAGAAAATCAATATTTTGTTAGTATTTTGCTCCTATATATATATATCTGGGCCGCACCTATAATACTTTAATAAAAAAACTAATAATTAATAAAAAAAGAATTAATAATAATTAAAAAAAAATTGTTAATGAAACGTTAAAATTTTATAACTTAGGAGCACATCTCAAATATATACATAAAATATATATACGACTAAAGGAGCAGGATGGGATATAGAGATTAAACACAGGTTAGTAGGTGGAAACATGAAGTTCAATCTTAAGCTAAGATTGACTGCTTCAATATATATGCTGTTTTTGCCAATTTATATAAAATTTAAATATGAAAATTAATTAGGGAGAATAGGCCATTTTTTGAGAGCGGCATACATGATTTTTTTCTATTGATAGTTTTTGTCACCTGAGATATGTCATAACTCTTAATTTTTTGTTTAAAGTCACAGCATTCAGTGCACACAATGTTAACAGATGAAGGAACAAAGTAATGACCAGTTGTAGAAAAATGTTCAAAAAAACATTGAGTGTGTATCTCTATTTGTTTTAGCTTTATTATATAGGTATGTGTGTTAAGCTATACATGTAGACAGGTTTGCCCAAGATTCCCTGTGTAAATAGAAGGGCAGATGAGTTCCTGGCATTTAATCTTGTAAACACTTGAGAATAAAATTCAGTTGGTAAGATATTCTTTGCGCTGTTGTGAAGCCAATGCAATGGAGGTATATTGACCTCTGTTCTCAAGTAGTTTACATGATTAAACGCAAGGAACCGATCTGCCCCTCCATTTACTATGGTGAATCTTGGGCAACCCTGTCTACACCTATAATTCAACACACATACCTATATAATAAAGTTAGAACTAATACAGATAAACAATATTTTTTGAACACTTTTCTACAACTAGTCATTCCTTTGTTCCTTCATCTGTTACCATCGTGTGCATTGAATGACTTTAAACAAAAAATTCAAGAGACATGGCATATCTCAGGTGACAAAAACTCTATTAATAGAAAAAAATCATGCATGCCCCTCTCAAAAAGATGGTCTATTTTCCCTAATTAATTTTCATATTTAAAATTTATGTAAATTAGCAATAACAGCATATATATACATCAACTCCCACTTTTCAATTTATGCTAAATCTACGACTGTAATAGTTGAAAATTGGCTAAGTACATACTGTTTTAAAAAAAACCTTTATGAAAACATTTCTCAATATGATCTTTATATATTTGATTACATTAATCTAAGTTAAAGCTTATACTTTTATAATTATAAAACCATTCTAAATAAACTGCATAGAATAATCCAACAACAAAAACAAATTCTTTAACTACATATTAAATTACCATATGCCCAATTATTTTGCATTTTAAAATTACTAATCTTTTCAAGTCTCAAAAAATAAAACTGTGAAATTACCGAAATTGCCAAATTCTTTTATAAAATTATTGAAGAATATAGAACTCCCTTCAATAACACTACTAATAAAATCAAAATGAAATTTTACAGAGAAACCTTTGCGAATTTTAATTTTTATAAACATCACTTAGATAGCATTAAAAATATTTCATTCTATTAAAACTTTTTTAAATTTTGCATTTTTTTCATAATGTCTATTGAATTAGTTTCATTCTATTAAAACTTTTTAAAATTTTGGACTTTTTTCATAATGTCTATTGAATTCCTTTTAATCAAACTAGCAGAATCTTTTTCTAACCAAATATATTTATCATTATTCAATTATTTATCAATTTTCTCTATAAAAGCATCTTCTTCATGATAATAAAATAGCAAGCTTTGTTTTCAAGAGGAGGATTACATTATCAACCATTAATTTATTCTTAAAATGTCTAATCTCAGCAGGATTATTATTTTTTTTTCTTTTAAGACCATTTAAACTAATTAATTGCTTATTTTTTGCTCATTACTTACATCACTGTATTCAATAGATCGAATTCTATCAAAAAATAAAATTTTTCTCATAAAGAAAAATAAAATTAGGGCTTTTACTAAGGATTTCTAAATATTTTGTATTTAACTCAATTTTAACAGGATTAACAACTATTGGTCTTATATTTCCATTCTTTACAACTGCACCGTTGGTAAAACTAACTTTACTAATCTTTCCAAGCAACCACTTTAATTTTTGTACATATTTCCTATAATATAATTTTGATCTATTTATTCCAAATTGATTTATAAAAACAACTGAAAACAGAATAATTCAAATCTTATCAAAATTGCTTACATTCCTTTTATATTCAGAAATTGAAGTCTTTCAAAAAATAATTTAAAAAAATTTGTTCATTACTTTGTTTTTATGCCCGCACAATGCGGGCAATGATTTTCAAATTATAAACATCTGAGTTCAGGTAAAGATTAACGGAAATCTACGCAGGCTGCACGTGCTTTTTATACCTTCGTTTCCATCTTTCTTTCTAGTTTCAGGAAAGGTAAGCTTTATTTTTCTATGATAAAAAATAAAAAATTTATAATTTTTATGATCAAGTAATTGAATTGTTTTGTCTTTCTCTCATTTTTTTGATAGTTACTGGAAAAGTATTCGATGTGAAAAATACATCAGAAAAAAATAAAACTTTTTACAATTATATTTTGAAGACATTTTTTAATTATTATTTTATTTGATAAAAAATATACGAAAAAATTATTATTGAAACTATCATTAAAAAAACAACAACTTGTGATTGTGTACATTTATACCGTGGATTATCTGCATTTTTTGTTATGATGTGGGCTTGGGTTCAGTATTTGAATTAGGTGATATGAGACTAAGATAAACATATTTTGCAAATAGTATGACCCGATTTAGATTTTTCTATAATGTCTTGTCTGCATTTTAATAATAATAAAAATATGCAAATGCTAAAAGTAAAGATTTTGATAGTATATAAACTTAGGTAGATTATAACTGCAATGTAAATTTCAAAGCTGCATATCAAATGCAAAGAAGGGCAGGAGTTGATGAAGCTATTACTACATTTATGGTCATAGTAGCATGAAGCAATATGAGCCCTCAAAACCTATAAAGATAGGATAAATAATACTACTTCGCATTGATTCTAAGCTAACTTATGTATCTCAAGCTTAACTCTATAATGAATTTAGTATTTCATTCACTTATTATATTTTATTATGTATATAGTGACTATTTTAGTAATACTTTTTAATAAATTACAAACTGTATTGAAGTTCTTTATTATAATATTCAAATTATACTAATAATTGATCAATATTAACTACTAACTACTTGTTACAAGGGATGATATATTCCTTACAAACCCCTGTATGGAAATACATTTTGAAGGGCTACTAGGAAAAATGAAAGGTACTAATCTCTTTATTTTAAGAAGTTTCCAAGTGATGGATTACCTTAGTTAAGTATTATTATATACTAATTTTTTAGAAATTTTATGAATCCAACTAACCTACTAACAAAAATATAATTTTAAGTTGTATGCGCGACAATTTTGAATTTATGGAATAATATGAAAATAATTATTAGAAATATTTACTTATATTCTTTTTTTTATTACTTTGAATATCAATGACTATATTTTTTTCAGTTCAATTACATTCTTTGGTATTTGATCGTTCAAACAAAATATATGTCATTTTTTATTAATAAAAACAAAGTTATGATAAAATTTGTGGTTAGCATAATTTTTTAAATATTCAATATGGCTGCTTTGCAAGGGAAGAGGGTAAATAAGGTTTTATTTAAAAACAGAAGTTCATTTTAATCAGATAATATATAATAATTTTATAGTTTAAATATTTATTTTTCCACAGCAAAAAAAAAAAAGATTATTATTGAGTTTAATTATACATACAGAGAATTCAAAAATTAATATAACAAACAATTATTTCAAATCATAAACAAAAGCAATTAAAAGAAAAGAACATATATACCCAAAAAGGCCCTGAGAAATAAATAAATAGCTAAATTTTAAAGAGCAAAATCTTGTAGCCCCCATAACAACATTAAACAAGTTCATTTTCATCACATAATCAATAAAAACATCAATAAATATTTCAAATGTTAAAATAGGAATTATTTATTCTGAGTTGGGATATAACTGGTTACATAATCATATAACTATGAGACAGTATTTATATAAGCACAAATTATTCATTATATAATTTTAAATATTCTATTAAGTCCATACTCTTTCAATCTTTCTACTTATTTAATCATTACATTATTAATAGCAGTATTTTAATTCATCACTATTCTAGAACTATCTGTTTTTGGAATATATTATTTTCTATGCCAAATCAAGGCAAATAATTTCATTTGTAATTATTTATCATGAAATCAATGTCAATTTCTGATAATCATTATGAATATTTTTCCAAAATAACCTATCAACTATTTGATTTTTCCAGATCTTGCAATAATCTCATTTACTGTGATGATGAAAACCATCTTAGCTGATTAATCATTTTCTTCTTTCACTATTAAATCTCACAGCATTGTATACTTTTCTAATGAATTATAACATTTCAGAAATCGACCAAAATAAAACCATTTCAATCTGGTCATTTTGTTTTTCTTGTTGTCAATAGTACTCAAACATAACAATATTTTTCCTATTTTCAGTATCCTGCATCCATCAAGTCAATGGAAAAATGAGCAGTTTTAATTTTCATTTTTAAAGAAATGATTCTTATATTTCAGATGATGAAAGAATCCACAACTTCCGTGTCAATATAAATTTTTTAAATCAGTAGTTGTCCCTAATATTACATTCTGTATCTTCATATTTAACCATAATCCATTCTTATAATCTATTCCATTTTTGCTATATGACCAACACCTTAGCATATCATAGATTGCTGAATCTAAAATTTAACCTGACTTTATCTAATCAAGTTTTCTTGTTACATATTCAATGTACATGATGAATAAGATGGATGATAATATAAAGATCTGTTTAATTCCTTTGTCAATATGAAATCAGTTTTTTTCTAAAAACATTCATCTGCAGCTTCTAGTCCCATATACAGACAATGATCTGATATTCTTTTCTGAAAGCATTCCAATTTTTAATATATATATATATACTCAACTGAATAAAACATCCTATTGCAATTGACAGAATACATTGACTTCTTTCTAATATATCCTATTTATATGAACAATAGTGTCTTGCCTTTCAATCTTTTCTGAAACATATTTCTTCATTCACAAATTATTTTTTAATGATTGAACTTAACTTGCGCTGAATATGAGAAATATCTTACTTGAACATGATACGTGTTGTTGAATTATTGAATATAAAAAAAAAAATCTTATATATGAACCAATTGATGTAATTTATTCAAAACCATTACTGATTCTTCTTCAGTTTGGATAAAATTTCTAATGCAATGTTATAAATATTCATTATTTAATCTTTTGGCAATAATCTCAAGTTAATTTTCTCTTATCTTCCATTAATGAGAATATTTCATGAAGTTATTGACAATATAGTGGTATAGATTTGCAGATACTTGATATCTCAGTTTATGTTTATTTCATAGAATATAATTTATCAATTGGTATTTTATAGCAAATTACCAACTACATTTTAAAGTCTTACATAGTATGAAATAAAATTATCATCTCAAAATGTACCTTTTCCAGTGAGATCTTGCTTAACATGTATAAATATAAATATTTTGTATCCTAAACATTTTTTTTGCTTACTTTATATATATTACACTACTATAATTACAGAAGTCAATAAGCTGAAGTTTAGTTTTTCCTTTTAATAATTACAAATTAAAAGTTCTAATCAAACCTATATTGCATCTTCTTTTATTATGCAGCCCATAAACAGTTCCAAAAATTCCTGTCATAATCATCTAAAAGAAAGTTGGAGCTACTTTATGTTTATTTAATGTAAGTTTTATTTCAAATGTCTCAGATTTTCTATCTATAATAATAATACTTCTGTTCATACCATCATGAATAAAGTGAAAAAATTTTGGTAGGTAAAGAACTAATTTCAAACAGTAGTACAGAGTACAACATATACAGACTTTAGTTCAATAATTTAAAAAAAATTCAAAAAAGAAAAAAAAAGTTCAACTTCTTATCAATCAGTGGTGGAAAATACTTCAACAACTTTAACTAGGACGGTTATCAACCTGAGAATGTGAGCTAATACATGTACCATAAAATTTTAAATCAACAATGGCAAGATAATAAAACCAATTAGTGTTTTTCAACTTACTAGCTATAATATCATAAAACTCACTTGTAAAAACCACATTCTTGAATTGGATATATGAACCAAGTGAATAATACAAGACTTCCTAAATATATTTTATAATAAACTTGAGCATAGTTTTTGTGAACGAGGACAGATTTGTAAAGATTATCTCAAAAACATTATAAAAAATTACAATATTGATTTTCATTGGGAAGATATAGTTAAGGGTAAAATACCATGAAGAACTATAATTTTATATATTACTGAAGTTTTCAGAAAGAAAAGTTTGCTGCAAATGAAATTGAGACAGAAATATAAAATACCACTTAAACAAAACAATGGATTAGTGTGTTCTATATGAGAATATATTTGTAGTGTGTAGAATGGATTCAATAGGCATCTCAAAATTTACCTCTAGTGATTTTTATTTTAATTATGAAAAAACTGAAGTGAATTATAAATTGAAATGCTAATTTACTACCAATAGCAGCTATTCATCAAAGACAACCCATAAATCCTCAATAGGTATATATATATCATATTGAAGAACATCTTGATATGTCCATTTAATTTCTGTAGCAAATCTTTCTGAAAAAACAGCAATGTCTTGTCTAAGCAAAACTCTCAATAAAGTTTTATTTTCGGTCATATATCCTCCAAATTTTAAAGCAATTTATATTGCATTTCATTAAAGTCTATCTGAGATCAATTTTATAATGTAAATGGGCTCTATCTCCAAGAAATAATAATGTTCAAATATACCATAACATGCTTTTTTTGAAAAAAGAAAAATGGTTACTATACTATTCATTAGTTTCTCATAACCAATTCAACAAATATATGGCTTTACAGCAACAGAATCAATAGCACCACATCAAGTTATTTGAAGAACACAATTACCTTTACTATCTTGCCATTATATTTTCAAATCTTATGATATATAAGTAATCTAGCAGTGATAGTTATATCACTATAATAAAACTCCATATTCTTGAATTTATAAATACAGAGCATATATGAAATCTACACACATTCATGTCTAATCGATTTACCTAAAATGCTAGCAAAATATTTGAATTTCATTCACATTCTAAATCTGATCATCATGAACTAAAAGTTGTTGAAGACTTTTCTAAGATATACTTGAAATTTCTATTTCACAACATATATTACAAACATATAAAGACAACCTAAAAAGCAAATGATACCAAATACGCATTTTCGATAACTCAAGTTTTCATCATTTTTGTTTAATATTTATCAATATAAAATTATTAATATTTTTTTTTCAATCACTATATGAGATTTTGGAAATATTAATCTAAAGTCTATAAATTTCATTCAAAATATTAAAACTATATTCTGATATTATCTTTTCTAAATATCAAAAAAAATAAAAGTTCTCAATTTGCTTTCAATTGGTTCAAGTTAAAAATTCCATTATCAAACCTATATCACAACTACATATTTATCCCAAAAAATCATGTATAAACTGTTCCAAAACTAATCATAAAAATAGAAAATAAAAATTTAATTAATACAGGTATTTGTTTAACATTAGTTTTTATTTCAAATGCTTTGAATTTTCTATTCTCAATATTTACTCTTGCATTAGATGTAATCATTTAAATAGACTTCATTGGATTGCCAATTAAATTAAAAAATTATCATGTTTTTTTTAACCGAATTAAATACATGGAGCAAATTGATAAAAAAAAAAATACATAAATTAATATTTTTACCCATAACACCTTTCATTAAACTGGCAACAAAAATCACACTTATATTCATTGATTCTTTCATTTATTTATGATTGGAAGCAACTTATTCAATAATATTCTTGAAAGTACTGTTAAAATCAATAATAATAATAATATTCCACAATAACTAGAGCAGTCTTTCCTAATATCTTTATAAATTGGAACAATAGAAGCATTTTTAAAATCATGCTATAATTTCACAAATCCACTTGTTAAAAAAAAATTCCAATATTTTTAATGATAAATCATCCAAATATTTTCATTAAATATTCCATCAGAATCTGTAACGTTTTCATTAATCTGGATATTTCTATCCAAACATAAAAGCAATTATTTGAATATTTGTATCATTATTTAAAAAGTTATGAAAATACTCCATCTGTTTGAAATATATAAAAAAATGATTATTTTTTTAGGCTCACTCATTACTTTCAATGTTACAAAATAAATCAAAAATGACCATAAACAGCAAATGAATATTACCTTTACAGTTATAATTCATTTATCATTTTTAAGATTTTGTATATGTTGACTTTTAAATCTTTTTGATGATTGTGAATTGTTCTAACAAGTTTCTTTTAAATCAGGTTGTTAATAATGCAATCATTATCAGAGGCCTAATCAGGATTCTTTTTCTTTGAAGAGGAGAGGGATTTAAGCACAAACTTATCTGTGTCCACATGATAAATTTAAAATTCCAGAATGCCAAGTCTTAAAGATGATGATTCTAGGGGAAAAATTAATTACACATATATAAGTTAAATCAATTTCGATTTTTTTTGTTTTTTAAAGTAATTTTTATTGCAAAATGAAGAATCACAGCATTCTATCAATATTGTTTTGAATTGATTATAAAAATGTCTTAGTGGTCTGCCGAATATGTATTTCTAGTACAAATGCAATATATTTTCTAGGTAATTAATGCAAAAAACAATACAGCATCAAAATTAAACATAAATCTGGAAATAAAGTATTGTTTAGCTAAAATGCTTTAAAGATCAAATTAATTTAATCACAATAATGGCACAAAAAGATTTTTGAATTTGGATAGAATTTTAATATTAAATTAAATCCAAAAATGATGCTGAGGGTATATGGCTTTTCTTATTTTGCTAAATGATAAAATATGTCAGCATTATCAAGAACATAATAAATTATTCCACAATACAATGCATGTAATAAAATTAATTGGAGCCCTGAAGAAATGATTTTTCAATGGAGCAACACATTTTAGTTCTTCTGAATAAATGATGTTTAGAGCAAATGAAATAATTTATTGCAAGAAAAATAAGCTGATGGATAATAAGTGACATGAAGAATAGGATATAATTTTAACAAAGGAATTTAACTTATCTAAAATGTAATATTCATCAGATGCATCCAAGAAGTGTAATAAGCAAGGAAAACATCAAAGATGGCATTAAGTATAAAAACTTTCATGATAGGGTATAACAATAATAAAAAAAAAAAATTAATGCAAACATTAAATTTATTAATTAGTATTGATTCAAGTTGTAATTAACATATGAAAGTTTTATTTAGAATGCAGATGATATGCATAGACTTACAATTGAATGAAATTAGTTAACCTATAGAAAACTGTCACAATAATGACTAGATTGTATGAGTGATTCAGAGGTGGATTGAAAATTATTTAATATGTTAAGTCCAAGAGGAATGTTATTGAAATTTAAGATCAATTAAGAGAAAAAAATGTGAAACTTGGTCTAAATTATTTAATCAATGATTACAAGATTATAAATAAAAAAATATCTCTAATGGGTATTAAAAAAACAACATATATTTTATTAAGCAAAAGAATTTATTAGAATCATAAGAGTTAAAGTATAATGATTTTATTTTACAAGATCAAAAATAGTTTAGAGATTGATTTTACAACCAAATCATATATTTCATTAAGTAAAAGAATTTATTAGAAAGATAATTGAAAATAATAAGTACAAGCAAAGAATTTTATCATAAGAGTTAAAGTATAATGATTTTATTTTACAAGATCAAAAATAATAACATAAATAATAGTCTACAAACAAACAAACAAAAAAAAAAAGAGAGAAATATGATCTTTTGTATGTAAGTATATATATATAACTTTGGTAGGATTATTTAATATAGTTCTTAAGGACAACACAAGCAAAACTATTTTGCAGAATAATTGCTCTTAAAATCAACCATTGAAAAAATAACATTATTGATTTCTTTTTATGATAAAAAATGTTTGTTGAGATATTAAATTGAGTATCTGTATTTCAATACAGTTGTTTAAACATAAATGTAAACACAAATAGTCTTGAAAAATCCAGATAGTATGAAGATTTTTGCTAGTGTGATATGGCATTTTTGATAAATGAAAATTACCTCAAGATCATCTTTGAAATGTTCTAGGATTCCCACATTTTAGGAATTCTATAGAAATCCCCGAGGCAAGAAGAGTGGATGATCTTCTCTAACTAAATAAGGATTTGATAAGTTTGGAGACATTATTATGAAATTGTAAAGTCATGTTGTTTTAGTTGTTGTAAACAAAATGAGTGTACTTGCAGCTTTGAAATAATATTGTCATTAACTCATGATTTGACTAGATTTTCTGAATTAAAATCATTAAGATGATGTACACAAGCCTATGGATATTTTTAAAAAGCAATCAAACTGATACAGAATGTAACACTAATATGTAAAGAAAATAATCAAATGCTACAATGACACTGAATTATGAGCAAGTATCAACTTAACACGACAGATAATAATTTGATGACAAATTGTAGAAAAGTATAGTTGATTAGATCCTAGCAAATAAGAACTAAATAAACAAGTTGTTAAATGTTTGCAATAACTTTTTGAATAATGTAAGCAATAAATTTAGTCAAATATGCATAATATACCCTTATATTGTGGACTTACACTTTATGCTCACATTGATTTTCTTCAGATTTTTGTTTTTGGTTGTATTTTCTGCACATTCATACTAGTAACTGCTAAAATATTTCAGAGCTATAATGGATTTAGTTATAAATATGGTAAAGGATTTTATTAACTTAATCAGATACTTTTATAATTTGATAATCAGTAAAACCAGATGAGATGCAATATATTAACCATCAATGAATATAATACTCAATAATGCTGATAGCTTAAAATTTGAGGTATTCTTGGTTTTTGGCTTTGAATTCATACTAGCTGATCAATAAAACAAATGGCAATGTGACTTTCTGATGTAAAACTTGAACATCACATTATCACCATCTCTTATACTAGCACATAATTGTTAGCAAACAAGGCAAAACTCTCCATGCAGTAGTGCCACCCTATGCCAACCAGAGTAATCAATGGATGCCAGAAGGCTTATGCATAAAATCCCTATCTAGTGCCTACTCATCCAATATCCCCAGACTAGTTTCTGGCCTGTGGCTTTTGTCAATGAGGAGCCTTGGATCTGAGAGCACTGTACCTAGATCTTAGGATCTAATACAACCCTCCAGCAGCCACCATTTATCTCTACTTAACTACAAAACTATGAGAATAAAATTGAAAACAATATTTTCAATCTAACCTCAATAGCTTAGTCATATGGGTCTGAACTCAGTTCAGCACCCATACATTTTGGTGTTTTTGGCTCTTCAACAACCATAGCCACCACTATCCTATTAGGCAGGATTGGTGTTAAACAAATAAACATCACAAGATCACCATCTCTTATACTAGCACATAATTGTTATCAAACAAGGCAAAACTTGAATAGTTCATTAGTTTTATTTATTTTTGTTCCAGAGTTTAATTTAGCACAGTTATTGGTAGCAAGCGATTAGAATCTTATAAGTTGGCAATATGGAGAGTTTTAAACTCTAATATCATTGGTATCTGGTCATATTTCACTTGTTCATTTCACATTAACTAAACAGTGACTGAAAGGGACAACTTCACAGACGTGCAAATGACTTTCAATGTAAATAATATTAGTACTGACAATAACTGTAATTGGCAATATATCGCTATTATTTGAATCATCCTGTATTGGTAAAATGGTCAATTCTTTTTGTATTTCAAGACCAATGATATATTCATTATGTTTTTATGACATGGTGTGACAGTCAGAAAACGTGTGACTTGTTAACAGTGCAGAATTCGACCCCCACACAGAACTGCAGCACCATCTAGGTAGCAAAGCCACCCGTAGTACTGAGTTCGAACATAGTTTATCGGTTCCACAATACAATCTAAGAAACAATGCATCTGATGCCATGTTAGTAAACATTTCTTTAGGCACGGTGGTCAGGGATATGCAAGAGATTCATGATTTTATTTTCGAGTTAGCCAATAATCACATTAATCTTAAAAATTTATATTTAAAGAATCGAGGAAATATTATATAGAATGGGTATCGAACAAATAAAACGTACTGCAGACGTATAGTTTAAAATTATTTATTGAAATATTTTAATAAAAAAAATTATTTACTAATATTTGCTAAGATTTAAAGTTTCAGTAGTGGGATTTTCTGATACTATTATATTAAAGAAATACATTTATTTATTTAGACATATTTTATATTTAAGACCTCAGTAACAGTATTTCCAATACTGTAATACTTATAAAAGAAAAACATTTATTTGATGACGTAATCTAGCTACCTAAAATTCTTGAGCAAGTATTTCTAAGGCATGCCTTTAAGGATTTATACTTTTGCAATGCAAGAGTCTAAAATAAGATTTATAATAGTAGTGGCGGACATAGATTTATTTAATTATAAGATATTGTGACAGTCAGATGATGTATGTTGGCTTAACCCAGTTCGAATACTAGGCGAAGGTACCTCGGGGCCACTCATACGCGAGATATTAAATCAAGAATACTATGACCTCTGCCCATTCGCCTATTCTCGAGGCCTGATCACGAACAAACAACACTATCTGAGCCATGCATAAATTATTTTTCAACCGGCCAAGCTTAGCACAGCGGTAGAGACATGGACTGGAAACACATAAAGAGCTAAATAGTTAAATGTGCAATAAAAGTACTAAGAAACATGTGTTTTGCGTGCCTGGATCATTGAAAAGTAAAATAAAGCATTATAATAAAATTAGGAAACTCAAGCTTTTGATAGTTAAATAATATGTTTAATTAATGGCTTTAAAATATGAATAATGATTTAATGGCCTCCGCTATTCCCCTAAATTAATGAAACAAACTAATTAGACAATAAAAACGGATTAATAGGTTTGCGGTCTAAATCTTTTCCCAATTTTAATAAAATTGTCAACTCGATCTTCTCGATAAAGTACAATAAAAAAAGGATCTTTCGCAAAGCATTTCTAATTGCTTTGCGCTAAAAACAGTTTAAAATTATTTAAAACGTATATAGTTAAATCAGATATACGTAAAGCTAATGGCGGACAAAAGAGGCGTTATCAAAGAGATCAAGTTGGCACACAAAAGAAACTGAGTCGTATTTAATTAACAAACATGAATAAAACTGGAAAGAGATTTTAAATGAACAAAAATTAACTATTAACTCAACCGCAATGGAATACTAAATATTTACACAGGTTAGTGAGGAAGAATAGCGAAGGGAAAAAGGTTAAATATAGATAGATGATCACACAATATATATATAATTAAGACTCGTCTAATAAAAATGGTTACATAACAAATACATATAATTCAATGAAGCAATTAAAAAAAGTATGAACAAAAGGTAGCATAAGAAATAGTTCAATAGAGGAGATACGATTACCGTCCTTTTTCCTTGGTCATGTTCCCTACGGCGTTCGTGGCTTGATCCGACCGTCGACAGGTATTTGTCCGGACAATGAAAATATGTAGTATGGTTTCACGAAAAGTTCTCCAGACACGGCACAGAGTTCAGATGACTATTGAGTGGATACTATGGCATTTTGGATGGTATTCAGGAACCTCGGCGATAGGCAAAGCTATTTATTTGCCTAGCCGAGCATATTCATTTCCTTCAAAATACTATGGCTTTTAACTGGAGCATGTTCAAACTTCTCCATTATTTGAAAACGACAGCTGTATAACTTTTTTGAGCACAAGCTAAATGTGAAGCAAATCGGAGAGAGTTCTCCAAAAAGAAATATGAATGCACTCTCAAGAACACTTGGAATAACCAGCAAGAAAACTCTGAATGAATCCTTCAAAAGCAAAATCTGAATCAACGGAATCCTTCGAAAGGAAAATCTGAATAATCTGAATCCTTCAAAGGGAAAATCTGAATACTGAATCCTTCCAAAGGAAAAATCTGAATAATCTGACTCCTTCAAAAAGAAAAATCTGAATAATAATCTAGTCTTTTGTTCTCACTTCTATTTATACCCTCTCTGTCAGCTACCTTCTATTGTTTGTATGATCTGAGATCTTGATAAGCCTCCCCATGCTCCTTTGTTTCAAAGCAACATTTTCTAAAAATAACTTTTACTTTTTTACTCTAAATTTCTTTCTTTAAAGTTTGAATTCTATTAACTAAAAAGAAAGAAAGAGAAGGCCATCTTTAATTTGACTTGAATGGGCTTAACTAATTAAAATATACATTCTTTTAGAAATGTTGGTGGGCTTATCTCAAAATCAAATCATACTAAATATTTTAACAAAATTTTAACAACAATATATTATTATTTTTTTATAGTAGAATAAGCATTTTATTTCAGCAGAATTTTGCATTAACTCATATATATACGCTAGATGTATATATATGTTTGACAAATAGGTTAAGCAATTTTTATTAATAGAATGAAATTTATTTAAAACAAAATATTTAAATGTAAACACATTTGATAAGCATAATTATTTTTAACTCTAATGCAAAACCCTGCTGATATTGAACTATAAACTTAATTCAGGTCTACAATACTAATTAAGTTTATAGGAAGATGTGAAGCATGGATCGGGCTTCAGATCCATTGCTTCAATATATTTACTAATAACTAGGGGCAAACATTTATTTGAGAGCGAGTTATGTCACTAATGCAGGGACGGAGTTATACATAGAATAAAGTTAATTAAAAAAACATGTGGCATGTTTTAGAAAGGCGATATGGAATGGCAGTATATTGAAACTGCATAGCCATGAATGAGTTTATAAGAACGAGAACGACGGGCTGGCGTTTGCCATCGGCCCAAAGAGGTAAGGTGTCACATAAGCTTAACCAGGGACAAGCGGTTCATGCCACGATTGCCTGCTGGCTGCGTGACTTTCGTCAAGTCCTACGGGAGCATTTATTATGTCTGTTTGTAGGACGACTGGGGTTAATTTCAACCCTATAGAATCCGGAATATTCAAGGCTTGTAATGGGTCATCGCGTCTCTAAAACGTAACATGTATAATGTATAGACGATTCTGATAAGATTTAAATATATTTTCTAACTCGGCCCTACATTATCAACATTTAATAATGAACGTTTGTGACTCTTGAAGAAATGCAATTTTATGGAAATTATTAATCAAGATTTAATAAAATGTAAAACATAAAAACTGGGTGATTATTACCTTAATACGTCAGCCATTTGCTAAGCAGTAGATCCTTACATTATAATAAAGGAAGCATTGAATGCGTGTATATTTATATGAAAATATTAAGTTATTTATGAAAGTAAATATTAATGAAAATTTGACATGCATCCACTGTTTCAAGCGATCATAGATTTATATTTAGAAAATCATGAGCATGCGATAATTATATGATAAAATGTAGATTTTAGAAATACGCATCCAAGAAAGATAGAGTGAGGTAAGCTAGATTATTAGAGAAATTTACACAAAAAATTAATTATTAAATTTTAGTTTTACATTTTATAAGTTATATAAGTAGTATGAAGAATGAGCTATAGCATATTAGTAGAGTACTCTAGAGAATTTGGACACAGGTACCTGTTTTATGAGAAGTTTTCCGATTCCCTTGGTTAGTAGCAAATTGTTCATGATTAGCAGTTCTTTCCTGTATTTAGGTGGTTCATTTAATTTAACAGCAGCAGCAGCAGCTTTCTCATTATTTTAGGCAGCAGATCTTCGTGGTTGAATTTATGAAGGGCAATGGAAGGTTTGGCATCCGATAGGCCATCTCCAGATGGAGAATAGTCTGGGCGCTTTTACTCGGTCATACCGTGGCAGGAAAAATTTATTTAATATCTTGGAGACTCTCAACTGATTGAGAGCACAGCTAAAGTTAAAAGTCTCTAGAAAGTCTAAAATGGCCTCCTTTCTTAAATCTTATCTTTACATTTTTGTTAGTGTATTTTTAGATTCCACTTAATCTGCCCTGAGGATAATCAATGCATTTTTGTTAATTCTAATTAGAAAAAACTGCCGTTCTATTGTTTATGTTTAGATTTTACATTTAGTTTTTGCAATTAGATTTTAGGGAATTTTTCTTTTTAATTAATCTATTATCTCTCACTGACCAATGCTTTTAAAATTTCAAAGACAAAAAGGGAACATACGATTATTTTTACTTTTAATTAAATATTACATCAGATTTCTAAAATTATTATTAAATGAAATTTAAACAAAGCAATAAATAACGAACTTTATAATCCAAAATAAATGATTAAAATTATACAAAATTATATAACTAAAAGAAATCTAAATTATATTATTTATCTTTATTTATTGCCTTAAATTTGAGATCGAAATGTGTGCGTGTTTATGGTGAATTCTACATATATCTATACATTTTTAATATTGCTACACTCACAATTCGATACCAAAAAGTTTAAATTTGAGTGGGATATACTGGTGAGTGAGAGACAATAGAAAAAGGTGAAACTTAAGATTCGAATACGAATCTTACTGTTTCAATGGTTACATATATACTCTCTCAGTATGATTAATTCTGAGAGAAATAGATAAGGCATCTATATACCAACATGTGTGTGAAAAAGAATTACCTCTTTCTTATTAGTTCTCTTAAATATATTTTAAAAAATATAGGAGAAAGCGTTTGTAAAAGTTTGTATCTAGAAAACCTATAGTTAAATAATGAGAAAAACGACGAGACTTACCAACTCTCTCTCACAACAGTATTGTAAATCAACAGAAAAAGATTTTTTTTATTTACTGTAAGCAGAATAATTATATTAACAGTATCTTTATGAGTATAAATAAATAATTTTAATTATCAAATAAAAATATTTACTTAAGTGTTTAATATTGTTAAAGAAAAAAAAAACTATTCTCAAGTTATATTTTTTGTAATAACTAAATGATAAAACTATTAATCAATGTTTTATTACTTGTTGAAATTACAAAATTATAATTCATTATTTCAAACTATAATTATTAATTAAGGAAAAGATTTAATTAATCTTAAAAAAAAACATTTATTAAATATGGCTTAAAAAAAGTGTTAAATAAGCCAATTGTAAGACTAATTAGCATATTAAAATGTAAAGAAGTTGAGATTGTTTTTATTTCAATTTTGCTTAGAAGAAAAGATATAATAATATCTTTTACAAAAAAACAATTTGACAAGAAATACACCAAAAAGCAAAAAATATTTTTAAAACTAGTGACTGAATTAATGAATTTGTGGATTCCTCACACTTTTATTTCAAATTATATATTACGACCAAAATTAAAGATTGTGGGTGAAGAATTTTTTTTTTTGGTTTTTAATACATTACTGATCAAAGTAGTGTTTTTTTTTTAAAATAAAATATTTAATAATATTCGCATATTTTGAAACTGACTTTTTTGTAATTATTCATATTAAAATTTAAAAATGAAGATTCTAAATAATATCACTGCATTTCCAGTATCTGAAATGAAATTTACAAGCATTATAATATGATGGCCAGTTTGTAATTTCCCAATCCTATCTTACATACTGGGATTCACTAGCCCATTTGAACCTAGAAAATTTATAAAGGCAGGCAGACATGTACAGGTGACATTCAACTTTTATCTTGACCGAAAACCCAAGTCACTAGTTCTTGGAGAAGCAGAGCATTATAATATAACATTGTAGATTTAAAATTTCTAATTCTTGATTTTTAAACTATCACTAATAAAAATACAAAATAAACCAATGCCAAAACTAATTAAACAAAACATTTTATTACATACACCCACATTGCACAAAAATTTTGAGGATTAAATAAATTATTGAATGAATATATTTAATTTAGGCTATACGCACAGATGGATCAATTCAACCTATTTGATATTATTTTACTACTTTGTTAAGCGTAAATACAATACATTCAACAACTCAAATCTTTTAACTCCAGGCTAAAAGTTTGTGCCCAAACCAATGCTAGTTACTGATAAACTGATGTGATCAACGCAAAATGAGAATGTTAGCATAAAACAATCATGCTTACAGAAATTTACATCCATAGCAGGATATCAATGAAGCAATGATCCTTGTCCAGTACAAGAATGTGCATCTGTCTGGCGAGATAATCATCTAAAATATATTTGAAAAGAAATGCTCTATATCGAGGGGAGATAGCGGTCTTTGCCGGCTTACTGTCCGCATCCAGAGAGTACAGAATCAATGACATAGGAAATACATCTACAACCAATAGCAACATGATGATTACCTTTTCTGGGCCATGCATTCAATTGGTAATATACCATGTATGCTAACATGGCACAAGGGAATAAAAATCCAATGCGCCTCCCCAGATTGACATGAAACACCTGTACATCCCCCACCACTATGAAACAATTAGTCCAAAATTACTACTTAAAACCCTTTGAGACCGAAAACCACTTTTTTACGCATTAAAAAAAGTTTGCAATTTCGACCGCAATAGCGTGCAAACCGTATACGTCACAGTTACGCTTTTTTTTTCTTTCTCTCCGCCATTTTTCTATCTTTTTGTACGTCTAAAATTTTTTTCTGTGCGATGAAAATTAGATTTTTTATAGCAATTTTTGTAAAGTACATTATTAAAATTTTGTAATTTTTTTTATCTTTCTAGATTTTATCAACTGATAAAAAAATATACGGAGAAAACAATTATTTTCGCCGCTAAACGTTATTATGATTCTAACGAACTTTTCTGTTGATGTGTTTGATTTTGAGGTTTCGTATTCCCCATTACCTGTAAGTATTCAACATTCATCATCATCATCTCCCACTAATATATAATAATTGCTTGTAATTCCTTTGGGTTATTTATTTTATTTTATTTACTGTTTTTATACATTTCATTGTAGATAAGTTTTTATTCGTTTTATAGCATACTTTGCTATTATGGTTTGCTATGTAATAATGCATAATTTAGCTCACTCTTACCCTCATGATATTCCAATAACGTAGTAATTATTTTTTACATGCATAACTTAGAATTTACTACGTTTTTATTCATTTCATTGTAGATAACTTTTTATTCATTTTATAGCATACTTTGCAGATAACTTTTTATTCATTTGATAGCATACTTTGCTATTATGGTTTGCTATGTAATAATGCATAATTTAGCTCACTCTTACCCTCATGATATTCCAATAATGTAGTAATTATTTTTTACATGCATAACTTAGAATTTACTACATTTTTATTCGTTTCATTATAGATAACTTTTTATTTATTTGATAGCATACTTTGCTATTATGGTTTGCTATGTAATAATGCATAATTTAGCTCACTCTTACCCTCATGATATTCCAATAATGTAGTAATTATTTTTTACATGCATAACTTAGAATTTACTACATTTTTATTCGTTTCATTATAGATAACTTTTTATTTATTTGATAGCATACTTTGCTATTATGGTTTGCTATGTAATAATGCATAATTTAGCTCACTCTTACCCTCATGATATTCCAATAATGTAGTAATTATTTTTTACATGCATAACTTAGAATTTACTACATTTTTATTCGTTTCATTATAGATAACTTTTTATTCATTTGATAGCATACTTTGCTATTATGATTTCCTATGTAATAATGCATAATTTAGCTCACCCTTACCAGTTGCTCCACATCATCATCATCAGTTATTTTGAAATTGATTTTGCTCATGCATTTATATTTTCAACAATTTGCAAACTGTCTTCAAACTATCCACTCTGTTCTGTGAAACTAACAAGGTGAAAAAAATAAATACCTCACAATGCTGAATCAACAGTCATCATCATCTATGTATGTATCATCACCAGTTGCTCCACATCATCATCATCAGTTATTTTGAAATTGATTTTGCTCATGCATTTATATTTTCAACAATTTGCAAACTGTCTTCAAACTATCCACTCTGTTCTGTGAAACTAACAAGGTGAAAAAAATAAATACCTCACAATGCTGAATCAACAGTCATCATCATCTCCCACTCATATATAATAATTGCTTGTAATTCCTTTTGATTATTTATTTTATTTTATTTACTATATTTTTATTCATTTTATTTTAGAAACAAATTTTTAAATTATTTATTTGCATATTTGGCAATTATGATTTGCCATGAAATAATGCATAATTTATCTCGCCCCACCCCTGATTTTTCAATAATATAGTCATTATTTTTTACCCCCATAACTTAGAATTTACTATGTTGTTATTCATTTTATTTTAGAAACAAATTTTTAAATTATTTATTTGCATATTTGGCAATTATGATTTGCCATGAAATAATGCATAATTTATCTCGCCCCACCCCTGATTTTTCAATAATATAGTCATTATTTTTTACCCCCATAACTTAGAATTTACTATGTTGTTATTCATTTTATTTTAGAAACAAATTTTTAAATTATTTATTTGCATATTTGGCAATTATGATTTGCCATGAAATAATGCATAATTTATCTCGCCCCACCCCTGATTTTTCAATAATATAGTCATTATTTTTTACCCCCATAACTTAGACTTCAGACGTGTGCTCTTCCGATTTACTATGTTGTTATTCATTTTATTTTAGAAACAAATTTTTAAATTATTTATTTGCATATTTGGCAATTATGATTTGCCATGAAATAATGCATAATTTATCTCGCCCCACCCCTGATTTTTCAATAATATAGTCATTATTTTTTACCCCCATAACTTAGAATTTACTAAAGTTATTACTGTTATTTTTTTTTGATCCTCACTAAAACCTTGCATTTCTAATAGATATCCCGCATAGAGGGCCTAGAAAAACAACTGCTTGCAAAAATAGAACATACAGAGTGTCAAGCAGAAAAACGAAATTGAAATGGTCACCTTTTGCCACATTACACCAACAATCTGTAACTCAGGTAGGTCATGTTATATATTATTTTTTTCTGCATTTTATGACGAATGTGATGAAGCTGTCTATGAAATTGTCATTTTAGGCTATATCTTTCAAAATTGAGAGTTTGTGAACCAATGTAAAAATAAAGATATTTAAAAATGTGAAAAATCTCCTTTTTTTAATTATTTTTTTGTGGTAATGACTATTTTATCAGCTTCATTACATTCTTTCATATTTGCACTTTCTAAAAATGTATATATATTTGTTATTTATTGTAATAAATTAGACATTTCATTTAAAATTGTATGTCCTGTAATTTTTTCTGGGAATTCAAAATGGCCGTTCAGGTCTCTAGGGGTTAAACAAACCTTTGCAGCCATTTATGCCTATATTTAAATTTAATAATTTAACAAGAATGGAAAGATAATAGCAAACATATTCTACATAAAAAATAATAAATAATTTAAAGTTTACTTAGACAAGAGATTTTCTTTCGTGAGTTAATTAAAAATTTCCAGACGACTTAATTTTATAAGCTTGCAATTATAAAAACTAAAAAGCGTGCAAGCTCTAACAAGCTGTATAGATAAATGCTGCTAAGAGAAATTTAAAAAATCTCTATCTAGAAATCATCCCTATCCTCAGACCGGTTTCATGCTTTTGGCATTCCTCAGTGAGGCACTAGGATAGCTGGGTTTGAAGAGATCTAGGTGTCTGAAAATTTCAGATTGTCTACTTAAAAGTTAACCATCAGATAAGTATTGGCTTTGAGTTGGTATTTTGGATCTAGTGTCTAGCATATCTTAGTGCCTCACTGAGGAATGCTAAAAGCATGAAACCAGTCTGAGGATAGGGATGATTTCTAAATAGAGATTTTTAAAATGCTTTCTCTTGGCAGCATTTATCTATAAAGCTTGTTAGAGCGTACACATTTTTTAGTTTTTTTTAATTATAAAAGTGGTATTTTACAAAAATTTGAATAACAAATCACCTTATTTAGATGTCATTTTTTAGACAGTGGATAGAGTATTCTTTCTTGTTAATGAAATTTATATTATTAGCAATAAGCCAGGACTCCTTAACTTTGCATTTAGTGTTATTTCTCTCAGAGTAGACAATACTGGTGGTTAAGTTCAAATATTTGACCTTTCTAGGTTTTTAAGTTAAAAATGATGGATTTAATATCTGTATTTGTTTTGGCTCTATTGTATTGGCGTCTATGTTGCTCAATTCTTGTGAAGAGATTGGTCCGAGATTCTTTAAAGTAAACTGTGTTGCAGTTTGTGTTATTGAATGTACTTTTATACACAACTTGGGAAACCAGGTTTGAGGCAGCTTGTCTTTAGCATTGTTAATAAAGTAATTCAGGATGGGTGGGGGATGTGAAGACTAGCATTTGTTTCTCCACAGATTTTATTTGTACTGTGGTTTGTGCCAGACATGGAGGGCAAAGATATCTAAGGTTTTTAATCAGCTAGCATAGGTCTGCTCCTGATTTTAGCGTACAATGTTTTCATGATGTGAATGAGCGCTGAAGATCTGTATCCGATATTGCATAAATCTTTAATGTATATTTCAATATTAATTTTGTGGTTGGATTCAAATTTACATAGGTTATAATTTCTATGTAAATCCACTATGAGATCAGTAAATGTGAGTGGTAGGCATTAATGATTCAACACATATTACACCTTATATACAGACAAGAACAACTATCATTTTGTAATTTGATTGACAGTCTTCCCACTGAATATACAAGTCCAGAAATTTTAATTCTTTTAGATTATCTTCTATTTCTATAGTCCATTGTAATGAAGAGTTATATATAACCTATGTAAATTTGAATACAATCCTAAAACTAATATTGAAACATACATTATAGATTTACGTAATATAGGATACAAATCTTCAGAGCTTATACATATTATGAAAACATTCTATGCCAAAATCAGGAACAGACCTACCTTGGATTATCTTTACCTTACATACCGGACACAACTCAGTATAAATAAATTCTGTATAAAAACTTGTTAGTCTTAGCACTCATAGCCTACCCTGAAGCTGTCCCCCAGATCTAGTGTCCCAAGTTATGTATAAAATTACATGCAACAACAAACTGCAATTTGGGGGAAATTTGGGCCAATCTCTTCACAAGAGTTGTGCAATATAGATATTAATACAACAGAGTCAAAACTAATAAGATATTAAATCCATCTTTTTCGACATGAAACCAAGAGAAGTCACATATTTGGACCTATATCTGCGAATATTGTCTGATCAGAGAAATGATGCTAAATGCAAAGCAGTCCTAGCATATTGCCAATAATATAAACACTATTAACAAAAAAGAATCCTGTCCCCTGTCTAAAAAATGTCTTATCTAAATAAAGTAATTTGTTACTCAAATTTATATAAATCACCACTTCTATAACTCTTGTAATCCTCTTAGACACTCATTGCTATACCAGTTAGTCAAAAGCATGCTCACCATACTATTTAGATGTAACTAGCGTATGTGTTTTCAAAGTATTAAACAAGCTTTTTTTAGTATACACTTTGAACATATTATCAGTTATTTAATTAGGAGAAAAGTTAGAATTTCTTGGAATTTGAATATTTGCATTTAATATCCATTTATATATGATAATTAAGTTTCGAGAGAGAATTTTTGGCATTCTATTTTAATTTAACTAATAAATATCGCATTGACATATGGTGAGGAAAGATAAGACTGATATATCCAGGGTCCATAATGATGTCCTTGTTCTTGGCTAAAATACCGTAAATTTATGAGGTGGTTGGTTTTTTTTATATACTGACAAATGTGCCTATTCATTCATTTTTATGCTTGCATATGATTTAATTAATAAACTTCATTAACTAATATTATTGATAATGGCAGTAATTTTAATTTATGCATCCAAGTAAAAGAGTGAGTATATTCTTCAAGCTGCCTAAGTGCTATTTCAATCAATACAACTTCAGCTATTCACCATCAAAAATTGTAAGATATCAGTATGTATTGTATATATAAAGGATAATAAAAATATATTTTAAGATTTCTATAAAATATTGTATTGGATAATTTTTAATATTGTTTAAAGTTTATAATTTATAAGCAATTAATAAAAGCTTGCTAAATATTATACACACTGCTATTATTTTTAAAAATAAGTAATTTATTGCATATGATAATTTTTAATAGTTTCAAGAAATTTATAAAGAACTATAGAAAAGTCAGCTTTTTTAACAATTATTGTAATAATGTGAAGCTACTGCCAGTGTTTATATTTATTGCTTAAATTGAACTAAATTTCATAAAGCAAAAATTCACAACCTATATATATATATAAAGGATAAGTAGATAATAGATAAATCAAGGATAGAGTTAAAAAAAATATTTTCCCAATATTGTAGAAAAGTTAGCTTTTTTTTTTTGTTTATTGTAAGTTGACATTTTTTAGAAGATAAATAATGAGAGCTACCTCTTGCATTTATTTTTTATATTTAACCTATCTTTTTATTATTATATCTATATAAGTTAATTAATGGTGAATTAATATCTTTAAAATCAAGCAAATCCCTGTGCCATTTAAAACTTACTTTATCTCTTGATAATATACTTAGAGACATGGTAGAAGTTTTTCATAGTAAAAATTTATCAAATTTAATATTTCTCTTGCTGTACCTATGCCATTTTAAATTTCACTTTAACATGTGTTACATATGTATTTAAACTAAAATTCTAAAAGCTTATCAAATTCAATATTATTCAAATATAAGTATATTGTCTATATTGAACTTAAAGTAATTAGAATGGACTTGAACTCAGACTTTCAAGCTCCCTATAGCTACGTATTCCATCTTATACAACTGATACACATGACCAAATATATGTGAAAAAGATAAATGATCTGCAGTATACATATTTCACCTAAGTTGGTCAACATCATCTCCCACACATACATACAATTGTTTATATTAAGATATAGAAAATCTTCAAACTTAAACGAACAAGCTTCAAACTTCTCCACTCCAACTCTTCAGCCATCCATATCATTGAAAATCAAATCATGTAATGCTCAAAACCCTTGATGTCAATATCATACCCATATTGATTTTGTCTCTCTGACCTATAAGATCCCAGTATGTCCATATTTGAATATTACATATTCAGCTTATATTCTGCCCATCCTTCTTCTGTGAATTTTCAATGACATGGATGGCTAAAGATTTGGAAAAAATTGAAGCTTGTCTCTTAAAGTTTGACAATTTGCCATCTTAATATAAATTGAACACTGATTTGTGGAAACTGGTGATCTGGACCAATTGATGAGTGCTAATTCAGCATGAAGTAAGTATATTGGAGATGGATTTATCTTTTTCACATATATTTTGTCATGCGTATCAGTTGTATAAGATGGACTGCATAGCTATAAGGAGTTTGAAAATCTGAGTTTAATTCATTCAAATTCATTATTATAACTAATCTAAACTATTATTAAATACATGGTACAAACACAATTTAATTAATTTGAAATATATTTACAAAATCAAATTTTATCTTGCTTTAACAAAAATTATACTTTTCATTTAAAAATTTTTTCAACTCTAATCTTTTAATCAATACTGCTCTATTTTGGGATTTTTATGATGCCATTCAAAAACAATTACAATATAGCATTATCCCATGTTCACTATTCATTATCTTCGGTTTGACTCAAATTTTCTATCAAAGTTTTATTTCAACTTGTTCATTTCTCTGAATTTATGTTCGCTATATTTTCTCTTTCACTAAGCTTCAATTTTTGTCTATCTGTGATTACTGTCCTTATATTATTGTACTTTTGACTTATGCTGATGTATAATTTCTGGATTACTCATTCGATATTTCAACATTTTTTTTTACTAGTTTTACTATTTTTTTTATAATTCACAATATCTTAATACTAGATTTATTGTATGCTTTATAATCCAATCTTTTGAAATCCTTTCTATGTTATAGCTTTAGAAACAGCTTTCCACAAAGCTAATCGAAAAATTGGACTTTTGAATAGTTTTTTAATTTATCCGTATTTTTCATTTTCTCTTAATCATTGGCTGACATTTTCTTATTACTTCTATTTCTGTTAATGTTAATTAGAACTCTTTTAATTTAAATTTTATTAAGTTTTATCTTGATAGCTGCAATTACTAAACCAGGATCCGAATTTCTTTGTTCCCTGAAAAGTATGACACTGGTGAGTGATGTGGATTTTTTTCTACTGTTCTTTTTCCATCATTCAATCTTCATGTTTATTCTCTGTAAATATTCTGATAGAATTATATATACACATTACATATTTTCAAGAAAATTCTAAAATTCGCTCATGTTAATTTCTTTTCACAAAATTGGTATTAACTTGTCTAATTTTCACATATAATTATCATTCCCACTTTTAGTATTTTGAGTGTAATACTTTTATTTCATTATTTATATTGTTTGATATAGAAATATGTATTTAAATCACTGTTTTGCTAAAAAGGTTTATTTTGAATATATTTCTGGATCAAATAACTTCATAATCATTTAATCTTCTAAAATCAGTTAAGTGTAGTTCAGTTAATCTAAGAATGTCATATTTACATTTCTTCATTTCTTTTTAAATTCTTGTATTATGCAAATATTCATAAGTTTTGATATTTTATATTAATAATTTTTATTAATCATTCATTTGATTATAGATTATTCAGTTAATGAAAATTTCTGTAGTATAATTTTCACTACACCACTCTCGTAAAATATTGTGATCTGGGCCAATTGATGAGTACTGGTTCAGCATGAAATGTTCATCTTGGAGATCATACATCTCTTTCACATATCTCTGATCATATGTTTACGATTACACCCCTCGATAAGGTGTTAAAAGTGAATAAAAACCAGCCCCTACTTTGCATGAGAATGGTGTAATGAAAATTACACTACAAAAATATTCATTATTTTGACATTCTAAGTTTCCAAAGAAGTATATCATTTAATAATTGTTGCTTTTAGTAACTAACTTGTTGATTCAATCTTGAATGCCCAACTGAATAAACAGATTTTATGTTTGCATAAGAGTTTTTAATTAAAATTGTATCATTTTATTCTTTTACAGTTAGCACATGAATACTCTAAAGATTAATCCAATTTATTCTGTGAGAATTCAGATGTAGCTCACTTTTAACATATACAACAATTTTTTTTTTTTTCAGTCATTATCTATAGAATAATGAAATTGTTATTGCTACAGTTATTTGCAATTAAAAATGCCTTGATCTCATTTTTTTTTTCAAAACAGAGCAACATCGGATATTAATACTAAAATAAAAAACTCAGAAAAAAGAAACAAGAGAAGCAAAATAGAAGAAAAATAATGAAAAATTAAAGATAAAAAATACAAATCATTATATTTAAGAAGATATGCCTGCTAATATGAAAGAGATAATTAATATTCAATAATTGTAAGTAACGAAGGATTTATATTTTACTATTGATAATATTAATTTACTATTAACCATTTCCTAAACATAATTCATCTCATATTTGAGTTTTTATAAATAAAAATCCAAGTGTCAAGTAAATAACTTTTAAAATTTCCACTAAAAAAGAATCAAATCATATATTTTTACTCCATATATGCAGACATATGGAGAACTATCTTTATCAATGAACTGTTAAATATTAAAAAAAAATTCAAACAGTATTTATTTTTTTTGAAATACAGTATATTTAATAATTCTTAATAGTAATACACTGATTAGTTTTAATAACTTGTGTATTATTATGAACAGTTATTAAATATATTTGGAAAAAGTTTATAAATAAAATTTAAAATTTTTTAAAAAACATTATACAATCCAACTAGATGACAGAAATACTTCAACATAGGTGTATTGAATGGGGATGACATTATCTCATCAGTCACGTGAAGGAGTTACCATTTCTGGATGAAATATAAGTAATAACAAGATAGCTGTTGGTACATTTCTTAGCATTGATATAGGGACTAGGCAATTATTTTGATTCTATTAAAGATTAGTAAAGATGGTTATGTATATAATTTTTAGTTTAATTAATAATTAAATTCAATAATAATAAATAAAAAGCAACTCATAAACAAATATACCATTCCAACTCCAAAAAAAAAAAAAAAAAGGAAAAATTATTTTAGAAATGAGTTTTGCAATGATCATACAAAGCAAACTGTGAATCACAACTACGACCACATATATAACATGCTGGTCCATTTTTCTCTTTTAATGATATTCTACGATGCTGTTTTTTTTAATTTCTTCAGCAGAAATCTTTTACTTTTGAAAAACAACAAGTCTAATTCTAGCTCTCCGTGTTCTATTCTCTGCAAATGGCACTGCATTCTTTAGAATGTCTTTGAGATAATCTTTATAATAGACAGGATCTAGCTCTCCCACAAAATCTTCATACTCAAATTCATTAAAAAAAAAACTTTTAGGAAGTCTTCCATAGTTCATTTTATATGTTCAATCCAACGAAAATGTGATTTTACAATGGTAAAATAAATAATATCACGCTGAACAAGCTGAAACACATATTGATTGGGTTTACAATCTTGCCATTGTATTTTTAAAATTTTAAGGCGAATTCTTAAATGAAATTTTTCAAATATTTTTACACTTTGCAGAGAGAGAGTACCTAAGTTTTACTTGAAGACAATAAATAGATAAAATAATAGTTTTATAATCAGCTAACTTAGATGCAAGTTATTCCTTAAAATGAAATATTCTATCTTTTAGCTTATTAAAAACAGCAGCCGAAGATCGGAGTATGTGTAGTACCTCAATATAAGTCCATTTTTCTATTTATAAAACTACAAAGATATTTAAACTGATATAATTTAATGATTATATAAATTTGAGTATTCAAATAGAATGAATGAAATACAAAATTATAGCTAAACTGCCTAAATTCTTGATTTTGTCTATTTATATACATTTGTATAGTTGTATATAATATAATATATATGTGCAAACATAAATAATAATACATTAAAAAGATCATTGAAATAGATGCAAACCAATAGATTGCATCAAGTGTGCGAGAAATTAATGAGAATTATTGATAAAAATTTAAATGATATATATTACTAAATTTTTAATATTCAATTTATACATAAAATATATATATACAAATGAAAATTTTGACAATTTCATTCACACAACCAGAGATAATATCGGATGGCAACAACACATACAAAAGTAACATTAGAAATATGAGTTCAATAATTTTTCTTCCTTTTTAAAGATGAAAACAAAACACAAAACCAATAAGAAATATAGCTAATAAAATATATTTAGTAATAAACTATAAACATAAATATTAACTTTTGAATGAAAATGTATGGTTCTTCAACGCCTATACAAGATGTATACAACTAACAACATAAGTTAAAAAAAAAAAAAAAATCGGATGCTATAAAAGTGAAAATAAACAAAGGGATATATATTTACTTTTACAAAAGAAACATGCACAATAAATTTTATAAGCGAATTTTATTGTTTAAAATATGACTTATTTAAATAAGGCTTAAAATTTAACGTTAAAATACGATCGATTAGAATATTGATTCAATACTGCATTCTAAGATTTTAAATTTAAAGCAAGTAAAAAAAAAAACATAGTACAAAATTAAACAGAATAAATATAAGTATTTCCCTCATCCTTTTCAACTACAATTCAATAATAAAAGTTTTAAAATTTATATAATCACAGGTAGTAAATAAAAATAATTGCACCTATAGTAGTTATAATATTAATACAATGATTTAATGACGAAATATAAAAAAAATTTAAAAAAGTAAAAACTTATATAGTAATAACATTTTATTTCAATAAACATTAAAATATTAACATACCTGTCACAAAACAATTGTTTGAACCAAATGTTTTTAGATAAGATCGCAACAGTTTGAATAATAAGCAAAGATGGCGAAAACGTATCCTCCTTCTACTCGGAAAAAATATTGATAAAGTGTTTTAGCCTTTAAGACGCTTAGCATTTAATTAAATCTTTTAATACATATTCCTTTTTCTTATTGTATTTTACAATTAGAAAACTTAACGTTGCACGTTAATTATTATTTTAACAGCCTATAGGTGAGAATACTTATAGATTAGTTGAGCCAGGAATTTTAGTTAACAGCGACATCTTATGTATATTATAAACTTTTCGTAGGAGCATATTTTTCCAAATTTTGACTTTTTTCTTTGTGTATTGATTACTAATTACATGGTCTAATACAACTGACCACAATTCAAAATATTGTTCCGTTTTTGCCCAATTATTCTGGAATAAATGTTATTATAGAATTTTACTTATTTAGAAGAAATATTTAAGAACAGGTTGTCTGCAAATCAAGTTTTTACGTTAGATGGCGTTTAAAAATTAAATCATGGCGGGATCACTATCGTAAGTTTATAATTCTTAATATATATTAAATTACGGAAGCCCAGATTTCAATTAATGATTATAGCTCTAAAGAAATGTGATTATTATATTTAATAATAGAGATAATCCCTAATACTTCATATATCTATCTACATTTATATATATATTTGAGAAGTCAAATAATCGTGCAAGCAATCCATAAAATTCTTACAATTATTAATTTTTCTTATAACTGAAATTAGATATTAAGCAAATAGATAAAGGTGCAGAAGTAATATTAGATGCGAATAAAGTGATATAGTAATGTATGTATAAACATGCGTTATGATCGATTTTTTTGTTGTTGTTATCGCAGATTTGGGAGATTTTTGGGTTGGATTTTAACCGGCTTTCTTCTTTTAAGTTATTAGCAGAAAATATTTTTTGTAAAGGAATTTATTGCAAAATGCCTAATACACATATGAAACCAAGAAAATGCTTTACATAATAATATGAATGTATTAATAATTATCTATATGTATGTAGTCAACTTGAGAGCTTTTTTTTCTATTGATTTGGAAAATTGTTAAGAACTTTTAACCTCAATCAGTCATAGCTTTTTAAATGATACATGACAATTCGAGCATCAGTTCTTATGATTATTTATTTATTTAGTTTTATATTATATAATGAACGTGCCAATAACGTCGACCAAATGATACATTTGTCTTATATATTAATAGAATAACTAACACATGCTTTTCAAAGATTTTCCCTAACTTGCTGCTAATTCAATATTTCAATCAAAATTTTATTTATTGAAACTGTATTTACAAATCTAAAGAAATGCTGAAGAAAAGATGTGAACTTACAATTTTTTTCATCCATATATATTGTGCCCATTTTATTGATATACCCCATCATAAAAATAAGTCTGGGATAAAATTTATTTTGCATAATTTTAAATTTTATAAAAATAAAGAATATTTACTTATTAAACTATGAAAGATAACCGTCATATTAGTTATAGGTTTGAAGTTGGGTTTAGTTAATTTAAAATGTATAAAGGATATAAATGATAAGTAAAATAATTAGTTACAAATGTATATAAAAGATAAAATAATAAACTATAAATTCGTTATATTTGCTAATAAGTAAACAGTTGGTAGCATTTAAAATTATATTAAAGTTCAAATCTAATCATCTAAACAAAAATGCATTATATTGATAGATAATTATTGTCTGTGCTCATCTAATATAAGAGCAATTATTATTTCAGATTAAATCTTAAGTTATATTTATTTTGTGAAGTTTGTAATTAAAATTTTATAAAAGTAATATCGAATCTAGTTGGCATAAAAATAAAATCAGAATGATTTAGGTCAATTTAAAGTGAATGGTGTTTTATTTCAGTTTTTAAAAGGTATTTTTATTGAGAAATATTTTAAACCAAAAATATTTGTTTTCAAAAGAGGTTAAATACTCGCAATTAAGTAAATATTTTAAAAGCAGAGAAGAAAATGAACTAACCAACAGTAGGCAGACAATCCTTTCAATAAAAATTGAGGGAAAATTAAATTGGAGAAAGAAAAAAAAGATTACAGATTGAGGAACAAGTAACAGTTTTTGATTTTTTTTTTATCTTAAAAAGTTTGCTTAAAATTACTTAAATATTTTTTTTTAAAAAAAGAAAGAAAAGGATTTTACATACATAATAATTTAAAGGATATAGGTTATAAAGTTTTGGTTAAAATGAACGAGTAAATTAAATTGATCTCTATGGGCAAATCAGCAATTAATGGATAATTCAAAACAAAGCAAAACTCTCCATATAGTAGTGCCATCTTGCTTTGTTTTGAATTGTTTAATAACAATTATGTACTAGTATGAGATAGTGATCATGTGATGTTTAGTGGTTTAATTAATGGATCTTGAAAAATTTCTTGAAATCGTTATATTTGAAAAATAATAAAAAATGCAGGAGAAAAGTTGTACATATTATCAAGGAGTATACTCACTGAAGGAAAACATTGGGGGATACTGTATTCATACCGGATTTAATTGATAAATTGGTTGAAGTATTCATGCGTCAGTCAAAATAATTGGACACGATCAAATCACCAACCAGGGACAAATAAAAGGCAACGTATTTCTGATGGAGCTAAATATGCATTTTTAGAAATATCTAGAACTAAATTAGTAATAGATAATAACAGAACTAGGTGTGAATGGAAAGGCATACGTCGTATTCAAAGATAAATCTTAAAGCATGATTGAATAAAGTTTTAATTGGAGAAATGATTGAAACTGAACAATACTAGTTTTAATATCACTTTTATGTAGAGTTTAAAAAAAAAAAAAATTACACTGAGTGATATATATATGTTAAAGATTATATTTATGCATGTACAGAGTGGTCTGCTAGCATGAATAAACACATTATCTATCATCTGGACTTAAGAAAATATATATAAAACAAGTGTAAGAAAGTAACACCATCCCAGAAAATATTTAATAAAGAATAAATATGCATGGAGAATAAATTGTTGAAGAAAAGATGGTATAAACATTAGTGCATTGGGAAATGTAAAACATATGTGGAAGATAATATTCTACTTTTAAAAAGAAAATGGCAAATGCTTTTTCTTAATAATAATATTAGCCAAAAATTAGCAAGAAATTAGTCAAATGCTGAATTATTACCAGCGCAATGAGCATTTAAATCAAATGTATAAGGCAAGTTGCAGATAATGTGTAATTATTAACGAAAAAAAAAAAACTACATTGTCAATAATTCAGTGTTATGTGAATTTTTATAATTGTAATAATTTTCAGATGAGAACAATTGGAGCACAAGGGATAATATTAATGTGCAACCAATCTGCTTTGTGTATAACAATTAGAATGCCAGTAAAAGTTATTATTTTTTTTTAGGAACTAGTATTTTAAAGAAAAGTACATAATATTTGTATATATATTAATTTTATACTTTAAATATAGTTGTTATTACAATGGGGGGGGGGATAGATCAATAGATAATGAAATTAATAATTGATTTAATTTGGTTATTTATGTCATTAATTATTTTAAAAGATATGTTTTTATCAAATATTGTTAGATAATTAAAATAAATAGGTATGATTAATGAGTTTATAAAAGTAGTTAACAATATATATATATATGTTATGAAGAGGGAACAGGTTTGTGTTTAAATATATCATATTGAAAAAGAGAAATGATGATATTTTAAATTTGATCTTATGTTTTATGATGAACAATTTAATATAGTTATTCAGAATTATAAATAATTTTAGTGTTTGTGTAAGCCAATAGTCATAAGAAAGATATTGAAAAAATATAAATTAGAAACATGAAGGTAATAATTAAGTTGTTAGATAGAGCAAGACACTAAAGGGTGGTCTATTAATGTTTAGTTGAATCTCATAAATTGTGGATGAAAATTTATTGCGGGAAGATATAGGGATTCAGAATTAATAGTACATAGCATAAAATTCTTATTGGTTGTATTTTAGTATATAGGTTGAGAATAAAACCATAGGAAGATGGAGTTTGAGATTGAAAAACTAATTGATGATTTTTATAATTATTATAGTAATATATTCTTAGAATAAAATAAATAAATACAGATCAGAGGATGAATATCATGGAATCTAAAAATAAACAACAAGTGACATTTCACTATATTATAATATTATTGTATGTAAGCAAGAATATAATAATTAATTGTCTTTATAATTTAAAACCTAACTTATAAGGGGTTAATAATTGTAAAGGGAAAGGGAAAAAATGATTATTTATGGGAGATAGCTGATTTGTGATGTATATATAAAGGTAAATATCACAACAGCATTATATCATATGAAAAGGTATTTTTTGTTTTATTGTAAATATCAAAAAAAAATGAAAAATTTTTTAAAATTGTTTATTTCTATATTATATGGATATATAACCTTATTATTATTGTTATTTTAAATTATCTATTAGTTAAAATGTTTATCATAATATCTTACAAATACACCTGGGTCTCGTTTTATGCGGATTATTTTAATGCAATTTTGAAGTTATGCGATTCATGTTTCTTTTTAATATTTCACTATTTATTAGATATCATGAAATTAAAATTATTAATAACTTATTTTGACTTGAAATATTTTTAATATTTTTTCCCCAAAAAATATAACGTTATATTAGCATCTAACATGAATATGGCCTGAAGCTGTATTTAGAATAAATAACCTACTTATACTAATGAGTAAATAATAATAATAGATTTATACTTACATATAAAAATATCGCAATAAATATTCAAAAATTTTAAACCTTTAAAACGTATTTTGTTAGGTGTAACAGAAATAAATAATGTAGATTTTTAAAATAAATAACGAAGATTTTAATGATTTTATAAATTGAAAACAATATTTCTAATGATAATGTATAATCTTTTTGTTTTGATTGCGATTTCATTTTTTTAATATCGAAACAAAATGTGAACATTTAAAATTTATTTCAGTAGTAAAAGTCAGTTGTCAACAGAAAACCATTAACACAGCACAAGACTGAAATTGGCACTAGTTGTGTAAATGGGATGGGAAAACAAAATAAAGTGGCTAACAAGTTTCTCTGGGCATAATTGCTGAGAGATTCTTGACTTCGTTCAAGGAGAAGCTACATCACATCACATCGACGAATCTGATTTCTTACCAGTTTACAAACGTACTGCATATCCAAATATTTGCTATTTTTTATTAGTCATACTTTATTTCCTTATTTTTTTAATGCGAATATTAAAGTAATTTTTCCTTATTGCTTTGCTTTTATGCGAATTCTGAAAATTACAGACTCTATCCCCCATTTTTCAAGGTAAGTTAAGTCTATTTTTGTGCGATTTTTTTTAATGGCGTTTTCTGTGAAATCTATCTACCGCATAAAATGAGGCTCAGGTGTAATATGATTAAAGTTGTTGTTTTGAAAATTAACTTAGGTATTAAAGATTACATTTCTTTTATGAGAGTCATTATCATTACATCACATGAACTCAAAGTGTACAGTTTAAGATTGAAATAAGAAATTAATCCAGTGTAGAACAGTATCACCATCATTTAAGAACACACTTCTTAAAAGAAATTGTAATTTAATGTAAACTGCCTTGATCACATAAGTCATTGATAATATTGCAAATTATTAAAAGATGCTTATTTATAAGGAATTAAATTATGAATTTATTATTGAAAATATTAAATATAATTACAGTTTAGATAACAGTGTTGATGTAAGAGTACATATTAGGGAACATAAATATAAAAATAGTAGTACAATTTTAATTATAGATTCAGGTTATAAGTCTTTTCTTAATTGAAGCACTATCTATAAGGTTAAGTAAAATCCCTCATGATATTTTATAGGTGAATCAAATAACTAATAAAAAAAAATCCATGATTATCTTGAGATCTCAGTATAAAATTATTATTATGATTATTGCTAATCATAATTCTATGAAATAATAAGAATAAAAGCTCTATATATAATAAAATGATAATATAATTTATTAATTAGTTTAAATAATTTTTCCTTTAATCATTATCAATCCATTGCAAATGAAGGTTTCCCCAAGTTCAAACCATCTTATCCAATCTCTAGCCTCTTTTCTATATCACTCCTGCACACTTTCTTATTTCATCCATCCATCATACATATGGTCTTTTTCTACATGTTTTATAATCTTGTAATTCAGTTTAAGATTTCAATTTTCCATCTATTATCATCTTTTCTAGCAATATGTCAGCCTAATTCCACTTCAATCTTTTAATTCTTTCATCGATGTCAGTAACACCTGTTTGTTGTCTTACCCATGTATTGCGTTTTCGATCTCTTGTTACTCCTAATATGCCTCTCCTCATACTTCTTTGAGTGGTCTAAAGTCTCTGTAGTGCTCTTCTATTAAGTATCCAAGTCTCAGATTCATAAGTAAGAACTGGTAAAACACATTTATTAAAAACCTTCCTCTTCAAATGCATAGGCATATTTCCTTTTTAAATTAAGTTATTTCTACCAAAAGCACTCGAAGCAAGTTTAATTCTATGATTGATTTTATCCATTATGTTTCCACCTGTAGCAGTAATCTGACCAAGCTATTTGTAGTTGTTAACTTCTTCTAACTCATCATAATCAATCTTTATTTTCATTTTTTTGAGAAAATCCATTGAACATTACTTTAATCTTTTTAATATTAACTTTAGAGTCCTATTTTCTTACTTTCATCTGATAACTTTTGCAACATTTCCTGAAGTATATCATCTGCAAAATCTAAATGACAAATAATCTTCATTTACTTTTACTACTTTAGCTTCCTATTTTAATCCACAAAATACTTCTTGCAGCATTGCTGTAAATAGTTTTGGAGATATGAAATCACCCTGTCTTACACCCTTCTCAATATTAACCTTTCTAGTATCATAATGTAATCTAATTGTTGCTGTTGCATTTTTATAAATATTCTTTAGAATATGACAATATCCTGGGTCTATACCTTGATGATCCAATGCTTTAATCACCGAAGAAATGCTTGTAGAATTAAAGGCCTTTTCATAATCTACAAATCCAAAGCATAATGGCAACTCATATTTATTGGTTCTTTCTAAAACTTCTCTAAACAATACTTGGATATGATCTATTGTACCACTTAACACAGATGGTTCAGTGGATATAAGTAAATGTTGATGATTGTCATTTTTTAATTTCATTCTCCTGATTTTGTTAATACTATAATAAAAAATTTGATAAATACATTAGTATTGTACCAACACAATTGCTGTGATTTTATTATTTTGATACGCAAAAATATTCATATATAAATGCCATTTTATTGGAACAATAATATAATTTGCTTTGTGTGTGATTTATAATCCATCGAGATCAAAGGTATTGAATTTGAAAACAATTTTTTAAATACAGCAGTTGCATTATTGTCAACTGTCACACAAATTTTTTTTTAGAAATAATTTAAATTAGATCTAATGCATATTGCTTATTTATAGTATCTTAAAAACAAGTCATTCTGATGCATACTAGACTTCCCAACAATGTGCTACATGCTCACTTATCAACTCTTGTTAGGATCTTTTGGCAGACTTGAATGCTGATCACTTATAACTTGCATTTTGTATGTTTATTTGGATAATAAAATAATTGCTAATTTTAATTATTCTGTCTTACCCAACAGATGAAACATATGAAGAGTTTTTCAAGTTTTTTTTTTTTTTTTGTGCTTCTTCTTCCTCTGCTTCTTTATTTTTATTTAACTCCTCTCCCTCAATGCCAGTACTCCTGGGGGTGGGGGTGGGGGGCAATATCAGCTGTTTTAAGAAGAACTATTTTAGATTTTTGAATATCCTATTATCTGAGCAACAAACCATTTGATTACTATTATTTGTTATCATTTTGGTGTCAGGCACAGAATGTCACATTTCCTTTTGATGAAATAATTAGTAATACAAACAGTGTTAGAACATATTTCAGTAAGTCGACCAGTTTGATAATTTCAATGATAGCAGTAATACCTATTCTATCATCCATGTATTTTGTTTTTTATATCTTACTGGTACTTCTAACATACATCTCTATATACTGCACTAAGTGATCTGAATTCTCTGCATTTCTCTTCTGTTAAATGTTTACATCTCAAATCAATAAGAACTAGTAAAACACATCTATTAAAAACTTTTTAAATATCTAGGCATATTTCCATTTAATACTGTTATTTCTGCCGGAAACATTCTATTCTAGTTTAATTTTATGATTAACTTCATCCATTGTTTTTATCTGTATTAATAATCTGGCCAATTTATATGGAGTTGATAACTTGTAATTTGTGATTATCTAATGTTTATTTTTTTTTCTGATAAAATCCATTGAACATTACTCTAATCTTTTTTGGCGCTTATCTTTAATTCTACTTTTTAACTTTTATCTTCTCTAAGGCTGCAGAAAAGAGTTTGCTATTAACTGAAAGGAGACCCTTTGATTCCTCTTGGAGGCCTTAAAGGAACCGAGCAGGGCAAATTCCTAATGTCCATTTCATAAGTTCTTGTCGTTGCAGCTGTTATTACTACGTGTTTATTCATATAGTATACGAACATGGATGGGCTGCTCACCAACACGCATTAGCCAGCGTGGTGAGTTTATTGACTTTTTACCTTTGAGTTTAAGATCAAGAAACACCATGGTCTTTCTTCTCAATGCCTGATAGGCAGAATGAATGTTTGTGTAAATGATAAATGTTTTTCCAATACATATATACAATTATGACAAACAAAAATAAAGAATGGCCCTTATTCCCAGGAGGCTGTAAAGTCACCAACCGAGGCAGCGGTTGGTGGCCGAAGGCGGAGGATGCTAAGAATCCCCTGATTGCGGACCCAGGCTGCCATTTGATAACTTTTTATTTAGGTATTTACAACTGCAGATCACTTTCAAGAGAAGGAAGATTGCAAGAATTAGAAGAAGAACTCTCTTATATTAAATGGGATATTATTGGACTTTGTGAAGTTAGAAGAAAAGGTGAAGAGACAATTGATTTAAAAAGTGGACATACATTCTATTATAAAGGCACAAATATTGGAAATACAAGTGGAGTAGGATTCATTATAAATAAAATGTGGAAGAACAATATTGTGGAGATTGATGGTGTATCAGACAGAGTGGCAAGATTAGTTATACAACGTAATAGCAGATATCAAATGCAGATAATTCAGGTTTATGCCCAACAAGTTCTCATAGTGATGAAGTAGTAGATTTTTATATGGATGTACAAAAGGCTTTTGATCAGAGTAAACAACATTTTAAAATTGTTATGGGAGATTTTAATGCTAGAATTGGTAAACAAATGAAAGATGAAAGTGCTGTAGGTAATTTTGGTTATGGTAATAGAAATGAGAGAGGACATAGACTTGTGGAGTTTGCAGAAAAAGAAAAACTTTATATTATGAATTCTTTTTTTTGAGAAAAATGCTAAAAGAAAATGGACATGGAAGCATCCAAATGAAGGTACAGCAGAATTGGATTATATTTTGACTAACAGGAAATACATATTTCAAGATTGTAATGTTCTTAATAGATTTAGCACAGGAAGTGATCATCGATTTAGTAAGGTTCAAGATACGTGTTAATGTAAAACTAGAAAGACAAAAATTGTTAAGAAAAACAATATTTACAGTTGATATTCCTAATCTTCAGAAACATTCTAATGAATTTAAATTAGAACTTATAAATCGGTTTCAAGTATTAGTAGATTTTGAACATGATTCAGATTTGAATGACATTAATATGAAAATAACTGATACACTTTCAAAAACTGCAACAAAGATAGCTGGTAGAAAAAAGCAGCAATTGACCAATAAAATTTCTACTGAGACTAGAGAATTTATGAAGAAAAGAAGAAATATGAAGATATACAAAAATGATGCATTAAAAAGAATTGAATATCTCGAATTTTGTAAAATGGTGCGGAAAAGAGTTGAAAATGATATAAGAAAGTATAACTGAACTAGCAAGAAAAGCTGTAGAAGAAAATAAAAGTCTTAAGAATGTAAAACAACATTTTGGTAATGGTAGGAAATTTATATCTGTAATAAGAAAAAAAGATGGAATTATTACTAGAAAGAGAGATGACATCATGAAATTGGTAGAAAATTTTTATCAAGAATTATATAGTAATAAAGAACAAGTACCCTCCTATATCTATTACATTTTCCGAATTGCCCAGAATTTTAAATGAAGAAGTGAGAAATGCAATTAAATGTATGAAAAAGGAAAGGCTCCAGGTAATGATGGAATTATAATTGATGTATTAAAAGAAGCAGGTGAAGAAACAGAAAATTTTTTAGCAAAGTTATATACTAAATGTCTAAATGATAAAGATGTACCGGATGATTGAAAGGATGCAGTTATAATATTAATATTTAAAAAAGGTGATAAAGAAGATATTAGAAATTACAGACCTATCAACCTTTTATCAGTTTTATATAAAATTTTTACCAAGATAATTACAGCTCGTCTACAGAGAACATTGGATTTCCACCGAGAACAAGCTGGATTTAAAAGTGGTTTTAGTACAGTAGATCATATTCAGGTATTGAGAGAAGTTATAGAAAGGACAAATGAATATGAGTTGTCATTATGTTTTGGATTTGTAGATTATGAAAAGGCATTTGATTCTATAAACATTTCTTCAGTGATTAAAGCATTGGATCATCAAGGTATAGATCCAGGATATTGTCATATTTTAAAGAATATTTATAAAAATGCAACAGCAACAATTAGATTACATAATGATACTGGGAAGGTCAACATTGAGAAAGGTGTAAGACAAGGTGACTCCATATCTCCAAAACGTTTTATAGCAGTGCTGCAAGAAGTATTTAGTGAATTAAAATGGGAAACTAAAGGAGTGAAAGTAAATGGAGATTATTTAAGTCATTTAGATTTCGCAGATGATGTAGTTGTTTTTGCAAATAATGCTTCAGAGCTGCAGGAAATGTTGCAGGAGTTATCAGATGAAAGTAGGACTAAAGATAAATGTTAAAAAGACTAAGTAATGTTTAATGGATTTCCTCAAAATATGAAAATAAAGATTGATTATGATGAATTAGAAGTTAATAGTTACAAATATTAATACAGATGAAAACACAATGGAGGAAATTAATCATAGAATTAAACTTGGTTGGAGTGCTTTTGGTAGAAATAACTTGATGCTAAAAGGAAATATGCCTATGTGTTTGAAAAGGAAGGTTTTTAACAAATGTGTTTTACCAGTTTTTACTTATGGATCTGAGACTTGGACACTCAATAGAAGAGCAATAAAGAGACTTCAGACCACTCAAAGAAGCATGGAGAGATGTATGTTGGGAGTAACAAGAAGAGATCGAAAACGCAATGTATGGGTAAGAGAACAAACAAGTGTTACTGACCTCATTGAAAAAATTAAAAGATTGAAGTGGAATTGGGCTGGAAATATTGCTAGGAGAGATGATAATAGATGGACAATTGAAATTTTAAACTGGATTCCAAGAGATTGTAAAAGATCCAGAAAGAGACCACATGTGAGATGGATGGATGAAATAAGAAAGTGTGCAGGGTTGATGTGGAGAAGAGAAGCTAAAGATCGAAAAAGATGGATTAAACTTGGAGAAACCTTCATCCTGCCGTGGATTGATAATGATGATGATGATCTTCTCTAAAGCATTATTGCAAAAACAACATCTGCACATTCTAGATGACTTAAAATAATCTCCATTTACTTTTTTTTCTAAAATTACTGTAAAAAGTTTAGGGATATGGAATTATCCTGTTGTACACCCTTCACTGTTGCACCATCTTAGTTTAGAGCTTAAATAGGCATTATATATATAATAAAAATAAATCTTGTCACCATTTTATAAATTATTGATTATTTACAGTTGTTAAGCAATATTTTATCTTAAATTTAAAATTATTGTAGACATACCAAAATACAAAGCAATTTATGATTGATTTTTTTTCTTTAAAATAATATGCAGTAAACTTAGCATCCTATTTTAAAAGTTATTTATAATGTTAAAAACATATTTTAATAGAAGACAATAGGGTCATGTCTGTCTACATATTTTAAAGATAATAGATTTAGATAGGTAAATGACAAATTACATTCATGTGTGAATACATTTATGTACTTGTATGGATTTTAAAATTAGGAATATTTTTAAAGGTGATGTTTGTTATTAAAAATATATTATTGTAATAATAATATATTTTTAAAATAAACAAATGTATTTTATTTTTTTATTTTTAACAAAGAAATTAGAAGTCATTATTATATTTTATTTTAAAATACTTCTGTTAAAATTTTAAAAGAAAACATTGTTAGAAATGCTGTTCTTTTTGTAAAAGAAAATAAAACTAGTAAAAGGAAATAATGATTCTTTTAAAATAAAGGAGATAAATTCAAATTACATAATAGTAACAGTATCTATTTAATGACTATTAATACTAAATTACAAAAAGATATAAATAACTTGTGTTTTAACTTCGACATTCTTCTTACTTATTGTTTCTCTTTATATATATGATATATGTAATATGTATTAAGCATTAATTTTTTTTTAAAAAAAAGAAATGTATATATTTTTAAAATGTTTTGAGTAAAACAATATATTGGAAGAATAAACAGAAAATTTTGACTTTTACTTCAGGGACAGATGTAATCTTTAAGAGGAACTTAAAATAGTAACTAAAGAAATGAATTTATTATCTGAGAGCATTCTGGAAAATTTATTAAAATGCTTATTTGAAATTATATAATATATATCTACATCTATATGTGAGTGCTAATGAATTAATATTCTCAAGGATAATGAATAATAATTTGCCAGATGGAATAATTGTTTTCTAAAAGAATACGGGAAAAAGTTTAATTTACTATGTATTAAAATTTTTGTGTCTGTTAATACATATATACATCTATATTTATGTGTGTGTCGATGAACCAATAATTGACATGGATAAAATAACTTCAAATGCAATAATTATCATTTTAAAAAGAATAATACTTATAATATTAATTTCAATTATAGTGTGAAATTTTGCTAAATAAACTTTGAATACTCTAAAAAGAACCAAACTCTTTTGGGAATTATTGTATTTCAAAATATCAGATTCTCTTGTAGATATGTGAATGAAATAAAAAATGAATGGAGGTTATATATTTTATGTAATTATTTTGATTTAATATTACTCTTGTTTTAAAAGGTCATTTAACAAATGTATGTGCATGAGTGAACATATAAATATATGATTAACCAAAAGAAAACTTTATAATACAAAATTTATATAATTATAATTTATATCGTTTAATAATTTTTGTTTGCTTATAAATGCTCAGTAGGCAAACTGCAACAAGTTAATGTTTTCTTTTATATGAATTTTATATATATTGGAATAATAGATCAATGAATATTTTTTTCTGGTTTGAAAAAGAATGTTTAAAGTTTTACACTAATACAGTGTTCTATCATACATTAAATTATAACTTTTATTAATTGTCTTATTGTTAACTTTGTGAATAAAATTATTATTTATTAAATTTGAGTTAAATGTCTTATTAAAATTAGTAGATATATAGTAATCATAATTTAGTCTCATTATAGACATGAGTACATAAAATTCAATTAACAAGTAATATAAATTTTATCATTGATCTAAAGTTTAGCAGTGATTAAAAGTGAGTATAATGATTTATGAAATCTATTGGTATAAGCTTAGCTAGTTAAAAATTCTTGTAATAAAATTTTATATAATCATTAAGCTTAATAACTTTATTCATTCTTGAATATAAATTTACCACATAGTAATAAAAGGGTTATTTATGAATGAATATATAAACATGATTAATAACATTATTCCAATATAGATTTTAGATTATTGTATTAATAGAGTTTGCTTAACTTTTACTCTTTTTATTCCATTACAGATTTGGTTTACTTAACTTGTCCAGCACTATTAATTTTAACTAGCCTATTTACCTTATATATTTGGTATTGTATAATTTATGTTATTACAGATTTTAACTTTATAGTTGGTAGAGCATATAAATGCTAATATTGCTTTTGATCAATTTATTCCATTACATATTTTATTATTTATATGTATTGGTATTTTATTATAATAGCTAAATCAATTAGCTTGCATAAAGACTTGGGGTATAAATGAGAGGAATTCTCATGTTCTCATTTTATACACATACAAATTTTGGTGTTCAGAGCTAAGATATACAAATAAAGTCTCTTTCTTTGTGATTATTATTCATCTGTTACAGATTTGATATCACAGTTCATATGGCATAATAATGCCATCTCTCACTGCTTTCAGTTTTATTGTTATACTATTAATCTTAGTATCATCATAGTAAAGTAATGATTGCTATTGCATTTTAATAATTATATTTCAGAATATGACAATATCCCAGATCTATATTTTGATAATCCAGTGCTTTAATCACAATAGAAATAATTGTAGAATCAAATGCCTTTTTATAATTTTCAAATCCAAAGTATAATGCCAGCTCATTAGTCTATTTCTATAACTTCTCTCAATATTTGAATGAAATCCACTGTGCAGAAACCACTTTTAAATCCAACTTGTCCTTTTTGTAGTTGTTTAAAATTCATCATAGATGAGTTGTAATTATTTTGGTGAAAATTGTGGGTAGAACTGATCTCTATCATTGTTAAATATCAATATTACTTTTGCATTTTTCCAATCATCTTGTACATGTTTATTATTTGGACATTTAGCATGCAATTTTGCCAACAATTTTCAATTTCTTCATGTGCTTTTTAAGATATTAATTATAATTCCATCATTTTTTGGAGGATTTTCTTTATTCATAGATTTAATTGCATCTCTCATTTTCTCATTTGAAATGCTGAGCAATTCAGAAGGTGCTATAACTGTAGGTGATAATTTTTTTTTTTTTTTTATTCTTTATTACTAAAAATTCTTTTAGACCTTTATATATTTCATGATATTATTTTTCTTTTCATTCTCCTATAACTTTGTTTATCAATTTATAATTATATATTTTTTATACTGTTATTAATTCTTTTTGTACCATTTTTACAAAACTTTAAATATTCAATTCTATCTAATGAATCATTAAAAAAAAATTCATATTCTCTTTTCTTTATATATTATCATGGCTCAATAGAAAATTTATTGGTAAATTGCTTTTTTGTACCAACTATCTTTTTTGCAGTTCTTATAGTATATCAGTTATCTTTTTATTGATTTCATTAATCTCAATTATCTTCAAATCTGTTCATCTTTTAAAACAATTTGCAAGTTCAGATTTAAATTCATTGAAATGTTTTTAAAGGTAAGGAATATCATTTGTTAATACTGCTTTTCTTAATAATTTTTGTTTTTAGGTTTGAATTTATACATATCTTTCATCTATTTAATTGATGATTTCTTATTGTGTTGAATCTATTAAGAACATTACAATCCTATAATACATATTTTCATTTAATCAAAATACGAATTCGGAATATATTTTTATTTTTCTGCAAACTCCACATGTTTGAGTCTCTTCCATTTTTATCACAGGAATCAAATTTATGCACAGCAATTTTATCTTTCATTCATGTATCAATTCTAGCATTGAAATTTCCCATGACAATTTTAAAATGTTTGATTTGGCAAAAGCATTTTGTACATCCATATAAAAATCCTCTACTTCTTCGTGACAACAAGAACTTCTTTGGACATAAATCTGAATTACATATATTTGATATCTTCCATTAATTTGAATAACTGATCTTGCTACTGTGAGATATACCACCAATCTCTATAATATTGTTCCACCTTTTATTTATAATGAATCCCATTCCACTTAAGCTTACAATATTTGTACTTTTGTAGTAAAAAAACGTATCTGTTTTTTATATTGTCTGTTCACTTTTTCCTCAGTTTTCAAAATCCATTAATATTCCATTTAATATTAGATAAGAAATAATAGTGGTAAAATATTTTCTCAATATCTATTACAAAAATATATACTATTATTTTAAGATTTACTCCAAAATCTATATCTTTCAATCCAATATAAAAGTTATTCTAAAATATTTGAGCATTATTTTAATGTACTAAGATGTGTGGATGTGAATATATATTTATATGTATATTTGATCAAATGATAAATATTAAGCTACCATATGAACATTAATAACTGACATCATGTCCTAATTTATACTAAAACTTATCAATTGTATTAAAAAATATTTCTTATAAAATGTACATGGGATTTTAAAATATTCTCTTGCACAATATCCAAAATCATAAGATATAATATGCCTAAATATCCAAGAAATTCAAATAGTTTACTAGTACATTATTTCAAAATGATAGGATCACTATAAAATATTAATGCTGCCAGAAAAAAATAAATATATTTTATTTTTAAAAACATTTCTATTAACTAGTGAAAATGATATCATAAGTTTAGTCGTACTATGACTATGTATATATGCTCAAGGATATGGATCTTCCTCAACAAAAAGTAATAACTAAAATAAAATTATTCAACAGGTAATTTCTAAAGACAAGCACTTTTACCTAAATGTGGATCTTTGCTACTGAATTACTGAGTATAAAGTTATTTTAAGTCAAATAACTATTTTCAATTAAAGGAGGACAAAGAAAAAAATTATATAACAGTTTAAACTATTGTTAGCAATTATACTTAATCAACCTTATATAGCATAAGTAAATTTTTAACTTTTACACATTTCTTACTAACCTTAATGATTTTGTTAATACTAATTGTTTGAAAAAAAAAAATTTTTGACCTAGCGATTCATTCCATAATTAACTTTCAAAAACATTTATACAGACATGCACACTTGAAAGATCTATTTTTTTTTTGTTTCGATTAGACTTTTTTCTCAGAAGCTTGTTTAGGTACATAAAATATTACTAAAATATAAGGCATCTAAACCATATTGGGTTTTCTTCTATCTGGTGCATTTATTTATTTAATTTTGAAAGAAAATATATATATAACTTTTTTTTTTCTATAAAAATTATTGAGAAATTGGTAAAAAAAAAAGTTTAACAATTGACACATTATCTGAAAGTTTAACAAGTAGATGAACAATTTAATGAGTTTGAATAACTTTTTTCCAGTATAGTAGATGACATTGAAATGTTACATAGAAAAATCTATAGAACTTTGGTAATGTATTTACTTTTCTTAATATAATTATTTCACTATTGATAAATCCTAGTCATTCTCATTGATGATGATAAACTATTAAAATAGAACTTGGAAATGTTAATATGAGAATAAACATTTTATAATTAAGCAAGTAGCCAAATAATTGAATGATTAGATAGTTTCATTGGGGGGGGGGGTTATTATTATTATTATTATTATTAAAAGGGCCTCTTTAAAACAGTTTATCAAATTTTATAAAAATTCTAGTAATAACCTGTAGATTTATACTTTACGTTTGTCTTCATTGTGATAATATTAAATCGTGCTATGTAGAAGAACATTTTAATACTTTATAAAATCTTTAAAGTTTATTTAAAGAACAGTTACCAATTTCAAGAATTTAATTGTTCATTTTGACCAAAGATTAATTTGACTTATAGTTTGCTGGAGCTAAAAACTTTTATGTGAAAATTAAATAAATAGTTAAAAGTCAAGTTGTAAATTTAAGTTCTCATCTGAGATAACATTAAAATAAAAATACAGCACAAATAAATTAGAAAATTAATTTACTGCATATAATTGCGAAATGTCATAAGATAAGATTTTCATGACATAGGCACTTTCATTCCTATAAGTTTATTTATGCAGTGTTTAATCATAGAACTAGATTACAGGATTAAGCCAGAATCAGGGAATGTACTAAGTTAACCCTTTAACTCTATATGTTACACAATTACTTTATATCAAATCATTTAAATTTTATTATCTAGCTTCAACCAAGAAACCAAGTCGTTTATCACCATTGTTTAAGTTCACATGATTTTAAAATAGCATGTCAAAATAAGGAAGTATTAGTGTTTTAGCAATATTTTTTTAAAATCTAAATTAAAAAAACTACTTAAAAAATAAGAAAAAATTTAAAATAATTTTAGTATTTTTATTTTTAATCATTCTCTTATAAATAGAGGGGTTGAAAGTTTATTCAAAGTTGGATAAAATGAGATCAGTTTTCCTTTTAATAACTTTAAAATTGTCAATAAGCTTTAAAATTTTAGTCCTTTTAAACAAGTTAACTTTTCAATTTAAAACTTCGAAATGTATCATTCTTTATATATATCTTTTTAAAAAAATATGTCGAAGTTACTAAAATCAAAATTTATATATCTATCCTCTATTATTTGCACATGTATAGTGCTTGTACATATTTAAAACATGAATGTATGCACTTGGATATTTATTTTGTATTCTCATGTGTTTGTGTTTATAAAAATTGGTTAAGTTTACTTTTGGAATTTCGATTTAGTTTTTCTTTTAATTCTAATATTTTGTTATCTTTATAATGCTTTCTCTCCTACATGCACCTAAAGACAGCCATGCTGTTAAGTAATTAAATGTTTCAGAAGTATAGTCTAAGTTAATATCTGACCAAAGTAATAAATGAAAATAAGAAGATAGACTTTTATTTTTAAACTATGGGTTTTTCTAATAATTTTTCTTTTTTTTTTTCAACAATCACAATCTATCTTTACAAAAGATCTTTAATAATACAAAACATATGTAACTGTTTGTTATAATAATAATATGTTACAGATGTATGGCATATTTTTTATTATTATATGCTTTTATTTATTGTCATTTTATTGGGAAAAAATTACTATATAATAGTTTTCTGCCACATTTGTTTCATCAGTATTTTCACATTTTATTATTATTTTCTATACTGCTTCTACATTATTATTATTTTATTTGTAATAACGGTCATTATGCATATATACAAAATTTTTTTTTCATATGATTTAGCAATACTCTATAATAAAATATATATTAAACTGTTCCTATGTAATGATTGAGTTCTCTCTAAATCATTCTACCATGGCTTACTCAAAGCATAATCCTATTTTAAGTAACATGCATATCTGCAAAAATTTACTGACTTCTTTCTCTCTAAATCATTCTACTATGGCTTACTCAAAGCATAATCCTATTTTAAGTAACATGCATATCTGTAAAAATTTACTGACTTCTTGACACATCCCTTTTTTTTCAGTTTTTAAAATGTTATTTCAAGATGTTGTAGAGATACCCTCTCCACCAAGGGTGGCCAACTGCTGTCCTGCAGGCTATATCTGGTCCGTGACAATATTGAATCCGGCCCACCCCATGAATGCCTAAACATAGAAAATCCATACCTAACTACATTCATTGTAAACCGCAATCTCTAGGCCTAACACTCATATGTTCATATAACTTTTTCCTAATGCCATGAGAAATATAAAATTCTAATATAAAAATCAAAATTTTATCATAATTTGCGTAAATTTAATTATAACTTCTAAAATACCAATTTTATATTACAAAATATAAAAATATGAGAGGAATCACATTGCAAATAACATTAATTTTGGTTTTTAAAGAATACTTCTATGCATCGTCGCTATTATTTCCTAATTATTATTGTAGCATCAATCGAATGAAGTTGCTTTGGGTTTAACTTCTTATTGAAAAAATAATATAAGTGCTTGATATTTTATATGTGAGTTTATGCTTTTTCTAATTATTATAATTTTTAATTTGATATAATTTATAACCTATAAAATGTACCAATTAAAAATAAAATAAAAATTGATGCCAAATGCCACATTTTCAATGCTAATTGAACATTCAGATATTTATTTGCAAATATAGAGTAGACGATAAAGTTGTTTGTTTGGTTTGTAATGAAACTATTTTCATTTTTAAAGAATATAATCTAAAAAGGTATTTTCAACAACATATTTTGTAAAATATAAACTATCGATAATCGATTCATATTTAAGTCATTAAATATTGTATTTATTTTTTTAAAAATACATTGATAATTTGTAATTCAAGTAATATAACATTTTTTAGATTCTGATTTTTTTTTTTGCTAAATCATTCAATCTACTCTGACCCACATTGTGATACAAAAATTTTATTCAGCCCACTGATGGAAAAAATTGCCCATCCCTGTTCTCCACTTACCTCATATGCAACTCCCCCCCCCCCCCATTAATTTTAATTCTTTGGAATTACAAATGATTTTCTTTTTTAATGGAAGCTGATTTAGTGTTTCCTTTTCTCCAAAAACAAAACATCAGTTAGGTTTATTAATTTATAAATATTAAATTTTTTTTTATATTCCATTTTATAATTTGTGGATATATTTATTTATTATGTGTACTAAAGATTCAATAAAAAATATTATTTAAGTTATTGCTAAGTTATGCTAAAGTAATAAAGTTTGATGGTAATGAAAGATTAAGTCATCTTCAGAATTTTGTCATTAACAGTTGGTGAATTGTAGAAATCAGTTATCTCCATCTTACTTTAATGCCATTTACTGTAAATTTGATTAATGAATAGACAGATATAGTGTTATACAGTCTCTATCTTTCAGACAAATGTCTAACTTTTGCCTTCATCAATGAAGATTAGGATTCAAAACTGGAATAATATACATATATATATATCTAACAGCCATCTTTTATTTCTACACTATTTAAGTTAATATTCTGAAATTTAATAAAATTCTTAAGGTTTTAATTCATTTGTGGTCTGATATAAGGTCAGTTTCTATATATTTTTAGAGACCTCAGGTCTATAACAACTGCTGGCTGCTTTTATCTTTTGGCTAGGAATGTTAATACTTAATATCATATGATCTCATGCTTCTTCAAACAGTTATCTTCACTTTATTCTCGAATTACCTATTGTAATCAAACTTAAGGGTAACTGACTCTTAGGGTGAAGTCAATTGCTCTTTGAAGCATATGATAGGTCATGTGACAGTGACAATTATAGAGATCATATTAATAATAATTGTTTAGTATTATTTTAATTTAACTATAAGACAATTTTTTTGTTACTTATTTACATTTTTCATTTCTTTTGGATTATATTTAAAAAATGGTTGTTTTTTAGGTTTGGAAAAAGATTAAAAAAAATTTTTTTTAAGTAACTTATTTTTTTTTTCCATATATCATAGCATTGGCCGGAAAACGAACCTGCTAACCCGGGACAACTGCTTGTAAGACAGCTGTACTGGCCTCTTGACCACCAATGCTGGTCAATTATGTAAATTTTTTTTTGTTAAAAAAAAAGGATTTTTTTATTTCATTTAATAAAGAAATAGTCTTATAAAATGTTTGACCTTTATTAAGAAGAAAAACAAAAGCAATTGAAGGTTTTCAAAATATAATTTTGAAGGATAACGGGAGATTATTGAGATATTAAAAAGAATGGATGAAAAATGACTAATTATTGAAGAAATCGAGATTGTTAATGTTTTAAAGATAGATTTTCCAAAAGTGATATATTGTTAGAAGAGACTATAAGGAAAAGTGAAAAAATTTTAAAAAATGATAGATAATTTTTAGAATTGGAGCAATTGATAAAATTGAATTGAATAAAGTTTGTAATAGGTATAATTACTAATTTATCTTTTATTTATTTTTTGATATCTTTAAAATTACTGGTTGAATCTGATACTATTATGATGGCCTTTAGTATATATGCATGATTCAAGGCCAAGTGAGCTATTATCAGAAATTTGAATAATTTTTTTTTTTAAAAAGACTATTATATATAGTTGTTGTTTTTAGTTTGCTGGATCCGGTGATATTGGATATATCTTTTTTGTATTGTTGCATACAAAATATAAAGTATAAAAAACTTGCTGACATTGTTTTTGTTATAAAGATTATCTCAAAGCCAATTGAAAGCAATATAATATTAATTGCTTTTATTATGAAGATATGATTGACAATAGAATACAACATAATCTATAATTAGGGAAGGTCTTGTAGTTTTTCAAAAATAAAAGTTAGTTGCAGAAAAGCTTAAAATAAAGCATTTCATAATGTCAAATACGTGGATCATCATACTACTTAGTTTAGTCATTGCAAAATTTATCTTAAACTTTTTTTTCATTTTTCAATTAAAATGATCATAGTTGCTTACAAATTAATTGCTAATGATGACCATGATGTATATATATGAACATAAAGGGTCTAAAATGCAAAAATAGTACATCCATTAAGACCCCTCTCACAAAAAAAGTTAGTTCATAAATATTCTAGTTCAGGGTTTCTCAATTATGATATGATGTGATGCCTTATACGGAGTCAGGAATCTCTCAGCAACCATACCCAGAGAAACCCCTTTCCATTCCCCACCTCAAGTTTTCCCATATTCTTTTCTACTCTGCTCCATCCCATTTCCACAACATAATCTTTATCAATTCCATGGACTGGTGCTGCCCCAGGAGAAAAAATTACTGATCCATGAAAAATATCCTTAATTTAATAATTACAAAATAAATTTCAAAATTAATTTTTAATGAAAGTAAATCTACTTCAATGTGCCTCTGATCTTATGCAGGTTCTGTTATTAGTCAGACTTTACAAAATGATGATACATTTTAAATAATTAATAATTTTTGTGTTTTTTTTTTTATAAAAATGCAGTAAAATAAAAAAGAAACAAAATTCAATGATATATTTATTAGTTAGTTATTATAATGAAATTAAAATATAATAGAGAAACAATAAAATGAAATGCTTAACTTAAATATTTTTAAAAAAATAGTTTGCTTTTTTAAATAAACCAAAAAAAGTTTTTTTTTTTTTGTGTATTAAAAAGTTACGATAAAAACAAAATAACCCACTTTAAAGTTAAAGCTGGAGAAATAGCATTTTAAACTGTTGGAAGCTTATGTACACATTTTTTATTCAGTATAAAATTATATATTTAACAGGGATTTGGTTAATCTAAAAGTTAGAAAAAAAATACCTAAAATATTAATGTACATTTGAAATATAATAACAATAAATATTTTTAACCTTTAACAAAATGAACACAAAAAGTCAAGGTACATTGTTTTATTTTTTTAAATAAGAGTTCAACTTTCAAGAAAATTCAAGATTATAATGATGAATATCTGTGGTATGGATTTATTCTTTGATCTTAATCTTGTCATGATGGTCATCTACTGATACAATGAAGCCATTAAAAATGTTATGACATTTGAAGTCGAAACACTGAGAATTAGAAAAAAAAAAAATACTTGGAATATTTTGCATGTAAAAAGCAAGAATTATTTTTATAGAAAAAAAATATTTAAACAAACTTTTGTTCAGAATAAATCTCTTATTAAAATGTTCCTATGTAATAGCACTTCAGACATGCTAAAACCAAAAAATCATTTACTACTATGGAAACATTGATAAAATTAATTTTATTAGATGCTTGTTCAGAAATGTTTGGATCATCGGCTAGTGATAAAATCAGATTGATACCTCTTTCCAATGATAGTTTTAGAAGGCGAATTGATACATTGTCAGAAAACAGAACTCTAGATAATAAGATTAAAGAATCAAAAATATTTGTAATTCATATTGAATAACCATCTTATCTTTCCAAAAAGCTATATTTATTTATTATGTTAAATATATTGACTTTATTTTTGAAGACATAAAAGAAGAATTTCTGTCTTATATAGAATTAGCTTCTGTACAACAAACATAATTTGGATTGGAAAAATTGTATAGGCTTATGTACTTACTGATGGAGCAGTTAATATGATGGGCAAGCATTGTGGTGTGGTGTTATTAAAAACATTCAAGAAGCAGCTAACTCTAATTCATTAATTGCACATTGCATAATACATCAGTAGCATTAGCAGTTAAAAATTCATCCGGAGTTAAATGAAGTCTTAATCTGAATCTATAAATATTGTAAAATTTGTAAAAAAAAAAAAAAGTCTTCTATATATTCCAGCTATTCATGCTTTGTCAAGAAGTTGGGTCAGAACATGAATTATTACTTCATACTGAAGTCAGATGGCTCTTTCCTGCTAAAATTCTAAGCAGATTATTTGAATTAAGAACAGAAGTAGAAATATTCTTGGTTGAAAAAAAATCTTCATTTGCAAATTATTTTCATGAAATTGAATGGGTTGCAAAACTAGCTTACTTAAATGGTATATTTTCCTATATTAATGATTTAAATCTACAGGGAAGTGGGAAAAATATATTTCATTTTTATAATAAAATTGATAAATTTAAAAAGGAAATTTAATTTTGGAAGCAACTGCATCTGTTTGATACTTATTATAATTTTATTTATGAGCATCAAGATGTGGACAAATTGAAGTTAAATAAAATTGTCATCATATACAATCATTGTATGATGGTTTTGAAAAGTATTTTCCATTCAAAATGAACTCGTGCCAATGAATTTATGGATTACAAATCCTTTCAGATATCTTAGAAACAACATCACAAATATAAATAAAGAAGACGAATATCTTTTAGAAATGAGTTCAGATTTGACATTAAACTCAAACTTTTTCACAGTGAATTTAAATAAATTTTAGATCAAAATGAAAAATTAGTAACCAAGTCTGCACGAAAAAGCAATAAAAAATGCTTGTCACCTTCGTGACAACTTATTTATGTGAAAGGGAATTTTTGGCTATAAAAAACAAACTCAGAAATCACTTTTCATAAGTTCATCACTTCACTTTGACCAGTTTGATGCCAAATCTTGAATTATTAATTGAAAACGAACAACAATTGAACAAATTTTAAATTGAAAAACATTTTTTTTATTACTACCATCTTGATGACAGTTCTTTGGCTTTTAATTTTGTGATTTATTTTTTTTTTGTGTTCAATATTTTTTGTAACAAATATTATATTACAATAATTATATATGATCTGTAAAGTATGATTTTCTGCTATTTTTATGGAATATTTGTTATTATTAATTAAATAATTGTATACTTTGTGATTTTATAAATGTACTTTTTGTGGATAATCAATATTTCTTGTGTTCATTATTCTGAGATTTTTTTTTTTTTTGTAATTTTATTGTATGAATAATAATACAACTACGTACTTGAGTAGTTTTGTACTGACTCTACGACATTATGTCAACGACAATTGAGTAAAAAAATGAACATGCATTTCAGGTATCATACTAGTTATATATATATATATATATATTACTATGCCATCTGCCACAGTCCATTAAAATAGTTTTAATGTAATCAGTTTTATATTTAAAAAAATTAAAATTCTTATTTATCATTATCATTCTATATTATTTTTATGCTTAAAACAAGTTAAGATTTACTGTATAATTGATTAAAAAGCTTATTTAAACTATTTTAAAGTTATAATATTTATACTTATCAATAAAATTAATAATATATTATAATTATAGTTTAATATATTTAGTTTAAATATAATATTAAAATAACAATTTTAGCTGTAAAATTTAATATTCAATAAGTTTTTCTTATGTATTTTAAGTAATAATTTACTAAGGCTGTAACCTTAGAAGTAAGCGTCTGAAAAATACGAAGGTAGGGACCTCTATAGGTCTTAAAACACAAGCTACCTTCGTATTTTTCAGACGCTTATTTCTAAGGTTACAGCCTTAGTAAATTATTACTTAATATAATAATGGGCGTTTAATAAAATTTATAATTACAACTTTATGTATTTTAACTAATTTTTTATTCTCAGTTAATTATTTTAAATACTTCTTATTTAATTATTCTAGAATATTTAGAATGATGTCATAAGCCTGTAATGTGTGTTATTTATCTTTGTGCACACATATTCTAGACAGATTAAATTAATTTTAGTTCCTTGTTAATAAAAGTTGAAAATGTTAATTTTTTATTTTAGTTAAAGTAATAATGCAAAAATGTAACAAAATTTTTGTTGTATTGTTTAAATAATATTTTATATTTTAAACTCAGTATTAAAATTGTTAATAATATTTTAGTGCTAAAATAAAAATGTATTTTGTTATTGTATTTAAATGAAGTGTTAAATAAAATTTAGTTAATATAAAAGTTTGATAAATTATTTTAAGAAAAAAAAATCCTAGACAGAAATTAATTTATATGTAAATTATCTTGTCTGGAAAAATTGAAGTAGCCAATCAAATGATAAGGAATAAATGTTGTAAATAAAGCTGTCCAACTCAAATCAGACAGTCTTTCTAATCAATCAATTCAAGTCATTTGTGTTATAAATTTTTTTTATTTCCAATCAAGTAATTTTAAAGTTATAATTTTTTTTAATATTTTATTTTTATCAGTAAAGTATTAAAATATATTCTAAAATGATTTATAATATTAAGAAGTCAATTTAATTTATTTTTCTATGGAGTAAAAAAAAAATGTATTTTTTATTGGTAAATTTGCATGAAGCTTAATGAAACCTTGATAATTGATAGAGATAAACATGTTACCTAACCAACATCCTAATAATGGGGAGATGTCAAAAATGGAGCCAAACACAAAAGAAAATCATACTTGGGAATCATAAGAAATTTATAAATAACTATGTTTGTATGGGTGTGTTGAAAGGACAATTTTATTATATGTTAATGATGAATCCTCAAAAATATAAACTGTCATGCAATTTGTATACCCATGTTATTTGGAGGAGAAAACTATATGGAAAGTTTCCTCCCATTTAAAAAAAAAGAATAATGTGTGCAAGCTAACCAATGTGTGAAAATGAACTGTATATTTATGAATTTCTACATATTATTTGCAAATGTGTCATTTATAATATATCTGCTCTAATTTTTAAAAGACTGAATGAATATTAAATATTTTACAAATGCTGTGCAAATGAAGATTAAAGTGCTTTAAATCTAGTGTAAGATTTTATTATTACTTCAGTCAACTATAAATGTTATTTTTAAATGCTTATTAAATCCTAGAAAAATATTATTTGAATGCTAAAAATTATGAAAATCTTACAAGTGATTAACAATTGAAAATGTGCATGTGGGAAAAAGAAAGAAATCTTAACATTAAAAGAATTATATGTTAAAAGTTATTATCAGCTAGATAGGCGTATATATGTGAAAAATAATTTTAAAGTGAAAATTATTTTTGAAAAATTTAAAGTGATAGGTGATACTATTTTGTAAAGTTTTACCAACGCTTCCTGAAGGAAATATTTTGTAGTGACTTATTAAAAACCTGGATAAGCAAGGAAAATATTTAAATGTGAAAAAATTACCTGATGTAATAATTGATTTTATTGTCAACTTTTCTCTGAAATTTGTGTCCTCTTTGATGATTAGAATGAACTTTTATTAGAAAAAACTTATTAGGAAGAGATGGACAAAATTTCCATTAGATTTTAATTGATATAACATTTTGTGTTTAGCGGAATTCGGAGTGTGCAGAGAGTGGGGAGAAGAAAAAAATCTGTTAAGTGAACTTGAATCATCATAAAACCACTTTTTCCTTTCAACTTAACAGCAAGCAAGCAAATTAAGAACTTTGCAGTAGTTTAAATTTTTATTATTAGTTGTTTTTTTTTTTTTAAAAATATGAATTAATATTTGTTTTAGAAATAAGGTTTGTTTAAATATTTTAATATTTTAAAAGAAAATAAAGAGAAATAAATGTGTTATAGAAAATTTAATATTTTCTGAAAAGGTAATGTGTAGAATTTTTTATATGCATGGACATCAGGGAAGAGGATGGATTTGCCTTTGTAGGATTAAGGTAAATGATTATTTATCTACAGTGATATTTTGTGTTGTTAAGAAAACCAAATGGTATGTTATTTTTATTATTAATGACATATTAATTCATTTTTGAAACATCATATGAAGATATAGAAATATACTATGTGATATATCTAAATTTATTTAGATAATTTATGAATGCAGAAGTATGCATATCATATCTTACGTTTTTGAGATATCATGTTTAATTATGAATATTTTATTCTAGACCATACTGTTTAGATACAAATTAATATGTTGATCTCTGAATTATTTTATAAAACAAAGTATTGGAATGAAAATGTTATAAAGGTGAACCATTTAAAATCATTTGTGAATAAAATACTTGATTATTATTATATTGAATATTTTTGAAATGAAGTTTAGAAATTATTTTACATCAAGTTGATAGAACTAATATGCAATGTTGAAGGAAGTATTCCAAGTATAGATGATAAATAATAGTGGTTCAGGAGAGTAGTAGGTGTGGAAACGAAATCCTGAGTAATAGAGATATTGGACTATAAATATTATATATGGAACATAGCTTTGTGAGTTGATAAAAAAATAGTTAACAGAGTCCTGTATATTGGTATTTCGTGGTCAGTAGCATTTCTTTTCGCAGGTCAGTAAGTGCTCAGGTAGAAGCCATGACTGGAATTTAAGGTAGATACAAGAATATGTGGTTTTAAGCACTGCAACCATGATATTTTATTACTTGTTTGAATTGTTGTAGTTTTAGTGTCCCTCACTTTAATCACTTTTTATCAGCACTGGATCTTATTATAATTATAAAATATTTTGAAGAATAATAGCTAGACTATAAAATATTGTATTATTTGAAATAATCTGCTTATTCTAATGAATAAGGTAAATGAAGTAGGATAAAATTATAGTTATTATAGAAATTTTGTAGTATATAACTTACAAAATGGAGAAGTATTTTCACTAATGGATATATTTTTCTTTATTACCATATGATGATATTGATGAGTTATCTGGATAATAAAGGTAAAAATTTTGTTGAAAAATGTATTATTTAGAAATAATCTTATGTATCAAACCCTAGTAGTTATTAATATTATTTTGAAGATACAGCAGTAGTGATTACTATATTGTTGTTTTTTAAAGTATAGAAATATATGCTATTATTTAGGAATATTTTAGCCCTAGTAGTTATTACTATAATTTTGAAATAACAATGGTGATGATGAATATTACCTCAATAAGATTTTTAAAAAAATGGTAACAGTATTACCGTTGAGCTTATTTTATATTCCTTTTATGATAAATAGTTGGAGTGAAGACTATTTTATTTTTTTATTTATTGTGTAAATATTTTTGAATATAAATTTTGTTCTTTAAATGTTTGAATGTTTAGATTTGTGTAATATTATATTTTGTAAATTTTAAATAATATTTTTGTTAAAATAAATTTGTTAATATTGTTTTAAAATTTATATTACATCTTGTGAGTTTCTTTACTTATTATGTCCAAGTGATTATTGATCTTCTCAACCACACACATGCACTGTAAGGATTAATTATATATTTACATTAATGCACATGATCTATAAGAGATATATTATGATTATTAAAATTATAATTGTGGAAGTTATTATTATTACTAAACATGAAAAGTGTGCAATGCCAATTTTTAATTATCTGATATGAGAATTATATCAAAAGTTTGATATGTCTTAAGATGCCACATAAAAGTATAATAAGAACTTTAAAACAATATAGCATGAAAATATTTTGAACTTGGTGAAGATAATGAATATTATGTATATAAGAGTTTAATTTTATTTGTGTTTTATTGACGGGAAAAATTGAGTAGTTGTGTTTTATGATGAGTCTTGAGATAGTTTATTTTGTTTATTATTGTTTTTGTAGCATAGTTAAGTATATATAAAGTCCCTCACTATATTTAGCTATATTATTTAATGTATAATTATTAGAATAAGATGAATCCGAGATAATGATAATTTAAAGAGCTAGAGTAAGATGATAATATGTTTAAAAAATTATGTAGTGATTTAGAAGTGTATTAAAGATTTTAGTGAATTAATGTAATTTTGTAATTCTTAATTGGAATTTATTTTGTGTAATATGTGAGTCATAGCCATATTACAGATAGTTTAGGAAGTAGGTAGGGATGATATTCCCCTGCCATTAAGAGTATATCTTTCAGGGTGTGTTCTTAATGTTAAACTAACTGTGTATTTTATTAAATGCTTTATATTGAGTCTCACAATTTTTTAGTATTTTTATCGAACCATTTTTATTAATAAAGTGACCTGGTCATATTTTATATTAATATGATGATAAAGGAGCTGGATATTTGATTTTAATCTTTAGTTACTTGTTTAATTTATGTTTTGACTTATTTTATTTATTAAATTCAAATTATTTAAGTATAATTTTCCTAGATGTAGTATTCAGATGGGAATGCATTAATTAGTTGTTTAAATAACTTGATTAACTAATAAGTTAGAAGAGAGAGCTGGTAGTAATATTGAAGTAATAGTTGCAGTCCATTTGGTAAGGTTACACTATATATAATGTCACAGACAAGAAAAAAAAAATTAAGATAATTTATTTTAATTATGTGGAAATTTTTTCTGGAATCTAAGCAGTCCACAGAGAAAAAAACATAGAGAAATAATGTTATAGTTAATTGTACAATAGCAATTAGCAAATGGGTATCTAATTTATATTCATAGCTATAAGATTAGTCAGAGATAGAAAACTGCTCAAATCCTTGCCTGCAGTAATTACCAAGTCTGGTAAATAATGCTGTCATTTACTAATCCTCTTTAAAGACTGATGAAATCTTTACCCTGCATGACTACTTAAGATTGTTTTATCATTTTACATATATAGATAAAGATGCTTCCATTGATAGATTGATTATATTTCATATTTCAATTTAATATTAACAGTATTCTAAAGTTTTGTTAAATCGGTTAACTCAATAATTAATATATTACTACTATAATTATTATATGTAAATAATATTTCTATAAACCATAATAAAATGTAAAATAGTATTTTAATAATATTGTTTTTTCCCCCCTATATTTTATTGATTGAGCTTTCTACATGTTAAATCAAATGACTAGTTTTATCTTTATAATTGCTTATTAATGTTATTACTATTTTTAATTTCTTTATTTCTTATTTCTCTTTTGATTGTATCTTTGTTTGTTTAATTTAGAGCCAGTAAAAACATGTTTGTATTAATATCTGGCACATGTGTTGTTAAATCAAAAGTAAGTACTTTGTTATAATAAGCATTCTTTTTAAAAATAATCACATTTTATATATTATTATTTACATTTTGTATTAATATCTGTCACATGTATTGTTAAATTAAAATAAATATTTTGTTATAAAAAGCTTTCTTTTTAATAATAGTGATATTTTATATTTTATGATAGTATTATTTACATTTTAAGAAAGATTTGATTAATCTTTGCTAAAATGTGTTGCTTTATTGTCAGAAAAATCATCTTACTAAAGCATTTGTTCCACTACTGTAAACATGAAACTTCTTGATAATTTACAGTCTCATAATATGATTGGTTATAATTCAAAAGTTCATTTTTGTGTAAATTAAATTGAAGCTGTGCTGATGCCAAAATATTAGTCATTTCATTCCAACTTTTTAAAATCATATTTATAATGCTTACAATATTCTTATATAGAATTTTCAAATATTTTCATTTAATATGCAAATAATTCATGTCAGGAAATATCTATCATACATATGCCTAATTGCAAGTGCAGCAAATCTTTATTGGAAATGTTGATGTCAAACATTGTTCTAGAATATTGATTTGAAGAACCTTGTTAGTTTAAATGCAGTTAAAGATAAGAATATTTAATATATTAAAGCCCTTGTGATGTAGTAGTTAGTATATCTGGCTGCCTTATTATAATCTGGGGTTCTAGTCTATCTTCAAAATTTTTTTTAAAAGCAAATTTAGAATATTTCTTTCAGATAGCAAAATCTTAACTAACTCAATTAGCCATCCAATATCAAATGGTACATAGTATTTAACCATTAGTAGTTAGAGCATGATGGTGGATAAAGTTCCTACATCGATGTAAATTGATCAGATGAATATTAATGCACTTTTTAGAGAAGTATCATATTCACAGAGGAAAAACATGCTAAGAATCACTGGATTACAGAATTAGGCTGCTTTTCAGTGATCACTTTCTAGCAACATAAAAAAAAGAGATTGAATAAATTGGAAGATCTATCTAATATTAAGGGAATGGAGAAAAGGCTTTATTAAACATTGTAAGGTTAGAAGGAAAAGTGAAGAGATGTTGATTTGATAAGTTAATAAATATTTGAAACAAACATATAGTAGAGATTGATTTAATATGAGACAAATCTATCAAATTCGAATAATTTAGGTTTGTACTTCACTAAGTTTCCATTTTAATGAAAAAGTAGAGATCTTATATAGATGTACAGAATGCTTCTGAAAAATCAAACAGAATTTTAAAATTGTAATAGAAGATTGTTATGTTAAAATTGTAAATAATTGAGCAATGAAAGGGCTATAGATAAATTTTGATATATAAACAGAAATTAGGAGAATACAGATTTGCATAATTTGTAGAAAAAGAAAAACTATATGATATTTTTTTTTTGTAGAAAAATTCAAAGAAATGGATGTTGAAGAATCTTAGTGATGACATTACAGAGTTGGATTATATTTGGATTAATAAAAAATAGGTGAATTATTTTGATGTATAACAGGCAAAGTTAAAATAAATCTATTAAGAAGTGCCATATCAACATTTGATGTTGCTAATTTTTAAAAATACTTCAATGAATTTAAGCTAGAACTTTCAATCCATGTAAAATATTAAGAGATTTTGTGGAGTTAGATTTGAATGATGCCAATAGGAATATAACAGATATTCTAATAAGGACAGTTATAAATAAAGCAATGTATTTAGGAAAAAAGATCTATTTAGAGGAATTAATTATTTGGTATTGTGTAAAATGTGGGGAAAAAGTAAACACGGTATAAGAACTATTACAGTGAAATGGCAAGATAAGGTAAAGAAGAAAATGAAAGTTATTTCCTCAATTGGAAGATATCACTATTTCTAAAAATTCAGAAATAACATGTATTTAGTATGTGGAAAAATTATTCAAAGAATTATACATTACTAAAGAACAAGAAAATAAAGTAGCTTCTATGATTACATTTTTTTTGAATTGTCAGTTGTTTGAATGAAGAGATAAGTCCTGCAGTTAAATTTGGAAATAATGGAATCATTATAGATATTTTAAAAGAAGCATTTGAAAAAATAGAAAAATTGTTGACAAAGCTATATATCACATGATCACCACCTCATGCTAGCACTTAACTGTTAGTAAACAGGCAAAAACTCTCCATATAGTACTGCCACCTTGTGCTAACCAGAGTAATCAGTGGATGCGGAAGGCTTGTGCATAAAATCCCTATCTAGTGCCTACTCATCCAATATCCCCAGACTAGTTTCTGGCTTGTGGCCTTCATCAGTGAGGAGCCTTGGATCTGAGAGCTCTGCACCTAGATCTTAGGATCTAATGCAACCCTCTAGCAGCCACCTTTTATCTCTACTTCACTATAAAACTATGAGAATGAAATTGAAAACAATATTTTCAATCTAAGCTCAATAGCCTATATAGTCATATGGGTCTGAACTCAATTCAGCACCCATACATTTTGGTGACTTTGGTTTTTTAACACCCAGAGCCACCATTATCCTATTAGGCAGGATTGATGTTAAACCACTAAACATCACATGATCACCATCTCATGCTAGCACATAATTGTTAGTAAACAGGCAAAAACTCTCCATATAGTACTGCCACCTTGTGCTAACCAGAGTAATCAATGGATTCCAGAAAGTTTGTGCATAAAATCCCTATCTAGTGCCTACTCATCCAATATCCCCAGACTAGTTTCTGGCTTGTGGCCTTCATCAGTGAGGAGCCTTGGATTTAAGAGCACTGCACTTAGATCTTAGGATCTAATGCAACCCTCCATGGATTACTCTGGCTAGCACAAGGTGGCAGTACTATATGGAGAGTTTTTGCCTGTTTACTAAAGCTATATACCAATATCTAAATAAATAAGGATATAGTAGATGATTGAAATAATGCAACAGTATTATTGAAATTCAAATGAGTTGAAAAAAGAGTATTACAAATTATAGATCTTTCTCTTAAAATTTTTTTAAATACGATTGTTATTAAGAGCATACTGAATTTAAAAGTGATTATTGTGTTGCTGACCACATATATATATATATATTAAGAAAAGTTCAAATTACTATTTTGTATTGGATTTATATATTATAAAAAAAGCATTTGTCTTTATAAATATTTTTTCTGGGATTAAATCCTTGGATTATCATGATATACACCCAGAGTATTCTCAAATTCTGAAGAATATTTATTAAAATGCAACCACAATTATTTCAATCTTAGTGATATCATTAAAAAGATAATCCTTGGAAATTATGTCATAGAACAATTTTTTCTCTCCAAAACATGTTATTGTTTACCAAAGTATTTGCGGATAAAATTTGGAAATAAAGGGCTTAAAAGGAAGTCAAAATTATTTAAGTCATTTAGATTTATTAATAGTGTTGTTTTTGCAAATAATACTTTGGAATTTCAAAAAATGTAACAAAAATTATTATGTAAAAGTACAAGAGTAGGACTAAAATACATATTAAAAAATGACTTTGAAAAAAGAGAAAATAAACCACAATAATATCACATTAGTAGGAATTCTAAATGAAACAATAGATAAAATGATTTGGTAGAAATTAAGGACTATGTGGTAATACTTACAAAAGAAGGTTTTTAATAAATATTTTCTACTCGTGCTTAATTATATACAATGATGTTAATTTTTTAAAAATGTTTTTACTCTGCAAAATTAAAGATTATATATTCAAAGTTTGATTGGAATCATCATATTGAGGAATGACATTTGCAATGAAATTGGATTCAGATATAAATTCAACTTCTTTGTCTAAAAGGTCCTCTGTTATTCTTCATTTTAATAACCCTGTAGTAATGCTTATTTACAGCATATTTCTGTGTCAGTATTACAAAGCAAATATAAGCTAATAAAACCTATAAATAAGTAAATATTGTAAATCTTTGATAAACAGAGCAAAACTCTCCATACAGTATTCCACCTGTGCTAAACAGAGTAATCAATGGATGCCAGAAGACTTGTGCATAAAATCCCTATCTAATGCCTACTTATCCAATATCCCCAGACTAGTTTCTGGCTTGTGGCCTTCATCAGTGAGGAGCTTGGGATCGGAGAGCACTGCATCTAGATCTTAGGATCTAATGCAACCCTCTAGCAACCACCTTTTATCTCTACTTAACTACAAAACTATGAGAATGAAATTGAAAACACAAAAAATATTTTCAATCTAAGCTCAATAGCTTATATAGTCATATGGGTCTGAACTCAGTTCAGCACCCATACATTTTGGTGTCTTTGACTCTTTTACAACCATAGCCACCACTATCCTATTAGGCGGGATTGGTGTTAAACCATTAAGCATCACATGATCACATTTCCTATACTAGCACATTAATTGTTGATAAACAGAGCAAAACTCTCCATACAGTATTACCATCTGTGCTAAACAGAGTAATCAATGGATGCCAGAAAGACACCAAAATGTATGGGTGCTGAACTGAGTTCAGACCCATATGACTATATAAGCTATTGAGCTTAGATTGAAAATATTTTTTGTGTTTTCAATTTCATTCTCATAGTTTTGTAGTTAAGTAGAGATAAAAGGTGGTTGCTAGAGGGTTGCATTAGATCCTAAGATCTAGATGCAGGGCTCTCAGATCTCAAGCTCCTCACTGACGAAGGCCACAAGCCAGAAACTAGTCTGGGGATATTGGATGAGTAGGCATTAGATAGGGATTTTATGCACAAGCCTTCTGGCATCCATTGATTAGTCTGTTTAGCACAGGTGGCAATACTGTATGGAGAGTTTTGCTCTGTTTATCAACAATTAATATGCTAGTATAGGAAATGTGATCATGTGATTGTAAATCTTTATAATCTGCAGACCAGACAATGAAGTATGGAGAAATGTATGCTGAAATTAACATGAAGGGTTCAAAAGTAAAATACACATATGAAAATCAGATAGCTATCACTGACATCATTGAAAGCAATATATATATATTGTAACCTTTTATAAAAGAGGGAGAGATAGAGAGATAAGAAGAAAATGGAATAAAAGAGAGATAATGATAAATGATGAAAATTAAATGAGAGAAGCCAATTGTAACCTGATAGAATAAGAGATAGAGGAAGAGTGAGGAGAAAAGAAGGAAAAGAATGCTAATAATGAAATGAAGGTAGGGTGTGAGAAAGAAAGAGAGAAAAAGAAAGAGAGATAGAATAAGAGAAAATGCTAATTGTAACCATACTAGAATAGGAGGGGTGTGTGAGAAAGAGAAAGGAGAGAGAAAGAGATAATACTAATAAAGAAATGAGAGAGGGGGAAGAAAAGAAATAATGATAATGGTAAAGATAAATAAATGACGGAAAAGAAAAGGATTGAGAGGGAAAAGAAATGGGGAAAAGTAATAGAAATGATATATATATAATGGAGAGAGAGAAGAAATGAGATGATGGGAAAGATATGAAAGAGAGATATAAGAAGAAGATAGAATAAAGGAGAGAGAAATGAAATGAGATGATGGAAAGATATGAAATAGAGAAATGTAAGGAGAAGATGAAATAAAGGAGAGAGAAATATGAAATGAGATGATAGAAAGAAATGACATGAAAGGAAATGGAATAGAATTGAAATGATATAAAATGAACTATAAATTAGACTCTAAACGACTCGGCTCAGTGGGGTTACAATAAATTTAAAGAAAAGAGATGATGATCCAGAGATGTATAATCAAATAAAGATCAAATCCAATACTGATGAACTTCAACTACTACAGCATATTGATCTTTTAATAAACCATACAAAAGATCAAAATCACTACTCAATGCTTACCATATTAGTCTTACCAATAAATCATACACTCTCTGAATAAGACCTATGATGCTTTACTTTATAAGATTATCTTACAGAATTATATTTACTAAAACAACAAGAGTAAATAACCTCAGGGATTTTAAAACTAAAACTCTTGTGTAAAATTAAAGTTTAAGTTAAATGGCCTAATAAAGAATTACTGTGATTAATAAATAAATAAGTGACATCTTAGCTGACCATAAAATAATTATAATATGTTCAATCTTAAAAGAATAAACAAAACAAATATTAATTCACAAAATTAAGTGAATCAATTTAAATTTAAACTAATAATGGCCTATTATCTAAGATATTACTTGAGCAAAGAAAAGAGCAAGGGTACTTTTAATGCCTTTCCATACTCACAGACAACCACTACAGACCTCAAATGCAAATGGATTAGAATTCTTTAAATATATAAGATTTAAGATGATGATAGATGATGTGCAGTGAATATAAGATAATGTGCAGCTTTTTAAAATAATATTAATTAAAATATTCTTCTAAAGTACTAATATTGTTAATCTGATATTGCATAATCTTTAGTCTGAAAGATGTACTGATAATTTAAAAAAAACAAAAAACTTTTAACTAAATATTTAATTATGTATCTGCTATAGTACAATTATCTGTATTTGTGATTCAATATAAGAATCATTTACTTTAACATAGCTTTTTAATTTTTAAAACAATATCAACTATATTTAATTAACTTAGAATATACTTGTAAATAACTGAATTGAAGAATCATTAAATTTAAAAAATTTAAGACTTTGTGAACTTGGAACCCAAGACAATAATATATTTTCATATAAAAGTAAAACAAACAAACAAAACTTTTGAAATAATAATAATTTGATTTATTAATAATGAGAAGAAATGTTTATAAATGTATTAGATTACAAACAGTGCCAATACCGCACTAAGATTTTCTATAATTATGTGGACTAATTAATAACATTATTGTGTCATCTACTAATCAGAATAGCACACAGAACTATGTTTATATTGAAAACCCTAAGTTTGATTTTATACTCCTCATTGAAAACCCTAAGTTTGATTTTATATTCCTCAACTTAACAAACGCTAAATTGGAGTAAGCATATTCAACAATACTTTTTAAAAATATCATCACTAGTTTCACGGATATAACTAATATCACAGCTAGATGTAGGTTTAAATCAGATTAAGCTAATATTAAAATTAAACTAACTTAAGTGTATGGGACAATCATTCATCAGAGATCAGTTATTTTTTTTTTTAAGTAAATCTAGTCCACATAAAATTATTCCCTCAATGTTTTAAAGATAATGATGTAACAGACTTACAAATCCAGCGGCGAAATTCTGGATGAAAATATTAAATTATTATGTGTGAATTGCCATTTATACCATATGCATATTTAATATACTTTAAAATAAATATAACATTGTTGGTTAGCTTGTGTGTAATAAAACTATCATAGCAACACAATTCGAACATTGATATACCTATGAGCCATAAATTAGCTACAACTACATGAAGAAATACATTTCCTCAAACAAGCATATCTTGTCATCACAAATCTAAAACAAATGCAACATCACCTACTGTGGTGGAATTAGCATTAAGTCATCATAAATGATAGGCAAAAATATAAAGATACTAGGTTCCTCAGAGCTGGAAAAGAATATGGTGGCTTCCAAAAATACTTAACTTCGAGGCAAAATGACAATGTCTGGAATTCATCTTCAGTACATCTGGGAACAGGAATACCCACCAGAAAAGCACAATCCTCTCATGGGATTTCCAATGCTTATAAATGTGATCATCATCACTGAAAAATACAATACAATACCCTCTTTTGGGGACAAGCACTATCAAATTATGAAAAATATATTACAATAAGGATGGAGGATTTTTCTCTACTCCATAAGGCATATTCAAAAATTATAAACTAAGCCTAACTCTTGAGGCTAACGAATTCTAACTAATAGCAAGATATATACTTCACTTAAACTAACTAAGTTATTTCCAAGAAATTTATAAAATACAAAACGTATATCCAATGTTCGAACCAACAAAGCAAACTATGTGTCAACTGACTACTGTAGAAAATACTTTAAACTCAAATGCATAAAAAATTCTAGGCAAGGCACAATGCACATAACAAAATATTAAATGCTAAAAATATAGTAACTAGTGGACTTTTGAAATGGTAAATTAAATGCAAGAATATTTACTTCTCGATGAATATAAAATATTTGTAATTATTCTTAATATAACATTCATAAAACAAATGAATGGATATTCTCTGATAAACTACTTTAGTAAATTTAAAATAAGAATTGAGTAAAACATCCCATTTATATGAAAATAAGACTGTGATATTTAAATCTCTATAAATAAAAATTATTAAATAGAAACTTGCTAGTGTAATGCTTGATAAATAAACTAAATCTACTTAAGAATGGCAAGAAACATTTGCTCATTCAAATAAACCTATTTTGTTTTAAAATTATAACCCTAGTTTACCTGTATATTTATGCAAAAAGTGTTACATAAAAATTTAATAGCATAAATATTTTTATGGTTTCTTTTTTTTTAAAACCAATAAAGCAGACCATACAAAAAAAAAAAAATAATAATAATACATTAATTCAAGTTCATATTTCGGCTCCGTGATGATCTTTCCATTTCATAATGTGTAGACAATTTATCCAGGTTAAGATATCTATTTGAATTCGAAGCTTCAATTAATACATTTATATACATGGCAATCATTTCCAAACGAAAATGTTCAATAGTTCATTAATAATATTTTTTTAAACAATTTAAAAAAAAAAAATTAAATAATAAGATTAAGATTAAGCCGGCATGAAACAAAATAAATTCTTTAGCTGAGCCCATTATTTTTATTTATAGGATCCTGTGTTTTGAAATGTATATAATAATATATACTTCTTTATCTGAATTTCTTTGTCCTCTTTTACGAAAACGCATCTTTTAAAATACAGTTTTGTTTTTTTTTTTTAAAAAAAACAAACATTTTTTATACAATAATATTTCATGACGTGTTTTACTTTAAAATAATTTTCTTTGATTATTTTAAACATAAGAGCAGCTTTCTTTATATATATATAATTCAAGACGTTTCTCAGTTTATAGCTCAAATTAGCTGTCATATATTTACTCATAAATAATGTGAAATATAGCCGAATGATTTACTAGGTACTTGACCAATATATGTTCATTACTGATATTTTGCCAATTACTTTGAAGTTTTGTCTCTGAATAATTTTCTTTTATTACTGGGTAAAATAAGAATTATTATTTAAAATACAATTTTATCTGTTTGCTTTCCGCTAAACAAATCCTTTCCATTTATGTTAAGGTATAAATAATAACTTTATTTAGAACAAAAAAAAAAAAACTAATCGTTCTTTATTAGTTCACTTGAATCAAATGTAGCTTCATTATAATGTTTTTAAACTTAAAAATGTCTTTTTTCTTCTTTTTACATATACTTTTAATTTCATAAGATAAGTATTTAGCATTTTATTGTCAAAATATTTTAGTGCCATTGAATATTTATATAAGTAAATCATTATTAATTTGTTCTTTAATTTTATAAAGAAAAACGACTAAATCAAATGCATACAATATAACAGACGCTAGATTTATTCCAAACATTTTCTGACTATAATTTTATTGTTCTGGTTGAAATTTAATATCAGGATAGTTTCTTTTTCTTCAGCCCTTCATCACTGCAAGATGATTTTAAATATTATACTTTAAATAAATAATAATTTTTTAAAAAAAAATACAATTTTTTTTATTAAATAAGACTCTTGGATTTAGCTACTTGCAGTAATAAAAAAAAAAATATCAGCCCCCTCGTGAATACCATATTTTTCTTTTATACATGATATTGTTTAATACACCCATTTCTTATATTAGTTAGCTTGTAAGCCGATAAAATTATTTTTTATTAAATTTTACTATTCTTGACAGATCAGATGTAAAGTCGATTTACTAACGCAATTTCTAATGATACGAAATCACGTGACTTACAGCACAAAGTCAAAAATTCATTGTTTAACAAATGTTATGTATTACCTTTTTAAATAATATTTTTTTAAATATAATAGTAATAAATATAAAATTCAGAACTATCCCTCTTTATTAACTTTTAAATATTTCTTTCATAAATTTATATCCATCCATTTATTTATTTATTTTTTATAAATATTAGAATTAAAATATTTTTTATTGTTATTTTCTTCTTATGTTTATGTATCTTTCTTGCACACACACACACTTCCATATCCGGGTAATCTATAAATATGAGCTCACCCATTGTTTAAAAGTTATTCTTTTAAAATTACAAAACTAAAATATTATCAAATATTTAATTTAAAATAATTTTATAAGTGGAACGCTACTAACTTACATCTAATAAATACTGTTATATTGTTTTAATAAAACTTACAGATTTTTTTTTTTTTAATTTATTACTATTCATTCCAACTTATTTATAATATCTCATTACTATCATTTAGACATCAAAATGAATTATACAATAGTTACTTTAAAATACATTAAATATGATTTATCATTTCCCAACTATTTCTGATATTTCTTTTAATTCAAATTATTGTCTAGCATCTCTTATCAACCTAACTCATATATCTTTTTTCAAATACTTAGACATAATTCCATAATATACAATAATGATTAAAATCACTACAAGACTATCCTATTTTAGTCATTAACTAATTTAATTTTCATTTTTATCATTATTATTTTTTTAAAAATTAGACAATTTCAAACCAAAAGGTTAAGCTAAGATAACCTTTGGCTCCTTTTGGAACTAAGTGAAACTTCAGTTAGGTACAATATATATATGAGAAGTCAGACAGCTATCTGATATTATTGAAAAAATTAAAGAAACTAAAATTAGAAGTTGGCTAAACTTATTATTAGAAGAGAGAACAGTAGATGTATAACTGAAGTTCTAAAGTTGATTACAAGATTTAAGAGACTATATGTCAGATGGATGGATGAAATAAGGAAATTTGCATGAATGATGTGGAAAAGAAAATCTATGAATAGGAAAAATTGATAGTAATTGAAAATGACAATAATGCCATATAAATATATATAAAAGAAATAAAGTTAAAATAATATATATGATTTAAATTTATAATAATATATTGTCCTTTAACTGGTTTTAAAATTTGTACATGTGCTAATATTAGTATCACAATTTCTAGTCTATTAATAATAGTGATATTTATTCAGAGATTGTAAATCCCATCGTTAAGATTGTAAATTATGCATAAGTTACACACTATCATATTACATAGTGATCATTATTGTTATAAAATAGCTCTTCATTCACAATTCTATTATTATTTTAGAGTGACAAAAAAAAAAGCAGTACTTACCTTTAAATTCTCTTCTGTATATTTTCTTCATTAACAATATGGACAAATAGATGAAAGCTACTATCAGTGATATTTATATATTTCACTTTGGCAAAAGCAACTATGACCATTCTTTACTGAGATAAATCGTTATCTATATCAGTTTATAATTTACATTTAAAAATATAGAAGTTTATAAACTGGAGTAAGATTTAGTTTTCACAAATAGAATTTATATATTTTTCATTAAACTTCAGTTTTTATTATAGGCACACCCAGTCATTGATAAAAATCTGTGCTTAAAATAAAATTAAGTCAATTTGACATTCAGTTTTAAAAAGATAAAGACACTAATTTATTTTAACTAAATAAATTTGTTTTTTAAAAAACAAAGCTTAATTATATATTAAGAAAATTTTGCTCAAATAGCTTATCTCATTATTAATTGAATTTCTTGAAAACTGATTTCTTTTAAACTTTGTTTAATGTGTTGGAAATGTATTAAAATGTCAATTAAACATAATTTAGGGATTATGATAGCTAATTGTTATCTGTAAACATTCTGTTTACTTATCTAAAGAATTTGGAAACCATGGGTAATTTACTGGCTTGTTTAATTAAAAAAAAAGTGTTTTGTAAAGTTAGTGAGATAAGTAGGTTGAATCAGAAAATAATTTTGTTTTTGGTCAGTCGGTCTTTAATTGCTGCTGCCGACATTAATTACGAGAAACCTATACCAGCAGTTAAAGTCACCAGCATATGGACTAGTAGCCACTACAAGAATTTCATTCTTGAAGCCTGAAATCCATAACCATCAGGATGTCAAATCCTACTTTCTGAATTAGATCCAACACTATGACAATTAACTTCATGTATATTAAATTGAAAACTAAATGGAAAGTTTTTATTAGTAAATTACCAAAAAAACATATGTACATAAATGTAATTTCATTTTTATAGAGAAATAATTTCTCTCTGTCATATCTTAGACTTAAGATAACCAGTTTATTTACTTTATGAATGATTTAATAAACTTTTAAAATGCTAGTTATAAAGCCAGTAAGATTTAGAGGTCGAACATTTTATAATTTAATGTATGTGATTGTGGTATGCTTTTAAAATATTTTTAAAAGTGTAGATGCTATTGAAAATTTTCATTCTCTTTGGTAAAGTTATTTTAAATTTAGTCCAGTATAATAGTTTCTGCCTTTAAATATTCAAAATGAAAGAAAAATTAGTTTCATTTCTTAAAGTTTTTTTTTTTGCCTTCTCATCATCATCATCATCAACCATTATCAATCCACTGCAGGATGAAGGTTTCTAAGTTCAATCCATCTTCTCTGATCTTTAGTTTCTCTTCTCCACATCATCCCTGCACACTTCCTTATTTCATCCATCCATCTCACATGTGCTCTCTTTCTGTGTCTTGTACAATCTCTTGGAATCCAGTTTAAGATTTCAATTGTCTATCTATTATCATCTCTTCTAGAAATATGTCCAGCTCAATTCCACTTCAGTCTTTTAATTTTTTCAATGAGGTCAGTAACACCTGTTTGTTCTCTTATCTATTTATTGCATTTTCGATCTCTTCTTGTTATTCCTAATATGCCTCTCTCCATACTTATTTGAATGATCTGAAGTCTCTGTATTGATCTTCTATTAAGTGTCTAAGTCTCAGATCCATTAGTAAGAAATGGTAAAACACATAGGCATATTTCCTTTTAGTATCAAGTCAGTTCTACCAAAAGCACTCCAACCAAGTTTAATTCTATGATTAATTTCATGCATTATGTTTCCATCTGTATTAATAATCTGACCAAGGTATTTGTAATTGTTAACTTCTTCTAATTTATCGCAATCAATCTTTATTTTCATATTTTGAGAAAATCCATTAAACCTTACTTTAGTCTTTTTAACATTTATCTTTAGGCCTACTTTCATTTGATAACTCCTGCAACATTTCCTGCAATTCTAAAGCATTATTTGCAAAAACAACTACATCATCTGCAAATTCTAAATGACTTAAATAATCTCCATTTATTGTCACTCCTTTAGCTTCCCATTTTAATCCACAAAATATTTATTGTAGCACTGCTGTAAAAAGTTTTGGAGATATGGAGTCACCCTGTCTTACACCCTTCTCAATGTTGACTTTCCTAGTATCATTATGTAATCTAATTATTGCTGTTGCATTTTTATAAATATTCTTTAAAATATGACAATATCCTGGATCTATACTTTGATCCAATGCTTTAATTATTGAAGAAAAGTTTATAGAATCAAATGCCTTTTCATAATCTACAAATCCAAAGCATAATGGCAACTCATATTCATTTGTCCTTTCTATAACTTCTCTCAATACCTGGATATGATCTGTACTAAAACCATTTTTTTTAAATAGTGAAGATAATTTAATAATCCAAATTTAGTTTTAAAATAACATTTTGTTTAAATAAATGTCAACTCAATTTTTTTTCGTGAATTAATCTGTTTTACATGAATATAAGAAAGATTTAGTTTTTAAATTGTTTAAAAAAATTATTTCTTTGAAGCTATTCAAAAATCTTTTAAACAATATATTTCAAAATTAATGGAAGTCAAGGTATATTTATCTAATGTGATATGCGCGTATGCATATAAATAGTTAATTAAATTAATTTTATTGTGCTTAAAACTTGTAGGCAATTTGCCATTTTATTTTGGTTTGTTTCACATATATATTTGAAATTAAAGATTGGTATATATATGTGCGCATTTTATGCAACGATCCTATGGATATTTTATTCATTGTACTTGAATTATGTATATGTTATTGATCTACCCCCATATATATTATTTCTACTTGAGAGACTCGCAGATGATTTTGATTTGAGTTTAGAAATAATTCCCCCATGGATTTGATTTTAATTGGGACTCCTGGTTATAAGGGGTTTATTGTGTTGCTTTAATATGACAAAAAAAAACCAGTGCTTATGTTTAAATTCTCCTGTTCATTAACAATATAGACAAAAAGGTGAAAGCTACTATCATAGATACTTATATGCTTTGCTTTGATAAAAACAAGATCATTCTTTACTTTATTAGTTTTATTTGAATTTTCTAAGATCTTACGAATTTTCTATTTATAGGATTCATGTTAAGTTTTATTCCTGATGATAACTAGACATCAGAGAACTATAATGAACCAATAATGACATTTGGTCATCAGTGCTTGCTATTCTTCAACATAGATTATTCTAATATCTTAGCATGTAGAGATTTTTTATTGAGTTATTATAGCATTTACATATATTCAGCTAAGGTTTCTAAATATCGACTTCTTCTATCCCCAGAATTCAGGACAGCAAGTTTTAAATTTCATAAATTATATGGGTTACTCTTGATTTTTGGGGGGAAAATATAATATAATTTATGTTCAAAAAATTGATGAAAACTATTACTATGAAAATTGTGAACTGCGCAGTTAATATTAACCATCATAGTTACAGGATTACAACTACTATTTAAATAATATTTAATTTATAAAACGTAAACAGTATTTGAAATTAAACTGAGAGACTGCAAACCTCTCGCGCTTATTAGCACAATCAAGTGTTATTAATAGCAATCAAATCATAAATACAAGTAAAGAGGAGGGTGGATGCCCTCTTCTTGTTAAATTCTCTGTCTTGTATTTACGATTTGATCGCTATTAATAACATCTGATTGGCTAATAAGCACGAGAGGTTTGCAGTCTCTCAGTTTAATTTCAACTACTATTTAATAAATCTTCAAATTAAATTAAAACTAATGAAAAGTAAATTTTAAATTAAAATAAAGCAAGCTTTTGAAAGGAAACAAGAATAAGAAATGGAGTTTAAAATAGAAATATGTACAGGTACAATGTGATAAATGAATTCTAACAAAAAGTAATGTGCTTATTATATAAAAAATTATATATTAATCTAAGAAATTTAATACAATTTTTGATTTCCAAAATAAAGTTAGAAAAGCTTGTATTTATAGCTCACATTAAATTAAAGATTATCATTTATGAATTCACAATAAAGTGTATATATAGATTATAAATTTGTTATGTTATTGCTTGTGATTCAATAGATTAAAATTATGTGATAGTGTTATCTGACATGATTGAAAAACTTAATGGACAAACAAAAAAATGGTACTGTTTTGAGTATTTGTTCTATTATAGCCATGCTACCATTGGCTCATTTTGCCTGTGAAAAATTAATCAATAAGAAATTAAATAATGTTATATATACATAGTGAACATACTTATATAATTAGAAAACAAAATAATAAATTACTGATATACAACAAAGATATTTATTTGCACAAATATAATTACAAAAGAATAATCAGTTTACTTATCATTCAAATTTCTACTATGTGCATTTTATAATGAGAAATTAATCAATATGAAATTAAATTGCAATAAATGAAAAACATGTATTTATACAAATATAATTAGAAAAGAATAAATATAATACACAAATACTTGTCTATTCTTGAAATAATAATAAAACAACAATCTGTTGTTTTATTATTATTATTATTAGACAAAAAAAAATAGTAAAATATTCAATAATAAATTATTACTACATTTATTGCTTTTTTATTTACTTTGTTCAGTTTTTTACTTATTATCTGATCATATTATTGTTTTGTTTCATATTTACACCTTTAAATTAAAAAAAATTTCAAATCTCAAAAACTTTATTACGACATGAGACTGAAGTCCAATGTACAACTAATTTCAAGATTCATATCTTGAAAGTAATGCATTAGCAATCAAAAGATTTAGTTGATATTTGAATTTCTAACATTTTTTTAAGGATTTATCACCATAATTAAAATATAATAAATTCTGACAAATTCTTCAATAAGGTTGGATTTTATAAGTCCCATTGATTATTCACTTCTTTTATAAATAGAGAAGTAATTCTCCTTAACATTATTTTCATTATAGTGATTGGTTTTGTACTTGGAAGTATAATTATTGAAAGAAAGTTATGATTTAATAATACTAGTGACTATAGGCAGAATTTTATTTATTTTAATGACATATATTTTTCAAATTTTTTTATTTATGAATTAGTTGCTGGTTGGTGTAGAATTGAAAAAAAATAAAGATAAATTGTTAAATGGATTGGGATATTTCAAAAAACCTAGGTAAGATTTGTGTTATTCGTATATGTTGTTAGATTTCAGATAATATTGTGATAAATGAATTAAATGATAATTTTGAGGATCTGTTTAATGAGTAGCTTATTACTGAAGATTTATTCAATATTGTCAGTACACAATCTACATTCCTAAAAATTGCATATTTAAAGTTGTTATAAATACATGTCACTTTAATTTTTTAAGTTATCTCTTGCTTGATTTTGTTCAATCAATGATGAATAACAAGATTTTTTTATTATTTATATCAAAAATAGTTAATAAGTTAATATTTTACTAATAAGTACTTCATTAATAGGTAATCCAATATATAAAATACTCCATACACTTTGTTTTTTCCACAATTTTTGTTCAGAATCTTTATCTCGGATGCAATTTGAATGATATTTAGAAATAAATTATATATATTGCAATTATTATTATTATCATAAATTAATATATAATGTAATATTTATTTAATAATAAATATAATAACAATAAAAATAGTACACATACCTAAAAAAAATTGGTTAAAATTACCATATTCTGAAAGGATATATAATAAAAGATTCTAAAATTGCTTTAAATTGATTATTTAATAAACATTGTCAAATAGATTGCTAAAATATATAACAAAATTGATAGAGTATACATAATAAAATATGCAAAATATAATGTATATATTTATAAAGCTGCTAAAATTATGAAAGAAAGAACGAAAAAATATTAGGCCTTTAAAAAAAATATACCATACAAAGTATCTCCATTTATGTTCTTTATAGATATTAGAAGAAAAATAATATGTAAAGATAATGTATAAAATAATTATATATGAAAATAAGAAAATGATGAGAAAATAGTATGGATCACTATGTATAAAAATATATACATAATTCTCATTCAAATATCACTTATTAAGTGAATTTAAATGAAATATAGAAGTTATAAATATATAGACATATGCATTGAAATAATATATTTGTATACACATATGTTGTGTATATTTGTAAATATATATTTGATATCATATTTATGTGTATGTATATATATATATATATATTAGAACAATATGATTTCCAATTTTTAAACTTTCTGCTTTCACATCTTTGACACCATACACTTTTATTTAAATATATTAATGATTATGACTAATCATTTATTAGGTTAGAGATTAGCAGATCATTCATACTCAAACATAAACATTGGACTCAGTTAAATATTAATATATGTGTCTTTATTAAACTTAACTGCATGACATTATTAATTCAACTTCATTCCACATTTGTGTATGTGTATTATTTTTTTTTTAGATATATTTAAAACTTCCCATTCCATCGTACATTTATGAAACATGAATAAGATACCGAGAAAAAAAAAACAACTCATCTTTTGTAGGTATCTTTATTTATATATTTCAAGACTGTGTATATGTAGATTACCTAGAACTATATTTATATATACATAAATAAATGTATGCATATTTTTAAATATGTGCATGTGAAATAGTGACTATCTATCTATTTGTGTGTTAAGGTTTAATATGTATGTATATGGATATATTTATGTAAATTAATGTGTATACACATGTTTTTATGTATTTGTGTATATATCAATCATGTAATAATAGACCAAACTTATAACACTAGGAATCTTCAATCTGTTGTCAAAGCAAATATATATATATATGGATTTATATTTAAGTATTGTATTTTTATATTTTTAAATATAGTTATAGTCTGTGCATATAATTTTATAACTTGGATGAGATGCGATTTTGTGAATAATTTATTGGAGATTTATGTATCTATATATGTGAGTGTATTTTTTTAATATTGTGGTTGTTGTATAGTATAACTGTACATGTTTATAAAACTTTTAATTTATTATATACTGGCTGAGTCTATTGTTGTTGTTTTTTTGTTTTTTTTTCGTGATTGTTATTGTTATTTAAATATGACATGTTAACTATTTTTATAATTCTATAGTTGTTCCTTGATATATATATATATTTTATTACTTGTTTTAAATATTCAACTTTGCATTTTTGACAATATTGATAAATGATCACTAGATAATTATGGGATCTTTGTGAGAAAATTATATCAAGTAATAAATAACTATTGTAGTTTAAATTTTGAAAATAATTAAATTAGTTGTAATGAACATTATGTTTATAATTATAACATTTATTAAATAACAATACTTATGAAAGAGTCTCAGTTATTATAGTCTATATTTAATTATGGATGCCATGAAGAGGAAACTGAAATACATTTCATCATTAGCTTGTAGCAGGACGCCACTATACATTCTTTGTAGAGATTGCAATCATTTCTACTGTAACGGTGACCCCCTATATATACCCGCGAGATTACGGGCTTCGAAACAAACATGACATAGCGTAAGGCTTTATTTTTTTTCTTACATCGACAGTTATTCACGATCCACATAAGGGGGCGCCAGATACGATTATTTAAGTTGATTTTAACTACTCGCATCACCTTACATCATGTCAAAACGATTTCGAAGTCTAATCCCACCCACTAGCTCAAAACTCCCAGCATGGACCAATAAGGTGTCTCAAGGTTGTTACATGTTTGTTTCTAAAATGACTCCTCCCGGAGAAGACGCATTGTCCGCTAATGAAAATCAGCAAGGTTTTCTACTAAGTCGATCACGGCATAAAGATCGTTTATTGGTTATCACTGACCTATGAGGTTGTTCGCTTACGCCCCGAACACAAGGCTTACAAGTTCATCCCCCCGCTTTATTGTATATAACATAATTTATTGACGTTTACTTTGATTATAGACCCGCCCGCTCTTAAATCTATCTTAACTAAGGTGAAATACGAAACATCGTGACTTACGGCACGATGGTGACATAATTAATAAAATAACTAAATGAAAATTAAAATTAACTAAATCTACTTCAAAGATAAGTTATCAAAGAATAAATAACTACGGTTTTGATTGTGTGTGAAAAGATTTGAGATATGCTCGACTTGATAGATATTGAACAAGTTTATTAAATATGAAAAGAAAACATTATTAATTGATTTATTACAAAACATTATTAATTGATTTATTACACACGCGCACATACATTCACGCCCACAGAGAACCATAAGTATTCATAACACAATTTGAATAACGAGAAAGTTCCTTTCTATTTGATAAATATATAATCTTTCCTTAGCTTCACTTAAGTTCAAAGTTCATGTTTACAAAGTTCAGTAACAAAGATAAACTATTATGACGAGGAAAGTCTTAAGATTTATTTGAGTAAATTTATGTTGGTTAATTACGAGATTGCCTTACGAGTTTATTAATTGAGTGAGTGAACAGAATAAAAAAACATATTTACCTAGGATTTGTCTTGGTTGCAACGAAGGTCGATTGGTCTGGACGAGTTTGGGTGTTTCACGGAACATTTCTTTTATTAGGAGCATTCACTTAACACGACGATGTTATCAGAATTTCATAGCTTCGGAGATATTTCAGTAGCGGAGCGCCGATCAGTCACTGAAGGGTTTATTAGCCCCTCATGACAGTCGACGCTCTTGGTATTAATTTCATGATGATCATTTTAAAAATTGAGGAATAACCAAGCTAATTCAGAACAATTCTAATTTTAAATAAAAGCATAAGCATCGGAATAAATGAGCAGATGGTAATTCAGCGTACTGAGAATTGGAAAATAAAAAACAATAATGAAAATGTATTAATCGAAATGAATCGAATCGAACTGAATCCAAACAATTCTTTCCAAAATTAATTCCAAAATTAATTATTGAATAGGTTTTTACTAGTATTTATAAAGGTTGATCCATATCTTGGGATCCAATCTACCCCCATAGTTCCCTGTTCTTGGAGTTGTCGTTCAGGTCCGCGTTTGAGGTACCTGCTCACTCACTCTTTGTGCTAAAGGCAATATTTATTTTGGGACAATCTCATTTTGCAATCTCACTCAACCAACCTTATTCCTTCACACCTCGAAGGCATGCGTGTGTGCGTGTGTTTTACTAGAACAATACAAGTTATTTTACATTTAGAAGTCGAGCATTTATCTTTTCCTCAAATCTTTTCTATAAGTTTTATTCTAGTTAAAATTATATTTCTAAAATAAACATTTTCTAATTCCCCGTGGTGATTTTGATTGATAATTATTTTTATTATTTTAGGAGTGCGTATTATATTTTATTATTTAGGAAAGCAAATTATTTTTTGTTATTATTTTTATTATCTAAAGGCTTTAATCATTTAATTAGACGTTTTACCGTCTGCATTTTATCAATGTGTTTTATAAAATGTATTTATGAGAGAAAGAAAACTATTACTACTTACGAAATAAAGTTACGAGTGTTTTATGTTGCTTGCTGGTGTGTGTGTGTTTATCGATGTATCCTAGATTTAAGATTGATGTAACGCTGTCTCGTTACACTACTTTTGAACGAAGACATTAATATTCTAAATACAAAAAAATTATTAACATAACATTATTCTCTCTCAAAACCCAATGCTGAATTACTGCAAATACTTTGATCTTAAATACTGAAAGCATGCTATTATTATAGATAATTCAGCGAAATTGTCTGTGCATTGGAAGCTGGTAAAATTATGTGAGAAGATAAGTTATAAGTTTAATTTATTAGAATTGTTATTCTCAGTACTGTTATAATTGATCCAATGATATAATTATTGAAAGTTTAATTTCTTCAATGCTAATATGTTGTGGATAAGTTTCTTTTGAATAATGATGTGTTACAGCAAAGCTAATTACACAGATTTGTTAAAAATTAAAAATTTGGATTTTTACGTGTGAGAGTTTTTTAAATATTCTTTTCAAACATACGCACACACAAAATCCAACAATGATTCATAATCAAATTTGATGGCTTAAAAAACTGAAGGTACAGAATTATTCCAAATCATGAGTGTAAAGATAGATATATGGCAGTAATAGGGTGTTTGTTAAAATGTAATAAATTATCTGAATTTATTGTAATTATTTGGATTATTTCATTCAAGAATACCAAGTGTAATATAATATTTAGCATGTTAAAAAAATAAGCTATTTAGATTTTTATTATAGTAATAAAATGTCAGAACTTTGCCTATAATATAGGCACAGCACTTAAAGTAAATTTTTGGTAATTTTTTTTTTTTTTTGAAAAAGGACATAAGGCTAATATATATGTAGTTTATTATTATTTGAAGTTTAATAATGGAGTAACTGAAAAGAATGTGATAATATTATAGTCAGCTCTGTTTGACAGTCTGCCAGATGAATTTTGGAACACTTTTTCAGGAATGGAATAGGCTTAGAATTTTTGTTAGTAGTCAAGCTAGATAGTCATTCTATATTGGATAAATGAATATATAAAAGTTCCAGAATAATCTCAGTTGGTCAAATAAATGTCTGTAAGCTGAATTTAAAAACCAAAATTCATTTGTAATTTAATATGGTCTTTATCACTGATAGATAGATATTTATCGCACTCTTATAAGCATTGAGATTGTGTTTTACTTTTATATTTTTAATATCATAACTCAATGTATTAATTATTAATTCATTATTATTATATAATTATTTTGTGTTTGCTTTAAAAATACAAAAAATAAATTTTTATTTGCTTAGATTATGATATATATATATATATATTTAAAATTATAATATGAAAACTATATTGGCATATATATATATATATATAGTGTCTAAGTTTTCAAATATGCATAATAAAGGTGTTAATCACAAAAGTAATGTTTGAAATATAACTAATTTACAAATTTTAAAATGCAAACAAGTTACATAATACTAAAAATGATTTAATTAGCTGTATTTAAACTATATGTTTTTGTAGTTAAAATGTTATATCAAAATCACCCTTTTGTTTATTTTTCTGTAATATCTTATATAAATACAATTTATCCAAACAATTTGGAAAACTTTTTAACAAAACCCTTTATTTGTTCATATATATGTACACCTACATTTCTATTGTCCTGCAGACTTCTTCAGAGCCAATTTACTTTAATAAAGAGATTTTTCTCAATATTTTTTTTAGAAAATCTTTTTGTTATTCTACTTAGTGTGTCTAGTTTAAGTAAAAAAAAAATATTAGAATCAAGTAATAGAGGATGTCAAAGTTGATGGACAGAAGAATATGGCATGATTAATAAGGACAATAAAATGTGTTTTATGTTCTAGGACAGTAATATAAGCCAATAAACATCACATGATCACCATTTTTTATGCTTGTTTATAACTATTATTAAAACAGGCAAAACTCTCTATATGTATTGCCACTCAGTGCTAGCCAGAGTAATCAAATGGATGCCAGAAGGCTTGTGCACAAAATTCCCATCTAGTGCCTACTCATCCAATATCCTCAGACTAGTTTCTGGCTTGTAGCCTTCGTCAGTGAGGAGCCTTGGATCTTGAGAGCACCACCTAGATCTTAGGATCCAATGCAACTTTTTAGCAGCCATCTTTTATCTCTACTTAACTACAAAATTATGAGTCTTAAATTGAAAACACTATAATATTTTCAATCCAAGCTCATTAGATCTAGGTGCAGTGCTCTCAGATCCAAGATTTCTCACTTTCGAAGGCTACAAGCTATGCCTGTTTAAAGACAGTAATATACTGAACAAGCCTTCTGGTATCCATTTGATTACTCTGGCTTGCACTGAATGGCAATATATATAGACAGTTATGCCTGTTTAAAGACAGTAATATACTGAACCTCGTCAGTAAATGGCATTATGAAACAAATCATAAAAATTTCTTCTAAATAAAGGAACAAAAAGATTTAATCGTATAGGCCATTAAAAATAGAAATGCTTAGTTGGGCCTCAAATGTAATTGCCAAACATGGAAAACTTTTGTTAATAATGAATATCTAAAAAAGTGTGATTAAAATATGCACTGATTATTTTTTTGAAAATGTCGAAAACTAAAAAAAATAATTCAAAGAATAAAAGATATGTCTTTGGTTAGAAAAATAATAAATGATAAACTTTTGGAAACAACTAGAAATATAACTTATTAAAAAAAATAGGTATAAAATCTTCCGTTTTTTTTTATAACAATATAAAGGAAGAATTAATCATTAGCAGCAACAACAAATGAAATAGATGTTTGCCACACATTTGTAGATGCGTTAGCTAAAAAAGAAATAAATCTTTCCACAATTATATCAATAATAACTGATGGTGCACACATTAGGATCAGATAGGAAAATGGTTTTGGTTTTTGACTGCATTTTATATACATCAGGTTTTATGTGTTAAAACTAGTTTCAAGATAGTGGAAGATATGAGTTTTGTAACAAAATTAATCAACTTTATATCTGTATACACTTTAAATAAACAAAAATTCCTGGTACTGTTAAAAGAGGTAAATTCATCATGCAGTGGATTTTTTATATATAAATAATGTCTGATGGTTAAGTTGTGGAAAAGTTCTTCAAAGATTTGTTGAAGGTTTAGAGGAGATTAAACTTTATATATATAATGAGAATATTAACGAATATTCAATTAATGAACATTGATTGGCTTTTGAAATTGTTTTTTTTTTTTTACTGATTTATGTTTTCATTTAAATGAATTAAATATCAAAGAAATTGCAAAGTGTTAATAAAACAATTATTGTCATATTTATATAATCAAAGAATTCAAAACTAAATTAGAAACTTTAAATTATGATGTTATTTCAAATACCTATAAATATTTTTGAAATACAAAATGTTTTTTTTGCAGATATAGAATCTCGTGAGAAACCAAATCAAAATAAATCTGTGAAAGAGTTTTCTATTGTACTTTAATGGTCAACTAATTTCCTTTAAGATTTATGCAGTCCAGGCAATCTGAAGAAACATCAAAATTTATTTTATATCCAAATATTTCAGATGAAGTCAATTTGAAAATGTTCAAATAGTTGAATTTGGTTGATATAGCATTACAATGGATTGATTTTCAATCCAGTTCTGTATGGAAACAGAAGTTTGTTGATTTGAGAAATGACTTGGAAATGATTGATTCTTGTGTGTAATAAAAAAACAATTCTGAAAAGGAAGTATTAAAAACTTGGAATGCTATTCTTGGGAACCTTCGGTTTTTTAAAAACATTTGTGACAACTATATTACAAATTATGCATGTAAATAGTTATTTTTAGAAATAATTGTATAAAAGATATATTCAAAAGTAGATTGACTGATGAATCTAGTATGGCACGTGGAGTATTAAAATTGACAAGTATAATCCTGATATAAAGCATTTAGCTTCAATGTGCCGCAGCAAAAATCTCATTTAATAATTTAAGTTTATGACAATTCATCTTTTTCTATTAATTTTTGATTTTAAAACACTACTCACCACATAATTTGATAAATATTTTTTTGAAATTTTAGCACCCTTTAAAAAGATTTCCATCACTATTTTACAAGGAATTTCTTAAATATAATTAATTTGGATGATGCTCATTTTTTGAGTAGCCACTGCATTTTTTTATTATTATTATTTGTCTTTTGAAGTAATATCAGGGGAGTTTAGCCTTACTTCTTTGCTCATAGACGGTTTTTCTGAAGATAGCCATCATGAAAAATAATTTTAATCTTTATTAGTGGAAAATATTGATTTTATATGTGCTACTATTTTAAGCATTAAACACATATAGTTCAATAGAAATATAAGTTTTTCATTTTATCTGCTTCTTACTATATATATTGTAACAAGATCGTAATTGGTACATAATAATTTTATCTAATAAATTAGTAAAACAAAAATCTTTCGTTAAAAGAGAAATAATAGGTAAAAGTTTAAGAGTTTTATTGCAGTTTGTTTTCGTAAAAAAAGATTTAAAAGTCAAAGTGTTTTTAAAATAAAAGTTGCAATTAATTAATTAGAAACGTCAAACTAAAAGTTTTGAGTTTAAAGAGTTTATCATATTATTATTATTAGTTGAAATATAATTCAAAAGTCTAAAAATATAAATCTCTTTATTTAAATTAAAGAAAAAAAAGTAATCTTAAAGCTAGTTTTGATTTTTAGAATAAAATTATATATGTGCATGCGAATGTAAATATTATATATGTGTGTTAAAATAATATCAAAAAATAAATGAAAGTTATCATTAAGAAACACAGTGGTGGCTACTAATTAAAGATATAAAACAACAAATTTAGCGATGGGCTACTAATCACAAATGCAAAAAAAAAAAACAGGATTAAAAAGCTTACCTCCAAAGGATTAGCTACTAATGAAAGGAATTTCGACAACAGATATTGCCGGAGGACATCAAAACAAAAACATGCCTTACATATAAATAGTAAATTTTTATCAGTTCAATCAGTTCAGTTCAGTCAGTCAGTTCAGATAACAGTGGAGTTTATTATGAATCAACCAAGAATGCAGTCTTAAAACCACAGGAAACATGCGGCTGTCTCTATCCTAAAGTCCAGTAAAACAGCAAGTCCTGCTCGTGAAAATAATGTCTGCATAACAGCTTGAAGAATCTCCGTCAATATCTAATTGTCTCCAGGAATAATACCAAGTAATAATCATCAAATCTCCGCAGGAAAACTTCAAATCTAACCGGTTAGAGATATCTCATTAGAAGCAGCAAACAGCAAGATGCATCTACGTTCTAAAATCCTAGGTAAAAACATTTTTTTATATTCATTTATAAAGTAGCCATCGCATTCATCAAGCCTGAAGAGTCAAATTATATGAACTCTCTAGCACATAAAAATGAACTATTAATTTGTGTGTTCTGAATATATGTGTTTTATATTATTTAATGCTTTATTATATATGTCAGTGTGTGAATTAATATGTGCATGATCATTATATATAAAATCCCAGTATTATGTTAGTAAATAAGATTTATAAATATTTAAAGTTAGAGTATAAATGTTAATTAAAGTAAATTATCTTTAAACTTAAGCTTTATTTTGTGGGTCAATTCTTTTTACCAATTCTTTTATCAATTCTTTCATCCATTCTTTTATCAATTCTTTTCACCACTATTATGAAACAATAATTTGTTATTGATTAAAAATAGACTGAGGTAGTCATGGGTAGTTAGGCGTTGGATTAATGGCCATTGTGCAAAGGGTGTTGTTTATTCTTCTGGATAAATAACTGGCGCCCATGTTTATACAAAACAAAAAAGTGCTTTGAATTTGGTGTTGAATTCAACAGTCGAGAAGAAGTTATGTCCTGGAAATGTAACGCTAGTTATATATTTTATAGCTATCATTTGGACATATTTACTCTCCGAGTATGTTCTTCTCTGCCTAAGAGTCCGGTGTTTCGAACCTCTCATATTCGAACCCGGTACAATATATATATATATTATTTTAGTTATATACAATTTTTTATTTTATCAATTTTTTTTTTTGTATTATATTTTACTTTAGTCAAGTTTTGTTTTTGTTTATTTGAAAATAGTACTGCATCTTTAGACCGCCTAAAAAATCAATTAAAAGACAATGTTCCTCAATTAGAATTTATTTTGAAGTTAAGCAAATGTTTGGTAAGTTTTACTTGTGAATATATCACTTATTTAGATTTACATTATACTTTTTAACTATATTAATTTTATTGTAAAATAGAATGTTTATACTTTATTAAAAATTGTAGGTAAGCTATGAGAGCTAAAGTTTCATTATATATATATGAAATAAAAATTATTTTTGTAGTAAAAACTTTATGAAAGAAAATTGGAGAATTTCTCAAATGATCTTAATAATATTAAATAATTTAAAAAAATTTTATATCAAACATTATCATTTAGAACTAAACATCATGCGGAAAAATCAAATCTTCATAATAAGCTATTAGATCATAATGTGTGCTACAATAAAGGATGCTTATAATCTTTTAACAGAAAATTCTGGGTGTATGATTGAAAACTATTTCGATTAGTAATATTATCTGCACTTAAATTCTTTTGAAAAAGAAGTTGATCTGTTTTATTGGGTGTTTTGGAACTGAACAGAAATATTCCTGTCCGAGTACATGATTGTAGTAATCATATGAAAATATATATATTTGTAGCTGGTAGTTCAATACACATTTCCTTGCACTTTACCTTTTTTAAGTTAAAAGAATATGTAGAATGTTTTAAATCTTTTTTTTTTTTTTTTAAGTCTAAAGTCTATTATGTACTGATTATTCACATAGATTAGAATCTCTGGAGTAAAGAAAATAAATTATTACATCAGAACCATTTGTTGTAAACTTGAATAATTTATGAACATTAAATGATAATACTATATCCATATCTTTTGTTAGAATATAGAAGATTATTAACTTAATATTCATTTTGCATCTTTTATTAAGCTCCTGGGCCTTTTAAAAATCTATATAGTCTCTTTGTAATCTCAGGCCACATAAAGCTGCAAGAATATATTCTGCTCTCCTGACCTAGTTTTACATCTAATCTTCCTAGTGTAAGAATAGAACATACTATATCTTAAATTTCTTAAACATCATTAAATTAAAATATTTTGTTCTTAAGATATAGTGTGTAAAATAATTATAAGCAAACATATACATATAATTTATATCTTGATTTTCCTAGCTAGATAGTATAACAAAGAAGGAAAACTAAGACAATTATTGATTTTTTAAACATATTAATGCAAAATATGTTCAAGGAATATTTTGGCATTTACTGATTAAATAGCAGACATTAAATAACTTTAAATGTTAAATAATTTTTAAGCAACTCACTTATAAATGATTATTCAATAGTATTTTTAAGTAATTCAAAACAGTAGCAATTTAAAATGGTTTTTTATAAATTGAAGAATAGTGTGTTAAAAATCAGTAGGCCCTAAGCTTGGACTTCCAAGAATCCATATTCAACTTAGTTTATATTTTCAGAAATTAATACAGTTTGTAATTTCTATATGTTAAAGCAATTAATATTCTTTTATATCAATAACATATTTTTGTTTAATGAATTTATTTTTTCTTATAGAAAGTAATTTATGTTTTGCAAATTAAATATGTAAAATATATATGAAAATAGTATATCAAGGATTAAAAATGTTAAATGAAATTAAGTAGACCAAGAATATTGTCAACGTATGGTTATTCTGTTAAGAATCTATGAGACCCATTTTTTATTAATTTGAATACTATTAGATCTTTGGTTCATTATATATTCATTTAGTGTGATAAACCACACCTTAATTCCATGTGTTCTTCCACCTCTCCCTGCACATCATTCCAGCAGCACTAGGATTAAAACTGTATCCATATTCTTCTCTTCCCTTGATGATTGCAAAACATGGGTGCACCAGTCCTGACCCCTCTGTATACCAAGATGTGCCTTGCCAATCCAATTCCAGACCAGCTCTCGTCTCCTCACAGTAGACTGAAAGACAGTCTGCCTAACTGCACTCCATTGCATATACAACGCTACGTTGATGTACATTCTGTATTTTTATCTTTTGTATTAACAATTAGTTTATCCAAACTGATGGATGCTCCAAATCCAATGCCAAACCTATCGTCACAATTTTACTCTGATACATGGCAAGTACGGGAGCACAATCTAATTTCCGTTGTTCTTTTTATTTTCAGTTCTGTTTGAAATATTTTTTTTAAATTGTTCTACATATTTGTATATATCAATAGCACTATAACCTGATTTTATCAAATCAACAATGTAAGTCTCTAGATTCTCGATTTTGTCAGACTCAAATTGGCATAAGTAGTTATTGCGATGTAAGAAGGTAACTACTTATGCCAATTCAAGTCTGTCAAGATCGCGAACCTAGAGACTTACGTTGTAATTTGATATTTATTTATACAAATATATAGAAAATTTAACAGAACTGAGAATACAAGGAACAATGGAAGTTGGTATGGGATTTGAAATGTCCATTGTTTGGATAAACTAATTGGTATTACAGAGGACAAAATACAAAAATTGGATTGAACTAGCATTGCGTGTGTTGGATGCAGCCAGGTGGAATGTCCTTGTGCCTACTGCGGGGAGGAGTCAGGTCTGGGAACAAGATTGATATAGCACACCTTGGTGTACAGAGGAGACAGAATCTGTTTAACCTGTGCATTCATGTTTTGATTCTGGTTTTATTGGGATAGTGTGCAGGGAAAGAGTTAGTGGAAAACATGTGCTCAAGGAAGTATGGTTTATTGCACACAGCAAATATATAATGAACCAAAGATCAAATTAACAAAAAATGGGTCTCAGATTTTTAACAGATATAACCATAATTATATCACACTCATTAAAAGTATACTTCGACTACTTAATTTCGTTTAGCATTTTTAATCTCTGTTGTAGAGACAAAAAGTATTAAGCAAAACAAAATTCACAGTTGATATTCCTAACCTTCAGAAACATTCCAATGAATTTAAATTAAAACTTGCAAATCATTTTCAAATGTTAACAGATTTTGAACACGATTCAGATTTGAATGAAATCAATAGGAAGATAACTGATATACTTTTAAAAAGTGCAACAAAGATAGCTGGTACAAAAAGAGTGACAATTGACCAATAAAGTTTTTATTAATGAGACAAGTCAATTTGGAAAAATAAGGAAGGAACATGAAAATATATAAAAATGATGCATTAAGGAGGATTGAATGTCTCAAATTTTGTAAAATGGTGCGAAAAAGAGTTAATAATGATATAAGAAAATATAACTTTGAACTAGCAAGGAAAGCTGTAGTAGAGAATAAAAGTTTCAAGAGTGTAAAACAACATCTTGATATTGGCAAAAAGGTGAAGAGATGACATGAATGTAAAGAAGAGTTTCTGTAAAGAATTATATAGCAATAAAGATGAAGTAAAAGTACCTTCTACAACTATATCTTAGTAGAGTAGCCAACTCTCCATACACAATTGGCACCTAGTACAAGCCTTAGTGATCAATGGATGCAAGAAAGTTTGTGCATAAAATCCCTATTTTGTACCTACTCATCCAATTTCATCAGACTAGTTTCTAGCTTGTGACTTTCATAAGTGAGGAGCCTTGGATCTGAGAGAGCTGCACTTAGATGTTAGATGTAATGCAACCCTCCAACTGCTATCTTTTACATCTTTATTTGACTATAAAAGCCCAAGATGAAAACATAACAATGTTTTCACTCTAATTTCATTTCTTGTATAGTCATATAGATCTGAATCCAGTTCAGTATCTATATATTTTGGTTTTTATAATCATGCACCATCATCCTTTGGGCAGGATTGGTATAAAACCATTAAAGTATCACATGATCACCCTTTCCTATGCCTATATGAGCCATTAATACAGTAGCCAACACTTCATACAGTAGTGCCATCCAATGCAAGCCTTAGTAAACCAATAGTTACAAGAAGGTTTGTGCATAAAAATTAGTAAAAAGAGGCTGCTGGAGGGTTGCATTAGATCTTAAGTTCTAGGTGCAGTCATCTCAGTTCGAAGATTCCTCACGGATGAAAGTCACAAGTTGGAAACTAGTCTGGGAATACAAAATAAGTAGGCCCTAAGTAGGGATTTTATGCACAAACCTTGCATCCTAGGCTTGCATTAGTGGACTATTGCATGGATAGTTAGCTACTGTACTAACAGTAACAGCTTGTGTAAGCATAGGAAATAGGGATCATGTAATGTTTTAGTGGTTTTATACCAATTCTTCCCACAGTATACTGTGACTGTGGTTTTGTATTCCAAAGCCACAAAATGTATAGATACTGATCTGGGTTCAGATTTATATTACTATACAAGCAAATGGACAGGATTGAAAACATGTTTTCATCTTAAGCTCATAGCTTAAGTAAAAGATAGCTTCTGGAAAGTTGCATTAGATCATAAGACCTAAGTGCAATGCACAAGCTAGAAACTAGTCTGGGGATATTGGATGAGTAGGTACAAAATAGGGATTTTATGCACAGGCTTTCTTGCATCCAAGGCTTGCACTGGATGGCACTATTACATGGAGAATTCACTACTGTATTATCAGCTTGTGTTAGCATAGCAAATGTTTTAGTCGTTTTGTAACTACTATATATTCTAAATTACCCAGATTTTAAATGAAGTAAAACATGCAATTAAATTTATGAAGGGATAAGTGCCAGATAATGATGGAATTATAATCAATATCCTAAAAGAAACAGGTGAAGAAATAAAAATTTTGTTGGCAAAGTTATATACTCAATGTTTTCCTGAAGATTTGTGATAATGGTGTTCTAGTTGTATTTTTATATTGGACTATTCCCATCATATAATATATGTATTGAATGTACTTTATTTAAATATTCCAAATACATTCAACTGTTAGTAATAGCATACCTGACCAGTGACAGTGCTAGCATAGGATTCAAACCTGGCTCCTTAGATTCTTGAGTTTAAAATTTTAAGGTAACGCTCTAACCAACTGAGCCATTCTGCCAATGGCAACAATCTGTAGTAATTTCGTATACTTATCTATGAGGTTCCTTCTGATTTCTCCACTTTTTCCTAAGAGCAAAGTTGATTAGTGGTTTTCATACATTATGTATAGTCACACTAAGTTGGCTTATGGAATTTTTTGCCATTATGATGTGAGCAGCTTCTTTAAATTTTCTTCTTTGTACCTTTTCTTCTCTATCCAATATTTTTGTATTTTCCCAATTGAACATATATTCATTCATTGGCACATACATGTTCTGCTACATTAGACACATTGTTTTCTCTCTTCTAATCATCAGTTTGTGTTCTTGTAAGCGCTTTTCAATGGGACAACTGGTCTCATCCATATATGTTTTTCCACATTCACATGGTATTTCATAGATTTCTTTTCATCATTTCAAGTTTAAGCTTTGTAAATGTTCGAAAATTCTTCTTAGGGCGGTATGGCTCTGGAAAGCTGTTCTGATGTTATACTGATTGCATATATTCCTTTTTTTTTTCTATTTTTGGAATGTATGGCTACACTACAGTACCAATAATTGTCTTTTTATCTTTTGTTGTCACTCACATTTTCTTGAAAAGAAAAGATAACCATTTTTCATAGAATTTGTTCTATATAGATCTTTTTTTTTTCCCAAACCAAATCGCTGGTTTCTAAACAAACTTCTTTGCTCTGTTTCATAGTGTAACGGGCACAGACGATGTTACATTGTTTTTTTATTAGTAAACATGAAAAGAATAAAAGTTCGCAAATAAAACTTCCTTTTTAAGAATTAAAAATTGAAAATTAAAATTCTATACTAAACTCATATATATATAAAATCGCACAGATGAAAAAAAATTATTAAAATAAAACTTTATTAAAAATAGAAAAAGTATTTTAAAAGCAAAAACTTAAAAAAGATTTAGAGATAAAAATATATCTTTAAGTTTGAAAACAAATTAATTAATGTTATTGAAAAATGGAAATGATTATTTTAATTAGTCAAAAAGAACTAGCCTTTAGGCATTTAAATGTATAAGCAACGGTCAGATAGGAAAACAATAGAAACTAATAGCAAATGAAAGAAATCCATCGGGAAATCGGATCTCAACGAAGGATCATCATCATCGATGACGTAATGTCCATTGGATCCTAAAGTTACATATAAAAGAAAAAGTTTGATAATAAAATTTTTAGTGAGTGAAGAAAATTTAAGAGAAGACTGAGATGTGTTGAGTCGGAGGTGAAGGGATTGAAAGACGCACTTTCAATTCCTTCAGTTGTTATAAAAATAAGAAAATGAAACATCGCTTTTCCTATATTAAGGACCACCGGATCATCGAGGGATTTTAACGCTGGATTCCAAATGGCAAGCAACGGATAGAATATTTTCTTTCAAATGCAAATCTATGTAGACTATTCATACTTGACACTCTAAATAAAAATGCATTAAATTTAAGTTGGGTATGGACGTTGCATGGATTCGTTATCGGTTAATTATGTTTTTGGTTTTCATATTTGATCAAAATATATAGACATTCGGTAAATAATGATACTTTACGGTATCTAAAAATGTATTTATTCGGATGTCTTTTAAGTTATTGGTGTCAAAGCGGTATCTTATGATGAATGCCATTGGGTTTCTTGTATTCCCTCTGCAATTGATGGTATCAATGACTTTGTATTTTGATCGTTTATGTTTATTTTGAAATGTTTTTAACCATGTAATCTATGTAACCGATCTATGCTCAACATTATAAAACAAACTTTTATAAATCCATCTGTGCGAACTTATAAAAATTAAAATGTAAATTAAAATCTAAAATCAAAGTTAAAAATGTAAGTTAAATTTTAAAATATAAAACTGATACTAAAATAATTTTAAATATTATATATGTGCGTAAATAAATGGTTGTGTGTATAATTACTGGCAGTGGCTTATTTTATTTTTTTTTATATATTCTTAGATAAGAATTTATTATAAAATATAAATCTCTGCTATTCCACTGAGCTAGTGATAATGGGCTAACGACCAGAATCAAAATATATTAAATTAAAAAAAAAAAAAATTTTTTTTTTTTTTTTTACTTACGTATCTGCCTACTATATAAATTTTCTAGGTTCAAATGCCTAGTGGCGCCCTGTATTGCAGTTACGTTAAGTCCCCAATTCTCCAGATCGTTATAATAGTGATAATATAACTCCATGTTTTGTGTTTCTGGTGTGATTGGATGTATAGGCTAGGTATTTTCCTGTATGTGTAGGTTTTCAGTAAACTAGTTTTAATTTTGTCATGAGGGAGTCTTGTCACAAGAACATCTAAGAATGCCAATTTTTGTTCTTGTTCTGATTTTATTGTGTGTTTTCAGAAAGTTTGTAGTAGTGCTTCACCATGTGGCCATACAACAAATGTATCATCCACATAGCGAAGACAAACTTTAGGTGGATATGGAATAGTTTTATGGCTAAGGTTTCAAGTTCTTCCATATAAATATTGCTAATCAGAGGAGATGCCATTCCTTGATTTTGTTGGAAGAATTCTGTGTTATATTGAAAGTAGGTTTTTATGCAGAATGTTAATAGTTCCATTATGCTATCAACAGGAAGAGCTGTTCTGGTTTGTAAACTATTATCACCATTTAATCGTTTCCTTACAATAGTCAATGCTTCATCACATGGTACATTCATAAATAAATTTTCTACATCAAACCTTACCAGAAGTCAGTTCTTGCAATTTTCATGTTCTTGATTAATTATCTACAAAGTATCGAGAATCCCTGACAAAGGACTGGGTCTTGTATACCAAGGACTTGATAAGAAATCTTGCCAAATTTTGGCAAGGTGAATCTCTAAAACTAACAATAGGTCTTAATGGAACATGATCCTTATGGATTTTAGGTAGACCATAAAGATGAGGAATTTTGCTGAAATATGATGTTATTTTACTTTTTTCTAAATCAGTGAAAAGTACTTGCAATGCTTGTAACTTTGTTTCTGTACTCGGTTTTCGATTTTTGCCACTTTTCTATACTGGCCTGCTGTGAAGGAGTTTTTGTATTTTGTTGTCATAATCAGTTGTATCCATTACAACTGTTGCATTGCCTTTATCAGCAAGGAGAATGAGAGATTTAATTGCTTTCCTCTCACTGTAGGGTATGTTTGATTTCAATTTTTGTTGCATGTCAAGTGTTTTTTTTTTATTGTCCAGCGTAATTCGGCTGCTTATTCTAAAGGCAATTTTTGAGTGACTTCCTTAATGGCTGCCATTATGTCTAATAAAGGGATATTAGATGGTGTTATGGCAAAGTTTAATCCTCTTTCAAGAATAAATTTCAATATCTGTTAGATGTTTAGAACTGAGATTTTTAACAGATGAAGTTGGTACATTGCTTGGCACATTATGAATTTTGATATGCCCATGTAGGTTAACAAGTTTTTTTTTTTTGGCATTTTATTTTTCCTTGTAATGTAGAATATGATTTTCTCAATGCTTCAGAAACTTTCATGTAGTCTTCACCAGTAAATTTATTTTTTAGAAAGCATCCTACATTATTAATGGAATGCAAAACCTTTGAGCATTTATTTTTTCTCTTAACAGAGCTTCACTTGCTCTCAGAGTAATTTTCTCAGGTCTCTGAGAATGAATTGGAGGTTTTAGTTGCAAACCTTTAGGAATTTATCCTTTCAAATTTACATCAAAAAGTTAGATGATTTTCTACTTGGGCTAGAATTTAGACAAGTTTTTGTAAATGTAAATCTGAAGGGATAATTTCTAAAGGTTTGCAACTAAAATCTCCAATTCACTCTCACAGACCTGAGAAAATTACTTAGAGAACAAGTGAAGCTCTGTTAAGCGAAAGAATAAATGCTCAAAGGTTTTCTAAGTATCAAACATTGCATTCCATTAATAATGAAGAATGTTTTCTAAAAAATAAATTTACTGATGAAGACTACATGAGAGTTTCTCAAGCAGTGAGAAAATCATATTCTACATTACAAGGAAAAATAAAAGAATGCCAAAAGAAGAAACTTGCTAACCTACATGGGCATATCAAAATTCATAATATGCCAAGCAATGTACCAACTTCATCTGTTAAAAATATCAGTTCTAAACATCTAACAGATACTGAAATTTCTGTTTTTGAAGGGAGTAAACTTTGCCATAACACCATCTAATATCCTATTATTACATATAATGGCAGCCACTGAGGAAGCCACTCAAAAATTGCCTTTAGAAGAAGCAGCAGAATTATGCTGGACTTGACAAGTAACAAAAATTGAAGTCAAACATATCCTATGGTGAGAGGAAAGCAATTAAATCTCTCAAAGTAGATAAATCTATAATTATTTTCCCTGCTGACAAAGGCAATGAAACAGTTATAATGAATACAACTGATTATGACAACAAAATACAAGAACTTCTCACAGCAGACCAGTATAGAAAAATGGCAAAAAATCCAATACTGAGTACAGAAACAAAGTTACTAGCATTACTCAGAAAGCATCACAAGTACTTTTCACTGATTCAGAAAAAAGTAAAATAACATCATATTTCAGCAAAATTCTCATCTTTATGGTCTACCTAAAATCCATAAGGATCATGTTCCATTAAGACCTATTGTTAGATTTAGAGATTCATCTTGCCAAAATTTGGCAAGATTTCTTATCAAGTTCTAAGTTCTTTGGCATATAAGACCCAGTCCTTTGTCAGGAATTCTAGACACTTTGTAGATAATTAATCAAGAACATGAAAATTGCAAGAACTGACTTACTGTTAAGCTTTGATGTGGAAAATTTATTTGTGAATGTACCATGCGACAAAGCATAGTCTATTGTAAGGAAAAGATTAAATGGTGATAATAGTTTACAAACCAGAACTGTTCCTATTGATAGTATAATGGAACTATTAACATTTTGCATAAAAACAACCTACTTTCAATATAACCCAGAATACTTGAAACCTTAGCCATAAAAACTACTCCACATCCATCTAAAGTTTGTCTTGACTATGTGGATGATACATTTATTGTATGGCCACACTGCTACAAACTTTCTGGAAACACATCAACAATATATCCCCTTCAATTAAATTCACAATACAATCAGAACAAGAACAAAAATTGGCATTCTTAGATGTTCTTGTGACGAGACTCCTTCATGGCAAAATCAAAACTACAGTTTACCAAAAACCTACACATACAGAAAAATACCTAGCCTATACATCTAACCACACCAGAAACACAAAACATGGATTTATACTATCATTATGAAACAAAGCAAAAGAATTTTGTTCAGAAACCAGAGATTTGGGAAAAGAAAAGATCTATATTATGGAAAAGGGTTATCCATCAGCTGTTATTAAGAAAACATTAAATTGACAACAAAAAGAACTATCAAGAGAAAAGTCAATTATTGGTACTGTAGTTTATCCATACATTCCAAAAATAGCTGACAGATTAAGGAAAATCTGCAATCAGTATAACATCAGAACAGCTTTCCAGAGCCATAGCATCCTAAGAGGATTGTAATGTCTACAAACCCTAAACTTGAAATGATGAAAAGAAAAAACTGCATCTATGAAATACCATGTGAATGTGGAAGAACATACATTGGTGAGACCAGTCGTCCCATTGAAAAGCACTTGCAAGAACACAAACTGATAATTAGAAGAGAGAAAACAAATATGTCTAAGGTAACAGAAACATGTATGTGCCAATGAACATATGTTCAATTGGGAAAATACAAAAATATTGAATAGAGAAGAAAAGGTACAAAGAAGAAAATTTAAAGAAGCTGCTCACATGATAATGGCAAAAAATTCCATAAGCCAACCTAGTGTGACTATACATAATGTATAGAAACCACAAATCAACTTTGCTCTTAGGAAAAAATGGAGGAACCTCATAGATAAGTATATGAAATTATTACAGATTGTTGCCTTTGGGAGGATCGTTACCTTAAAATTCAAAACTCAAGAATCTAAGGACCCAGGTTCCAATTCCATGCTAGTACTGCCACTCACTGGTCAGGCCAGAAACACTTGAAGAAGAGGGAGACTAATACCTCTCGAAAAATGCATTTACTAAGCTATTTGACGTGCTATTACTATCAGTTCAATGTATTTGGAATATTTAAATAAAGTCAAATTTTTCTAAAGACATTCAATACATATATTGGATGATGGAAATAGTTCAATATAAAAAATACAATTATATGCTCAACGTCTAAATGGTAAAGATATACCTGATAATTGGAAGAGTGCAGTCTTAATAATAATATTTAAAAAAGTCGTTTAAGAAGATATTAGAAATTACAGATCTATAAGTCTTATCATATCTATACAAAATTTTTACCAAAATAATTACAACTTACCTATAGCAAACTTTTGGATTTTATCCAACCAACAGAACAAGCTGGATTTAAAAATGGTTTTAGTATAGTGAATCATATCCAAATATTGAAAGAAAGTTATAGAAAAAAGCCAAGAAATATGAATTACCATTGTGCTTTGGATCCTGTAGATTATGAAAAGCCATCAGTATCTGTAAGCATTTTTTGAGTTATTAAAACATTGAATCATCATGGTTTAGATCCAGGATAATATCATATTTTGAAAAATATTTATAAAAATGCAATCACAACAATTAAATTACATAATAATACTAAAAAGACTAACATTGAGAATGGTTTTATGACAGGGTGACTCCATATCTCCAAAAGTTTTTTACAGCAGTTTTGCAAGAAGTGTTTTGTGGATTGAAATGGGAAGCTATGGGAGTAAATGATGTATGTAATTAATTGTTTTTGCAAATAATTTTTTAAACCTTTAGAAAATGTTACAAGAGTTATCAGACGAAAGTAAGAAAGAAGCATTAAAGGTAAATGTTAAAAAGATTTAAAGTAATGTTCAATGGCATTGTTCTAAAGAAGAAAATCAAGATTGATAATGATGAGTTAGAAGGAGTTAACAACTACAAATACCTTGGTCAGAATATTACTACAGCTGGAAACTTAATGGATTAAATTAATTGTAGAATTAAACTTGGTTGGAGTGGTTTGGATGGAAATAATTTAATATTAAAAAGAAATGTGTTTGAAAAGGAAAGTTTTTAGTAAATATTACGGATTTGAGACTTGGACACTTAACAGAAGAATAATACAGAGACTTCAGACTACTCAATAAAGTATGGAGAGATGCATGTTAGGAGTACCAATAAGAGATCAAAAACAATGCATGGGTGAGAGAACAAACATGTGTTACTGACATCATTCAAATAATTAAGACGTTGAAATGATGTTGGGCTGGACATATTGCTAGAAGAAATGATAATAGTTGGACAGTTGAAATCTTAAAATGGATTCCTAGAGATTGTAAAAGCACTCGAAAGAGATATGTGAGGTGGATGAAGGAAATAAGGAAGTGTTCTGGAGTGATGTGGAGAAGAGAGGCTAGAGATCACAGAAGCTGTATTGAAGTTGGAGAGACTTTCAGCCTGCAGTGAATCGATAAATATAATGATGATGATTATATATATATTCTAAAAATTGTTATTTAAAAGATACTTACTGACGTCCTCTAATTCATTAAGTAAATTTGGACATAGGTGTATATATTTATATATTTATTAGATAGCTGCAAAGATTATAAATGTAATATTTAATGATGGTACTGTAGAAAGAAATAACCAAACAGGAATGGAAATTAACTGCATAAATTTCATCATGTCTTTTTACATAATTAGAGATAATTACCATCATTTTGTGGAACAGTAAATGACTCAGTACAATGAATATATATAATAGTTAATAAATGCTGTTAAATAAATTTGAACATAGGTATTATAATGGTCCAGCTGATGATGTTGAAAGAGAGTAGCATCTGACTACAGTCGGACCTAGGGTTTTTATGTAAGATGCTGTAGACGATGACCTATGGTTACACCAACCTTCAATAGACTAGTCCAATACTCATTCATTAAATATAGATGCAACCTGGGTCAGTTCACCTAATTCGCGTTCGACTCTCTTAACAGGATGTGCATATGCAGATTTACAATTAGACTACCTCCTCAAGGTTACTATTACTGAATGGCCTTTATTTAGAATTTCTTTAGTTATAAAACAGTGGTGTGTGTGAATGTGAATGTACAAGGTGTTGACTATATGGATCAATAAAGCAAAGAGACTATATCAACTTAACAAATTTAATGACATTAATTTTATAAAATGAGAAAAATAACATTAACAAAACTTGAGTAAGTCCAAAAATTTAACAATATTTACAAAGAATAATAATAGTAATAATAAAATGTACACTTGTAGTTTAATTGCCAGTAATGAGCATCTATCATACAAGCAATTTAATAATTTAAAGTTTCCTATCCCTTATAATCCCAATAATATACACAGATATTCATATATACAGAATAATATTAATAATAAATTTCAGTGAATATTTTTGACAATAGAAATAGAAAAAATATTTGCAAAAATAATAAAGGATTTAAAAAAATCTAATGGCTTATTGCTCAGGACTTCATAAGAAATTTTAGCTCTGGAAATGATAGAAGTTGGTTGTATCCATGAACCTTGATCTCCAGACTCTGCCATTCTACCACTGCACTAAATATTAACAGTGTAATAGAAATGAATGATGCAAGCAAAAAAGTAAAAAATAAGTAAAGAAATTATTGATAATACATGTGTACATTTGACAGACATAATTTGAAAGAGAAAATTTAATTAATGATCAAATAAAAAAATGAGAAATATTTAAAGAAGAAAACTTGTCATTTATATAATTAAGATGAAAGTGTACTAAAAGATTAAATAAATCATGACAAGTAAGTTTAATTTCCATTTACCGTTTATGTAATTTTTAATAATTATATAACTCGGTGATCTATATTTGAATATCCAACACACAGAGAGGGAGGGGAGGAGAGGCCTGTGTCCTGGGTCCCATAATTTTGAGTGTCAAACTGAATATATTTTTAAAATAGTCTTATATCGAATCATTGACTTTGACTGTAGTCAGTCACCACATGTATATCTTGATATCTGATATGCTTCAGTTTAAATTTTTAGTACATGAGAAGTTTTAAGTATCTCATGCAATTGATTTTATCATAAAGGGAAAAGAAAATTTGTTTATTTTATTTGTCAGTTATGTTAGAATGGAAAGATATAAATGAGGAGCGTATCTAAATGAATATGTAAGAGGATTATGTAATAAATTAAAGATGAGACTACAAGTTAAGTCAGTCAATTAAATTTTGTTTATAATAAAAGTTTTAAATATGTAATGTGTAAATATAAGAATGGTATCAATTCCCATTTTAGAAATTTCAGATTCCTTTGTAACCGGTGCTCAAATAGTTGAACAAGATTGATTATGATGATGGATGGATAACCTGAACCACAGAACATAAATATTCAAAGTTGGTATTAAACAATAAGAGCATAAATAGTCTCCTAATCATGTGAGAAGATTTTTCACTGTTTCCTTTTTAAAGAAGAATTATAGATGGAGTGGAGTGTATGGATCTACTATTATATTATAAATATATTAAAAATTGCAAATTATAAAATCTAAATCAAGAAATAAATGGTGTTTATCATAATCAAAAAAAAAAACAATTTCAATTTATAAGCCAATAAACATCACATTATTCAATTTTTGTTATTAATATTATATAAGCAGCAAAAAATATATTAGAAAATGATTTTTCTTTTATAATTTATTTATTTGTTTTTATTATAACAAGCATGTTTTTAAGTCTATAAGATGTATAATTTTATTATTAAAATAGATTTTTTGATATTGTTTTTAATTGCTGCAGATGAAATAAACTTTCATGAAAGTGTCTGCAGTAAAACTATTCTTTGTAACTAAGCCTGTAATTAGTAGATGACATAACACACTTCTTCCCTTTAATTAGATCACACTAAAATAAATAATAAACACTACTTGCATTAACTATTTCCATTACATTTTTCCACATTATAAAATCAAAGGAGAAACATTGCCTTCTCAATGAAGGGTCAAGCACTGAAATGGTCAGCTGAGCATAGTTGTTCTATTATTAGATTTGTAATAAAAGATAATATTTGGTTGGCATAAATTTGATTTTAATAATTCTGCCTTAATGTTTTCTAAGATACATTAAATTTTTGAAAGAGTAGATTAAATAATTACTACTGATAATAGCTAGATTGTTGAGCAATCATTATTAGATGTTAATTTTTTTTTTACATTTTTCACTGTCTTTTTATTATTGTTGTAATCTATGCTCAAACATTACATAAGTAATTAAAGCATTGACATTTATTTCTGTAATTCTAGAATATACACAGGTATTTTATTAGACTGGTATTTGCTGTTGATTATTGATACTTCTTTTGATTATCTTATATTGTGACATTCATTCACCTAATAAATGATTTAAATATAACTTCTGCATCTTGCTTTTATTATATTTTATTATTTTTAGATTAAATATTTATATATACTTATGTGAATGAATATTTGGCTCTTTTTTTTTTTAAAAAAAAATTCATTTCTTAGATAGCTAGACATTTTTACATATATCCGTGTTTAATTTTATGATTAATTTTAGAATCTGGATGAAGTTCAGAGTTATGAATTATTCTGCAGTTATCTTTTATATGAATATCAGGGATCTCAGAGTAATTTGCAGGTATTTACTATTGATGTTGTTTTTACCTTTGATTATATCACTATTTTTGTTACTAGTATGTTGTCTTTACTTTTTTCTCTTATTATTTTTATTAAATGAACATAGTTTAAAGGGGATTCAAAATTATTTTATATAATTTCATCATTAGATTATGTGAATAATTATTAATTCAAATGATAAGAATAATAGAAAATCAAAAACTAGCAGAAGTGGCAAAGAAGTTAGTTAAGGATAAGAGGAAAAATTGAATGTTCAGAGCCTTTATTAAATTATCAAAAGCCCAATTTTAACTTATTTGTCTGAGTCCTATATTTTCTTTCTATTTAAAAATTAATTTTGGAAAAGTAATTTAAAAGAGAACTACATAATCTTTAAAATGGAAGATATTTTTCAACAGCATATGTCTGTATTTAAAAAAAAAAAAGAAACTTGATTATTATTTCCTACTTTGTCACCATTGCCATTATTGATATTACAACTTTTTATTACTTAATTGAGAAATCTGCCAGACAGATTTTGTAAAACACCATTTTTAAAATTATCTTTTTAAGATTATTTATATGATCAATTATTAAGAAATATCTTGTTCATATTAGATTATAACTAATGATTTCCAATCTACTAAAGTACCTCATCATTGTTTTTTCAATGCTGAATGCTTTATTTTACATATTTATATGTACTTGAATTGGAGTCAGAATTGCTATATGTATTATATATGTGTGGAAATATGACTGCCCAAACATATTTTTATTAACATTGGTAATGCAGAATGCTGATCATTAACGTGAGACTTAAGATTATTATACCATATATAGACCTAGGTGGCTAAAATAGTGTGATTAAAAAAAAGAGATGAAATATGAGAAATAGAAAAAAGGATGAAGAGTTATTTGTATAAAAAAACACATCTTTTTTTTTTTTTTGATGAATCACTAATATGTTACAGAGTGGCACCGGCATTTTATTTGTTTTGAAAATATGACGTTATATTTAATGAACCAACATCATATAAAAGACAACTTGAAATATTCTTGATATTAGACATTACTTATTGATTATTTGTAATTAGCCCTAATTAATCACTCATCTTTAACTGTGAATCATATCCATGATAAACTGAATAAAATATACATCACAATTTCTTTTATCTTTTTTTTTTAACAAATTAAATTAAAATAAATAGCTTTAATATCAGGATTGTTTAGATATGCATATCTTTTATTTTTGGTCAGAAATATAAATGAAGCATCAAATATTAAGCATATTAAGATATGTAAATTTATTACATATGATGAATATGATAATCATAGATTGGAATATCATCTTTTTTATATTTAAATGCTAGAATAATACAAACATGATCTTCATAAGAGGTATATCTAATTTTCAGTTTTGATACTATTGCATATACAAGATATTTGATGATTATGTGATCTAAAATTAACTAATTTTTTGAAATTGGACATATTATTTTTAAAAAATCATTTTATCATAACCAATATTTGAATAATATCAGGATGGAACTCATGAGTAAAAAACTAATGTAAAAGAAATAGTAATCATTATAGAATATGAAGTGGATATCATCAACAGCACTAATGAATATTTGATTGTAAATCAGATTACTAATTCTTTTTATTAGTTATTTACATGACTTTTTATTTAGTTAGTATCATGCTGTTTTAATGAATACAATAATCTGAGATTTATAAAAATAAACATGAAAGAGATAATTTAAATTCAAGAATTTATTAATTAATCTTATGCTTCATAAGTCTAAGTATATTTTTAAAGCTTTGTTTATATTTTCATTGTTGATATTTTATTATCATTGGTACAAAATGTATAATCTGATAAAATGTGATATTAAATATACAGATATATACACCTGTGTATGCAAGTGTACCATGCCTACATATGAATAACAGTGATAAGTCTGCCACTGAAACAATAATTTAAAATTAATACTAATACTGCTTGATATACACAAAACTATAATAAACATTTAATATAACCTTAATGTAATTTTGGTGCTGAGTGTTGTTGACAAAGGCCACCATTACATACAAATATAACACTTGTATTTGACAAAGGTGTTTAGCACAAAAAGTGCATTAAGATATATTGAATGTTTGCAATACTTTCTCCATGTATGAAGCATCACCTTTAATATAATACATATAAATAATATATTTGTATTTAAAGATAAATATGATTGCAGTTGTTTTTTTAAATATAATTTAATAGCCCTCTGTTTTAGCAAATGCTGAAGCTGAAGGGCTATTCAATTATATTTAAAAAAAAAACAAAAACAGTTGCAATGAATAATCTCAAAACATTACATCTAAATATTTAGCACTATAAATTATTATTTAAAGATATATATATATATATTTATTTAGGGAATTTTTGCAAATGACAGGCTAATGCAAGCATTACAATTGGAGGTATGTTTTATTTTTAAAATTTATAATAAAAATAATTTTTATTAATCAATTTTTATACTATTTCAGAAATCGTAATCTTTTTATGTTCATGCATATTTGTTCTCAATGATAAATAACATCTAAAAATCTAAATAATAATAATTAAGTCAACATTTTCAATTATTACTAATTCTAGCAAAATAGTTTTCCAAATTTAATCCTCATTAGAAAACTTCCTCATTTTATCCATCCATTTCACATGACATTTCTTTTTAAGTCTTGTATAATCTCTTGGAATTTTATTTAAAACTTCAACTGTCCATCTATTATCATTTCTTTTAACAATGTTTCAGTATCTTAATTCTTTAAATGATGTCATTGGTACTTGTTTGTTGTTTTTTTTTACCCATGTATTTTATTTTCAAATTCTTTTTATTATTCTTAACATACATCTCTCCATATTTAATTGAATGATGTGGAAAACTTTCTATTACTCTTCATTTAACCTAAATTCAATTGTATGATTAATTTCAAAAGTTTTTGTAGATGTTAACTCCTTCTAATTTAGGCTTATTAATCTTTATTTACTTTTTATGAAAAAATCCAATGAACCATATTTTAATCTTTTTAGCATTTATCTTTAATCCTACTTTTTTACTTTTATCTGATTTGCAAAAACAACCACTGCAAAATGTAGATGACTTAAATAATCACTATTTACTTTATTCACTTTCCTTCCCATTTTAATTATAAAATATTCCCTATAAAGCTGGTGTAAAAAGTAACCCTTTCATACACCCTTCTCATTATTAATCTTTTTACTATCAATACTATAATAATTGTTTTTGGTTTTTGGTAAATACTCTTCAGAATATGATATCTAAAGGATTAATATGATAAAAGTTGTAATTAATAGATGAATTTTTATTTTATTTAATTATACACAATTGTATAAACATAGTTGAAAATCCAGTACAGTTAGGGGGAAGTGATCATTATTAAATGATTGGAAGCTTTAAAAATGTATTTTAAAAAATATTATTCATATATATTTTATTTGCACAATATAAAATAGGAATGAATACTAATTTGATACTCTAAATAAATTTTATTTAATCTTAAATTGTTTATTATTAATTTTATTTAAAATTGATCATTATTTTATAATAGTGTTAATATTATGGATAGTTTAAAGTTTGAAAATTGACCATCTGAAATAATGTGTGTAGTTGTATATTTTGGCAAGATATATAAAAAAGTAAAGTTGATTAAATTCTTATTTAACAACAAATTTATGAAAATAGTATACTTTAATAACAATAATGTATTTCCCATCTTTTGTACTTTATAAAATACATTATGTATTTGCTAAAATTCTTTATTGTTTTATTTGTGGTGATTAATATTGAAGATGATATAGCTAATAAGAATGTTGTTCTAAAATTTTGTCTTACATGTTATAATGGGTTACCCATTTTTTTCATTTGTACCGGGCTGGATTTGCACTATCTTTATAAAATATTTTCTTATATTATTAATGACTAATGTGATGTATTCGTAAACAAAACCTTCAATTGACCAAGATGGACTTATAGTAGCCATAGATCTGGAGGCAAGTTATTTTAAAACTTCATCTTCCAAAAAGAGCAAAAACAATAAACACAATGATATATTTATATATAGATACTCTGTCTTAGTTTCTAATAATTACTAATTAATATTTTCCTAACAATACATCGGCATTTTCCGACTCCAAGCACCAATTCTATCCTTATATAAGAATTATATTGGATGGGGCTAATGATAATAATTGTATTAATGAATGCTCGACCACTCATAACATTAGTACCTAAACTGACAGAGACGTATTAATACTAGGTAGTTTGCATTAAATTATTTCTAAAAATAAGATGTAACTGTGTTTTAACTAAATGAATAGGTATAAAATAAGAAACAAAATATTAGTATTCAATTATTTAATAAAATGAAAGCATATATATATATATCTTTAACAATTAGAAATTGTTATTCAATACTGAGTTTAATTATTTTATCATTAGTATTATGATTCATTATTTGTACAATTAGAAATTTAAAAGAACTGATATGTTACCATTATTCCCCGGGAAATTAAATCGGTCATATTCACACAGAAAGTAAGCTTACTTAAGAAACACTATGGCCACAGAAATTGTCCAGAAAGAATGTCTTTGCTTTTTAAAATTTGCGATGGAGTGATGATGAATCACAGGATTTGACAAGACGAAAATGTATGGATGAGAATTTCGGCTTTGAACGATAACAGGTTATATAGCATATTTTGTTTCTTTCGTGGAGCAGTGGGGATAAAAGCCCAGCACATTTACTCATGTTAGCCGGCATATATATTTTTTCCAATACCATTAGCCAATTTCTTTGAATATTAATTAATATACAGCAGTCACGAAATAAAATCAGAATTATAATGACTCAAACAAAAAAAACAACTAAATTTGATCTCCTGATTTTTCTATTTATACTCTTTATTTTTTTTTAGAAAGTTCTCCCTTATTTTTCTGATGCAATATTTTGTTTAACTCTTCAAAATGTTCCTTTTTTTTTTCCTTATCTTAATTCATATCCTTGGTCCAGGATATCGCTGTCTCAAATCCGTTTTCTTTTGTCTTTGTATTTCTTTTTCACAAAAGAAAAGCTCTTAGCAAGTTTTTTTCTTTTATATTAACATTTCATTAGAAACTTTAAAAAAAAAAAAAAATTTACACAATACATATGGTAAAGCATTCCATAGATAAAATCTGTTTTGGTTTTTATCATTTACATATTTTATTTTTTTGTAAATAAAATAAAATTATACACACAGTAAAGGAAAAAAATATATTTATTATACGTTTTTCCAGAAAATTTTTTTTATCATCATCATCAACCATTATCAATCCACTGCAGGATGGCATCTCTCCAAGTTCAATCCATCTTCTCCGATCTTTAGCTTCTCTTCTCCACATCACCCCGGCACACTTTCTTATTTCATCCATCCATCTCACGTGGTCTTTTTCTGGGTCTTTTACAATCTCTTGGAATCCAGTTTAAGATTTCAATTGTCCATCTATTATCATCTCTTCTAGCAATATGCCCAGCCCAACTACATTTCCATCTTTTAATTTTTTCAATGAGGTCAGTAACACCTGTTTGTTCTCTTACCCATATATTGCATTTTCCATCTCTTCTTGTTACTCCCAACATGCATGTCTCCATACTTTTTTGAGTGGTCTGAAGTCTGTATTACTCTTCTATTAAGTGTCCAGGTCTCAGATTCATAAATAAGATTTATTAAAAACCTTCCTTTTCAAATATATAGGCATATTTTCTTTTAGTATCAAGTTATTTTTACCAAAAGCACTCCAACCAAGTTTAATTCTATGATTAATTTCATCAATTATGTTTCCATCTTTATTAATAATCGGTTTTGTAACTGTTAACTTCTTCTAACTCATCATAATCTTTATTTTCATATTTTGAGAAAATCCATTGAATATTACTTTAGCCTTTTTAACATTTATCTTTAGTCCTACTTTCATCTGATAACTCCTGCCACATTTCCTGCAGCTCTAAAGCATTATTTGCAAAAACAACTACATCATCTGCAAAATCTAAATGACTTAAATAATCTTCCATTTATTTTCATTCCTTTAGCTTTTCATTTTAATCCACAAAATATTTCTTGCAGCACTGCACTGCATAAAAAGTTTTGGAGATATGGAGTCACCCTGTTTTACACCCTTCTCAATGTTGACTTTCCTAGTATCATTATGTAATCTAATTGTTACTGTTGCATTTTTATAAATATTTTTTAAAATATGACAATATCCTGGATCTATATCTTGTTGATCCAATGCTTTAATCACTGAAAAAATATTTATAGAATCAAATGCCTTTTCATAATGTACAAATCCAAAGCATAATGGCAGCTCATATTCATTTGTCCTTTCTATAACTTCTCTCGGTATTTGTAACGTTTTATTTGTTATTATTAAAAAGAAAAAACCCCGTATTTATAAATCTAAGAGAAAAAAGAAATCCCGTTTTAGTTATTATTATGGTATTTGTTATTATTAAAAAAACAAAAAAATCAAAACCTGCCGCCCCAAAAAAAACCCGTATTTATAAATGTAAGATAAAATACCAAACAATTCTTTTTGTTTATAAGCAAATATGGACATCTGAGGCGGAGTTTGTTGGACAGCTGTGAATTTTTTTTGCTAAATCAATCAACAGTAAACCCTGGCATTTTTAACAAATTCAAAAAGAAAGTGTCGATTCTAATTTTAAATAACAAAAAAAAAGAAAGTCGTATGTAAAGCAAATTGTGTATATTTGAGATATTTAAAAAAAAAGTTAAAACTGTCCCTTATACTTTGAAATGTATCGAATCCAAAACCAAAAAAAAAAAAGACGTCTGTAAAAAAGAAACAGTAGATTTAGAATGGAATCCCCCCCAAATAAAGGCATATGTCAAAAATTATGTACTTTTGAGATCCAAAAAAAAGGTCAAAGTGTCCATTATAGTTTTAAATTTATCAAATGAAAACCAAAAAAAAAATAATTATATCCAAAACAAACAACAACAATATATTAAAAAGAAAAAAATTACAGCCGTATGTCAAAATGCGATCTATTAGATAAAAAAAAAAAAAAAATCTAGCGGCCCGGTAATGTTATATCACTCTGTTTTTAACTAGCAACAGCGCCACCAAAGGCTGCACAGTTAATAGTTTACAAATACCGATATTATTTTCATTATGTTTGATTGAGTAACAAAGTATATTATTATTATTATTAGAGTAGGAAATATGATCATTGGTAATTATTTTTCAACTGATACACCACCAATGAGAAATATACTTGATATTGCCACAATATTCAAATACATTATTTATTTATTTTTAAGAATGCCACATTAAACAAAGAAAGGTTGTACAATGTTTTAATTAATGTTTTATTATATTTATGTTTTATTGCTAAACTTGAATCATTAAATAGATTTAATGTTGAGAGTCATTAAGTTATTTTAGTTGCTTATTGTTGTATTTATTTTGTAAGAGTAGTTCGATATCATGTAAAATCCCTCATCGTATTTAACTACAGAGTCTTAATTAATTAATTCATTTTGTTATTAGTTTTTTAGAATTGAACCTGAGATTATTATTATTTTGGAGAATTGTAAAATTTTCTATTGAAACATAATAAGTAAGAAATTATTAGTTAATGGTAAAATTTTAATTAGTATTTTTTAAAGGGTACTAAGTGCTTTATTGTTATTTCTGTAATAAATTTATAAATTACATTTTAGGATTATTAGATGGTGTTTTAAGACATGAGAATATTATGTGATAGCTTTGTTGTGTGAATTTGGTGGGGTAATATTCTTATGTCATTGGGAATGTATCTTTAAGGATGTATCTTCAATGTTTAAGCCAGTATACCTTATTGAACATCTCGTGCTAAAATGTTTCATAATTATATTTGTTATTCTAATAGAACCATATTTTTATTCATGATATTGAGCAAATTTTATAAATTGAATTTATTAGTAAAATGAATGGATTGAGTAATATAGTTGGAACCCTAATTATTTATTGTAAATATAAGTTGTAGTGTATTTAATTATTGAAAGATATTATTTTATTAGATATTATATCCTAGTAATGTATCTTGAGCTAGTCAGAACAATATTATTTTAATAGTCATTGTTTATGTAACTTAATTGCAGTTTAGTATTAATATATCTTAGTTAGCCGGATTCATTAGTTTCAATTTCCTTTAAGGAAGGGTACAATATATAATGTTATAATATTTTTAAAAAAAAGGATTATATATAAATACATAATTAAATTTATATAATATATATATATATAGTATAAAAGAACCTTATTGTAGAACAATAATGCATCTGTTTGCGATGCTTACAAACTGGTTTGTAATCAGACTTAGGATTTTTCTTTCAAATAGTAATAATTAACTCAGCTAACTATTCAATATTGATTGATAAATGAATATGTGGATATTTTTAATTAAAGAGTAAAACAATGGTGAAAAATTCAGATTCTCACTACCCAATCAAATAGCAATCTTTTTGAGTAATGCTTTCTCTTTTCTCAAAGAGTTACAATGACAGAATATACTATTTAATAAAAGTTCTTTTATCTTTTTAATTATAGATTTGTGAAATTATTATGATTATCCATAATTCTTTTACACTGTCATATTGCTTTTTGCCTATAATTGTATTACTATTCTAATTTGTTATTTAATTTATTAATGAGAAATTTTAACATGATTAAAAAGATTATATTAAACGATGATATAATTTATAATTAGTATTAAATAAAGGCATCTCTTTTTTATATTTGATAATCAACTACTATTCTATAAATATATATAAAAGTCAATATTCAACTAATTTAATATTTTAAATCTCCACTCAGCATTTTATTATCTTTTTTAAAAAAAATTTTTGTAGCATTTATAGTTTTAGTTTACACTCTTCTTTGAATAATTTTTAAGTTTCATTTACTATCATTTTTAATGCATTTAGATTTGGAACTATTATTTGAGTGAACGTTTATATTTATTACTTTGCATGAAGCATATGATTAGTAATTGGATGAATGACTCTCATCCATATAAGGTATGATATTTCCTATTTCGTTTTTTATTTTTCTGTACATATGAATGTTATTTTTTTTACTAACCATTTTATAAAATTTTTATTTCTTTTCAAGGAATTGTATGGAGATTTTATTGAGAGTATAGATGAAAATAAATGTCTCATCAAAAAGGTAATCTTTTTATAGGTTTTTGTAATATATATTATAATAAATTATATCTATGAATTAAAATATAAATGATGAAATATAATTAAAATTAGCATTTTTTAATCCTATATTATTAATTTATATTAATATTTAATATGCATTTGATGATTTCTTTATATATTTTAATATTATTAATTGTTTTATACAAAAAAAACTCCAAAATTAAACTTTAGAAATTTTTTTCCCCCCTCCCCTTCTTTTTAGTATATATCACAATTGCAAGATGTATGCAGTTATTCAATTCCGAGTGGAGAATCTCATGATATTTTTGTGGTAAATATTATATTATTTTCTTTTTATTTAAAATTTTTAGGTAATGTTATATATTTAAGCACATGTATATAATTTTTAACTAATTATGTGATTAATATATTACATAGCTACATCTTATTATAAATTGATTATAATTTTTACCTAAATAGAATATAATTATATATGGGCTTGTTAATTATAAGGAGCATCTTGTTAAATAATTGGGTGGGTTTCATTTTTTATATGTGAAATCTGTTTAATTTGTAATTAGTGATTGATGTTAAAAATTGGTACAGCAAATGAAACTGCTCTAGTCCTATGAGCTTTGCATTCCCATAGTTCACAATTCAAAATTTGGCTATTATATAACTTCTTATATTTTAATTCAATAATGCACTAATATAAGGTGTCTAAATGCATTTATTCATAATTCTATATTGCAACAATAAGGGAGAATATACAAAGAAAGAATAAGAATTAATTGTACATGATCACACTGTGATATGATAGCTATAACAGAACTAAGAAAATAGAGTTACATATATATTTATAGCAGTAAAAAATCTAACAGTATTAAGAAAATAGGGAGTTTTCCATGTATATTTTTAACAATAACTTACGACTTCATAATTTAATTAGCATCTATATTGTTGTAGTCAAATAGCAGAACCTATAAGATGATCACAATAATTTAAGGAGGTATATATTTGATGTGTACTTCCCTAAGATTACTAAATCAATATTCTAAATTTAAATCAATTGAAAAGGTAACACAATGATGATTGCTTGAATTTCTAAATTATTATGTCTTCAGAGTTTAAGCAGTAATCTGGGTTATTGGACCTAATAATCTCATTGCTAACTTATCCTATTGCATATACAATCTCATTATATGCCTGTTATTTCCCATGATACTTCATTAAACATTGCTTTAAATAATCGTTGAGCATATAAATTGATATAGAATAGTATGAAGAACTAAGACACTTATAAACTTAATTTTTTAAGTAAATTAAAAATTGAAACTATTTAATTTTGTACAAATAAACAATGATTAACAAAACTCAGTATTCATAATGGGAATCAAAATATTTTCTTGAAAATTAATTACAATCTTATTAAAAATTTCTCTTTAACATCCTCATTTTTTATTTGATTTATTTAGACTAAAAAAAAAAAATACATGTGAAAATCCTATACCTTATCAAGAGACTAGATATATCACTTTTAGATATAATTAAATAATGCAGTTAATTATGTGCAGGAGTTCTCCAAAGAGAGGAAACAGAAATTATAAGCTCTAAGAGTAAACTTTTCTCTTTCTTTCTCTTCAGATCAAATTGCAAATTTATAATTCCATGCAAATAAATAATAGCAAAAAAAAAAAATGTTTTCACTTATTTCAGTTTGCAACTATATAGCTTTGAATATACATTTGAATTCATAAGTATGTTTTAAATGTGTATATTGCAATTTAAGTCCTGATGGTTTTTGTTTACTTGTGGACAACTTTTTCTTTTTTAGATTCCTTCTTAATGCAAAGTTCAGTTTACTTTTTCCTGCAACAATACGAGCTACATATATCTTGGTTTAACATATTTCATACAAAGATTTTATAAGCAGTAATTTCTATTCTGATATGAGTATATTTGAAAAAAGAATAGGATATAAAAGGTCTAGAGTCATTAGCTTCCAAGATTAGAGTATTTTGGATTGTCAGCAATGATACAATCAGATTATTTAGCAACTTATCCTGATATTTTTTGGTACACATTTTATATTTTCCTTGCTGCTAATAGAATGATAACTTTAACTGGGATGCTGATTTCTAAATTTTTCGCTGGTTCACACTGATTACATACTTAACTGCAGGCAGGCATTTTCTTTTTTTAAAATTAATTCACAAACCACAACTAGATGGATTTAGTAGGCTACTGCTTTCTGCTTGGTCATCAACTAACTTTATTATTTGAAGCTATGTATTCTCTCATCTAATGAAGCGGATGAAACAATATAAATATCTTTGTTCTATAATCCCATATTGTTTTGATTATCAGTTCATTAAATAATTGATTGAATTTTTATCTATTTCATAAATAAGCCTTTATTGTCTATTTAACACATTTTCTTTTGGTCCATTCTGAATTACTTTGAAATTATTTTACTTTTTTTTTTTTATTAAATCATTTGGTTTTCATGAACTTTTTTTGTTTTTTTCATCAAATAATTATAAATATAATTATTGTAAATTTTACATAAATATTTATGCTATAAAAATTACATTATTGTACATATTCTAATTTTATAATAATTTAATTTTTTTATTTATTTATACTTTTATAAATAATTAAATATAATTATTACATAATGCTAAATATTATTTTTTTGAACTCATTAATTTTTTTTAAACAAATAACTCATATTTGAGCTGCGTCCTCTTTACTTTCGTTTAGGAGCAAATTAAATATAATATACTATTCAGTTATTTTACCAACTCTCTGTAATACTTCATTCAATAAGTTTTATTTTATATTTTACTGATTTTTAGAAAGAAATGCTTATTTGGTATTAAAAAGCTGAATTTTTATTAAACTTGTGTGTGGTTAGCATTGTGCATGCTATCACAATATATATGTTTAAAGAATGGTTTTCATGGGTGAAAAATGGAAAGTTTTGAATTTATTCATGCTTGATATTATTGCTATTTATTAATATTTTGATGGAATTTACCTGAAATCAGGGTAATATGGGGCAATTGATTTTGTTAAAGCTACTAATATTATTAATCAGATTGTAGATTACCTAAATGGGGACTCAGTGACTTCTTAGTCTATCATTTTAAGCTTTTTTCTTTACTGCTTGTTTAATACTTCTGAAGAATATTAAATAAGATAAAAGCAGCAAAATTCATGGTATATTTATACTTTTGAATAATTATTATATAAAGAGTCATATTTAACAAAAGATTTATAACTTATTATTGATGGAAAATATTATATATTGCCATTATTCAAAAAAAATATTAAAAAATAAGGTAGATATATTATAAAATGAAACTATTACTGTATATAGATATTCCACTAGACCTATATATATATAAGGAATTCAAATTTTTCACAGTTAAAACATAATTTCTCTATCATATAATGGTATGTATTGTTTTTGGCTTGAAAGACTATCTTATAATAAACAATTGTTGAAAATTTATTTAATATTTAACAGACTATGATAAAGCACTATTAAGCTAATATTTACAACACCAATGTAAAATAATGTGTCTGACAAATAAACAATTTTTAAAGTCAAAGCTGAAAATGAAATTATATCTGACTTACATGATTGTTATAATATGTGTTGTATTTATTAAAATAATATTTGAGTTTTAGTGTACTTGAAAACATCATCATTCTCTGCATTATAGTTAAAGACAGGGTCTATATATAATTCATGAAGTTGTTCAAGTATAAATTCAAATTCTATGTGAAAATTTTCTTTTATTTTCAGTTTGATTTGGCTTCAGGTCACAAGTTTTGTGTAAAAGATTAAAATTATTAACTTATTTCTAAAACAAAACACCAGCTGGTTCCTCTTAGTTTTTTTTTTGTTCAGATGTATGACACACTGTCAATAGCCAAATATTTATAAATAGATTTTTGATTAAAGTTGTTGTAAAATTTTTTTTTTTTTTTTAAAAAAATCTTTTGATGATTTATGTTAATTTGAATTATGAATTATAAAAAATAAAATAAAATTTATTTACAGAATGAGCGGCATATAATAAGATGGGCAATTTCTAATTTGAAAGAACAGGTATAGTATTTTAAAATCTTTTATTTGTTGTTTTTTGTCTTTAGTGCAATTAGAATTTATTTGAAAATGTATATTTTTATATGAGTATTGCAATGATCAGCTTAAGAAAAGAGAGATGATTGCAACATTCACAAAATAGCATCACTAGGTTCACAATTTGTACTGTTATTCTTCTAGAAGAATATTCTAGATGCCACTTCACATCTTTACATCTGACTTATATCTGGGTTATTTTAAGACTCTAATCTATGTTTTTTTCCTTGTAAAATATAGTTATATATACAAATTCCAGAATTAAAAAAAAATCAAGTCAGATGTCACACGACCTAATTTAATAAGCTTTTATTACAAATATTATATATAGAGCTCTTAACAACCTTTGCAGAATATCCCCAATCGCAGACCGGTTGAATATCCTAGCACCTCACTGAGGATCCCAGTAGCAGAAACCGGTCGGGGGTGGGGATATTCTGCAAAGCTTGTTAAGAGCTTATTTATGAGCTCTATATACAACAAACTCCAGAATATAATAAAATTTAATTAATATTTATTAATATATTAATAAAACATACATTTTCCTCAAAAATGAATTAAAATACAAATATTTCAGTTCTCTTGTAATCAATTACTTCATACTCTGAGATAAATATAAAACATTACTGAATATATTTTAGATTTTTAAACTAATGATTAAGCTTTTTAAGATACTTTACTCTTTAATTGATCCATTAACCTTTCATATATTCCTTCATATTATTGTTTTTCTGTAAACGACTAATAAATTGTCATTACATACATGTATATATATTGTGACGACCACGTAAAGTCGTCGTCACGCATATATATATTTATTAATAAAAATTAGATAAATTAGCTACTAGAAGTAATAAAGGTAAATGGATTAGCTACTAAAATTTAAAAAAAGAAGGAAAAGAAAAAAAGGTGAAATTCAAATGTCGAAATTACTTTGGATTTTTGTAATAGTAAGAGAAGGGAAGGGGGGTGCATAAAGAAATGCGTCTCTTTCTTTCTTTTAAAACAAAAAACAAAAAACGAGTAAGTCAAATGCTTGAAAGTTATTTCTATTTATTGTGGGAGAGGGGAAGGGGATAATAAAGAAATGCGTTTTTTCTCTCTTTTAAAAAAAACTATATTGAAACAAGTTAAAATAAATTATAAACATAAAATTTGAAAAATGAATTGTAAACTTTTAAGTAAAATTTAAATGTAAAATGTAATGTAAAAACAATATGGCCGTATAAATTAGAGGTGTTAAAGTCTGTTGGACTAATTAAATTCCTCGGACAAAGAAAAATGTATAATAAGGAAAAGCTTATAATTACAGCTAAATTAATTAATACCTACATTCTAGCCACTAATTAAACAAATAGGTTGATAAGAGTTTGTCGGAAATCTAAAACATTAATTAAAAATTTACAAAAACAATGAACAAAAGAAAGACAGTAAGACCAGAATGACAATTATTATCTGATCATTCCGAGTAGAGATTTTGAGGAAGCAACAGCTAAAAGAAAATGAAAGAAGTGCGTGGCGTTAAAGGGACGTGGGTTCGTATTCAATCCGTCTCACCTCTGTCTCACAATGTAAGATCTATGCCTGACCTGCTAGAGAGACCGCTGCTTCTGTGACTGAACAACCTAAAAATCTACCTAAAGAATCGACAAGAAGTAAAAAACTGGAACGAGAAATAACCCCACAAACTGAGAGAGAAAATCAATCCAGCCGACAGTGAAGGACATACCGTCTCTACAAAAAAAGGGATGATCTCCCACTGGACGGTAAAGAGCTCTCGAAAGAAATACCCATGGAAACAACAACGAAAACCTAGGTAAAAAGCATGCATGCATTTTAATTTTTAATATTCGTAAATAAATCAACAAGGAACAATCTTGATAGATTTAGAACTCTACCCAATAGGACTTCAGAATAGCTTTAATATTTGATCTGTTTTACTATGTTTTATTATAGCCACGTATTTATAAAAGTGTGTATTTTTTTATTGTTATTATGTATTTTTTATATATGTGTGTGAGTGTTATTAAACATATTTATTCGTAAATTGCGTATACTTGCTTTATTCTCCTATCACCAAGCTACGACCGGGGGAAAACTGTAATTTAGTCATTAAAGGGTAAGGCTGGTTTTTAAAAGTATTCCTGTACTGCTTATTCGTGCGAATTTCCCAATTATAAAAAATAAATAGCAAGCGCTGGACATTCGTTAAATTTTTTGAAATAGTTAGCTTTGTTCAGCAGCTGAGGGTTCTTGCTCGGGAAAAATAACGCCAAGATAATATGTATGTATTGCTTCGGGGTTCGGTCAAGGGTATAGATATGAAGTTAAATGTTGTATCTGTATTAGCTCTCTGCTTGCATAGTAACGGCGTTGGTTAAATAAATAAATAAACAATATCCATTACTGTTGGAGGCTAAGCCAGGATATTTCGGTTAGCAAAACTGATAGTAAACAAATAAAAATAAATAAATGAAAGGAAGAATCAAAGTTGAAAATAAATATAATATAATAAATAAGTATAATAGAATTAAATATATAAATCAACCCAAATAACTGTTTCCGTTACAATATTTATATAGTAAAATGAAAATATACACAGAAAAGGTAATTGTTTTTTAATAATATTTAGTTTATTACTGTCTAACATGCTTTTACTATATTTTTACTATATCATATTCATGGCACATAGTGGTATGATTAAATGGTTCTTTATATCATTGTTTAATTAACTGTTCATGTATTCAATTTTAATTTAGAATTTAAATAGCACATTTCTTTGAAATGGGTACACTTGTTTCGATCAACAAAAAAAAAAGGGCTATTTAGATATTTAAATTTTAATTTAAAATTGAATATGTGAACAGTTAATTAAACATTGATATAAAGAACTTTAATCACATAACCATATGCCATGAATATGATATAGTGAAAATATATTCAAAGCATGCTAGGCAGTTATAAAGCTAAATATTATTTAAAAAACTACATTTTCTGTGTGTATTTTTATTTTACCAAATATTACATTGGTTCAGAATGAAAAAAATTAGTAACAACTGAATTAGAAAAAAATTGTCATTATATAGAATATCTAATCCCTAAAAACATTATGGCAAATTATCTTGTATTATCCTTGATTTATAACTAATTATCAGAATAATCTAGTTTATTCAGTGTGATCTATATTTCCAATTTAACCTTAACTTTTAATATTATGCTAGCTATGTATATTGCACAAACTGAATATAAACTATGCACAGGAATTATAATTATTATAAAAGTTTATACTATAGTTAGATCTTTAGATGAAGTTTGAAATCAATGATCTAGGATACATAAGACCTTGGATCATGCATCTGGCATTTATTTAATACTACAAAATGTGTTATACATAACAATAATGCTAGATTTTATTATTAACATACAATATAATTTATTATCCAGTAATAATTCAGTCAACTACCTATCTAGAAATAAAGATTATATATGTGCAAGAAAATACTTCTACGTGAACTTTTAGTAATACAAGATGGTATATATATATATATATAATAACTATAGATATGCGTTTCATATCTTGATTCAATGTTCAGGAAAGCATAAATTATTAAGAATATATAAATTAACTAATTGAGCCTGGAAAGAAATCATTATACAATATAAAAATATATATGTATATAACAAAATATATAAACTGAGCTTGTATACCAGAACTCTTGTTAAACATTTAATAATATCATGAATTCATCACTGACAATAATATGCATGCACATCTCAGCTTTATCAGTGATATATTATGCAGACAAAATTCTTATATTCAAATTTCCATATTTTATACCATGATAAAATTTTTCAAAATTTATAAATAATAAATCTAATACACAGACCATGGATTTAAAATAACTACACATTTCCTCACACATCCCTGTATTTCATTTTATATTAAGAAGTCATGGAAAACTAATAATTTACTTTATAGAATCATTTAAACATAAACATATCTTCCTTAAAATATTATATAATTTGTTCTTAGGATTGTTTTCAATTATCACTAAACTCCTTTGAAATAGTTATTATTATGTTATTCTTAACTTGTTCTTAGGATTGTTTTCACTTATCACTAAACTCCTTTGAAATAGCTATTATTATGTTATCCTTAACTTGTTATCTATGAAACATTAATTCATTTTATTAATATATGCTTTAACTGTTAATTTGTATTCATTCATTTGGAGATCATATATTTATCATTAAAGAATAAAGATAAAAATTTTTATTTTTTTTTCTCAGAACAGCAAACTCATTAAAAAAAACATTAAAATTATTATATATAGTTTTGCATTCTAAAATTCTCTCTCATTACATTGCAATAATAAAACATGTCAGAAATACCATTAACCATATTTATCTTACCATTAGTGAACAAAAATACACAAATTGTAGCCCACACATTATTATTTACATAGAGTAACATGGATATATTTGTAATAAAGTTCATTGAAAATTTTATATAAAGTTTATAAATGTACTAATGACTTACATTAGCTTTTTATTGTATTCTTTTCATAGATTTCTTTTCTCTGTTTTTTTTTTTTTTTAAAATATATCCTTTGGTTTAAATGAAAGCTTTCATTGATTATATAAATCATATTCGACTAGAATACATTGGTTCAGCATACATATATACAATATTAAGTTGTAATTAGTAGTTAAACTTTTTTTTTTTACTTTGTCAGCAGAATACATGAAAATTTGCATCTATGAAGTCATTCTAATAATGTTGTTTTTCAGTCTAAGAGAATCTCTAGACAATTAGCCTACCATGTTAAAAACTGCCTTCACAGGAGATGTGTAGGTCTTGCAATAATTATCTGACTAGCATGACTTCCTCTGGCCACCACAATTAAAGTAGACCCAAAGTAAAGTAAATTTTCTCTCAGCTCAGTTTATACTATAAATGTTTCAAAAAGAATCATTAATAAAAATTACTTTTCTATTATATCCATTAATGATACTGTGGGTTATTCAAATCTTTTGAATCCTTTTATTAATAGATAAACTAATTAGATATATTTTATAGGCATATTTTATCTTACAAAACAATAATAATCTTAGTCTAATTCTGATATGATAAATCAATTGCTTTTGATCCCATAATTAATTTGGATTTTTCTATATGCACATCAGTTTTAATTTAACTAGATTAATTTTATTTTTCTGAATCCTAAAAAAACAAAAATCCCAATTTAAAAAATAAAATAAAAATAAAAGCACACAACTAAAATAAAATTAACTAAAAAATTATTTTTAAAAACTTACATACATATATAGCTATTCATGCAAAATATAATATTGATCTAATAATATAATCTACTATTTTTATTAATGAGTAGAAAAATTGCTATTGCTCTTGCATGTGCTCTATCTGAATTTGGATGGTTTACTCATCAGATTGGTGTTAATTAGAAGAACCTATAAAAAACTAATCCATAACTAAAATGCAAAATATTTGTTTGTCTAAAACACAAATAATTTTCATAACAGTAATAAGTCTGGTAAATGTAATTTATTCTGTAACAAAATTAACAAATATTTGATTGTTAATAATTGAAAAAAATCACATCTTGGTTTGAATGTTTTAAGTGTTATGATCAATTTTGCTAGATGATGGTGGATAATTATGAACTTTATCTAGGAAATGTTCTAATCCTAGTTCCAAAACATGAGGTTCTCTCCATATATTTATATTCAATCTTTATGTAAGGAACACCAGAATTAATAAAATACTGACAAAGAAATGATATTTATGATAAGTGAATCAAATGACATAACAAATCAATTAACACATAAATAATATGGTTCATTAATTCCACAACTAAAAGGGATAGTTTGATTAGTCATGATGGTAGCACCAAAGTTAAAATAAATATATTGACAAATGGGATGAATATATATGATGTAAGTTAAATATCCCAAATTTCTATTGAATTATAAAAATAAAATTTTTATGAGAACTATCTTTGGCTATTTTGTTATAGTGATTTCATACCTAGCAATTGAATAAATTTCATTATCATAAATGAGTTTATATCATAGTAATATTGCTTCTTAATTTCTTAATCTCTGTAATGCTATTGTTTAGTGTATCATATGGATGTGAATGTGCATGATATCACCTAAGTCATTAATCCCTTCAGATACATTTAAATGAGTTAGATCCATAAGACATAGATTTAAAATCAGTAATCTAGTATGCATAGAATTGTGAACCTTTCATGCAGAGTATTTTATAATGTTGGACATGTTATATGCAAGAATATTAACTTTATTGTCAATTATAATATTATAACTCATTATTCTGTATCATACATTCAGTTTTCTATAAAGAGGTAAAGATGAAACATGGGTGGGAAAACACATTTACATAAAACAATATTTAAACAATGATCAGGCAGATGTAGTTTAGATTTTTCATCATCAACAAGTCACATTGATATGTATTTTTTAATAAATCTGTTTGCAATTATGTCTATAAAATATCAATATATACTAAATAATTGGTAGCAAACTAATTATTGTATGTCAGATTTTCTCTACAATGTACAGAATATAATAAAAATATAAACAATGAGCATGGATATCATTATTTAGTATGTGAGCAGGAATACCACATCTGTATCTATATTTATTAAACATAAGAGCAGAAGTACTACATATGCATATGCATCTTTATTGGACATAGGTTTAGAAATAATATGTGATCTATATACTCAAGACAGGACAATATATAACATAAGTAGTGGCAGAATCCTTATTTCAAAGTTTTAATATCTCAATATATTTACATCTTATTCTTCTTTCTGCATTGATAAAATTATAAACAATTAAACCAAACCATGTTTCTTTCCTATTAATTTTATAATGCTTATTTTATTGATTAATTTTAATAAAATAAACATTGTAAAAGTAATAGCAAAGATGATTTGTTTAATTTTTTATATATACACCTGCCACTACTATTGATTATATATGAAAATAATATTAAATATATGCACATCTTAAGAGTAACAACTCTATAAATAAGCAACATCTTCACATTTGAACTATTTAATTTGCATTATTATATTATAATAAGTTCCGGAATCATTAACCATCTACAAAAATGAACTTCAAAGGAATTATATAAATTCAGATTATCCATGCTATTTAACTATCTTAATTGTTCACCCACTCTTGACCTTTATTCATTTGTTTTATTATGGGGTTATGTAAGATTATTATGACATTCAAGGTAGAATTGTTTATATTTATTTTAATTCTGACAATTACATTAATTTGATTAGTAAATAGTTTATTCTTTCCTTAAATAAACTTTTAAAAGATCACAGGATACCATTTTTTTTTCTTGCACAAACTATTAGAATAGTACCAATGTGTGGCTTCTCTTTTCTCAGAGTCAGAATCTCTCAGCCACTATGCCCAGAGAAACCTGTTAGCTATCTTATCTTCCATTTCCATTCCCCATACTGTTTTTTTCATATTCTCTATCCTGCTCCATCCCATTTCCACAATATTATCTTTCTCTACTCTTGTCTTCCTAACCTTATCTCAAACAGCAAATAATCTTGACACTTAAAACTATTTAAATATTTTTTGACATAACTTCTATACAACCACCCCTTTATCTTTTTCTTTTCTTTTATACCCTGCAATAGCAAGTCTTTGAGTGTAGTTTCTTCTTCTTTTCTTAAATGTGTTTCCACCTTGCATATTCAAATATCCAATTTTAACATTTCTTGTCTTAATATTCTTTTATAAATTCTTTTGCCTCTTTCTTCTCTATTGTAATAGTAATTAGCTTGTTTATCATTAGTTTTACAGAATCATTCCCTCTCCACATCTACATTTATATCTATATCAGCTACCTTTTGTTTACTTCTTATATCCCATCCATTCTTAACTTTCTTTTTTGATAATATTGTAATTTAAAACCCTACTCCTTTTATCAGTTTTCTGAACTACAATATTTTTTACTAATCAAACCCCCTAATGCTTCACTTCCTTGTTTTGCTAGGGGCAATCCATCTTTACTATATAACTCCCTCTTACTAATAAAAAAAAAAAACCCACGCATCCACAAACACAATATTATTTCTCTCACATAATTTTTTCAATCTCTTATTTATAGAATATGCTCTGTATAACATATACCTACTGTCGAATCTTGGTAGTAATCGAACTATTCCTACTCTTTCTTTAATCTTACTCAAGTTACAAATCAATTCTTTGTACTCATTCATTATTCTCTCCAATGGCTCTGACAAATTATTTGTCCCTATCATAACATAAACATTTCTACTCCCTTATTTCTTTACCTTATTTGTAACATTCCTAATTCTAACTCCAGGCAAACATTCTTACGTACTTATTTCTATTTTCCATTGCAATTACATCTCCACATTTTCTAATTAGTGAGTCTCCTATCAAGACTGTCTCATAGTTTACTTTTCCTACTTCATCCATAACATTCTGTTCCACCTTCTGAAATTCCTTATCTAATTCTTATTGTTTTTATTCATTAATTCCTTGATCTGTTCACACTTCATCTCTAACAATTTTATTTTTACATACTTTATCTCTTCCTCTATCTTACTTATTGTTTAGCTAACTATCTCCATTGCACTACTTATTTTGTCATCCATATCTTTTATCACTCTACTAAAAACACTTTCTATCTTTCTTAACTACATTTTGCTACATTTCTCCTGACTTTCTCTTTAAACTATCTATACTTAGAAACCATTTTTTCACCTCTTATCCGCAATATGCCCCTTCTGGCCATTATATATACATTATGGGATACAAATGCAATCCATATTTTTTATTTTTCCAAGTCCCCTACTCTATATTTAGATTTATGATTTTTCTACTACTCTTTAAACTTCTATACAAAAGGAAAAATAAGTTTTTTTTTTAAAATGGCGATCGAAAAACATACTCCTCTAACCCTACACCTCAAACTTTACCTCTGTCTTAAATTGAAAAATTCTCTTATAGAAAGCCTATTAAAAACCAACTAATCTTATATATGACTTAGTTTTAAAGCTTCCTTGCTGTAAACATATACTCAAATATTTTTTCTTTATATTTAAAATTGCATATCAAATCACTTGCCCCAATCTTTCCAAATCCTATTAAATCTCTCTGCACTCCAATTTTCTTTTCACATCCACACACTAAGTAAATGTTCTTATATGTGATGTGATATATTTGGCTTCTCCTTAAACGAAGTCAAGAATATCTCGGCAATTATGCCCAGATAAACCTGTTGGCCACTTTATTTTCCATTCCCCACTCTAAGTCTTCCCATATTCTGCCCCATCCCATTTCCACAACATAATCTTTGTCAACTCTATGGCCTTTATATCTAAATCCCCCTTATCTTTTCCCAAACCCAGCATAAAAACTAATAACTCACTTTCTGTATAGTCACTTTGTTCATACCTATTCTCCCATAACTTCATTATCTGTACTCTTTCTGCTTTCAAGCATTTACATTCAATCAACAGATGCCTAATATTTTCTATACCTTCCTTACACAATTTGTACACTAAATCAGCCATAGTTTTTCATTTACATGTATATTCTCTTGTTGCTAAAGATCCCATTTGAGCCTTAAACAATAAACTACTTTCCTTACTATTATCATAAATTAACTCGCATCCAATGTTCCGTTTACTTCTATATATATTTAAACTCTTCTTATCCTCCATACTAGTTTTCCATCTCTCCAACTCCCTATTTTTTATTAATGCTTCTATTTTTTTTATCCCATTCCTTACCACTATAACACTCAACAATCCTCCTAACACAATCATCCCACTTTTTATACAAGTATACTGATATAAATTCTTTATCCAAATCTTTTGCATACCACATTATCTTTCTCAACCATCTTGTTACCTGCCCTTTACTCATAACCCAATTAAACACTATTTTGGCTATTCTTTTACTATCCATAAACTGTAACCTACCAAACATTTTCATTTTACTTTTTGCATATCTTATATAAAAACTTGACCGTCCCATTTCTCCTTGAATTGCCTCCTGTCCACATCTCTGCATCTAATGCATGTCTTCCTACTTCCCTTTGTACATTCTCTAAATAATCTAACACCCTTTTACTAACCTGTAATGCATCATTACCATATGTTAACTCTGCTACTGCAATTCCCTTCCATACAATTCTAGCTACATCATATTTATTATATGAAAATACTGATAGTTTCTTTACCAAACCCTTTTTTTTCTTTGCTTTATTTACCAAGTTTTTTTCCCATTCATCCAAGCAATTTTCCTGATTACATAAGATGATTCCCAAATACGTATATCTATCCACCACATTTAACTTTATATCCCCCAATAAAAATTCTACATCTTCTCTTTCCCCATTATTAACTTTCATTATATTTGATTTTTCTTCACTAAATTTAATCCCCATCTCTTTACCCACTCTTGCACATGTCCTCAACATAATTTCCATATCTTTTCTTTCTGCACACAAAAAGATATCCGCAAAAAAAAAGACCCGACAAAGTATATACTCCCTTGTCACCTATTAACGGTATCTCTACTCCTCTTCCTAGTCTTTCTATTGCTTTCTCCATTTCATTCAAAAACAACAAAAACAAAATAGATGACATAGGGCATCCTTGCCTTAATCCCACCCCATTTTTAACTTTAACTGATTCTATATCCCCTAATTGGTAAGTATAATAATTATTTTCATATAATTTCTTAATAATATTTACTAAAGCTTCATCCATTCCCAAATTGGCTAACCTTACCCATAATCTATTTCTATTTACTCTATCATATGCTTTCTCTCTGTCTATAAAACTCGTATATAGCGATCTACCTGAATTCCTACTCATCTCCATAAGTTGTGTAACTACAAACAAATTCTCCTATATGCCTATCTGACCTAAAACCTCTTTTCATTTCCCCCACTACATTATTCTCTTCCATCCATTTTCAACTCTTCCAGCTACCATATATGAGAAAACTTTATATAAAACGGATGTTACCGCTATCGGTCTATAATTATTTAACTTTCTATGATCCTTACCCTTTCCTTTAAATAATAATCTTATTCTTGTATTACTCCAACTACCCGGAAAAACTCTCTTCTATGCCATCTTATTAAAACATGGTAATAACTTTGCTTTTGCTCTATGCCCAAAATTCATAACCATCTCTGCTGCCCATCCATCTAAACCTCTCGCCTTTCCACTTTTCAATCTCTTCCCTGCCTCATTCAGTTCATTTTTTGTGAACCTAATATTCCCATTACTACCTGCTTTCATGTTTTCTATCACTAATTCCTTCACATCTAACATCTTTTCCATATCCATTACATATCTATTTAAGATTCTCTCTACCTCTTCTCTAGAGCTACACTCTATTCCCTCATCATCTATTAATACTATCTCTCTTTCCCCTACATTTCTCCTTTTAATGTAATTCCAAAATTTTTTACTCCCATTTCTTCCACTTTTATTAATATCCTCCAACAATTTACTATTTAACTTCATCCTCTCTCAATAATTATCCATTTTAGCCAACTTCTTCTTTTCTAAGTACTTTCCCCATTTAGCATTAATATCGTTTTCACTTTCTTTATTCTTAATAGCACACTTATATTCTCTGCATGCTTCTTTCCTCTCTTTTACACTTTTACTAACTCTCATTTTTTTATTACTTTTATTCCTCTGCATATTCTGAGTTAAAACCCTATTTGCCACTTTTTCTATTTCATCACACCAGTCCTTATATTCACCCCCAAGCAACTGCTCCATGGTTTCTTCAACTTTTAATTTATACTCTTCCAACTTATTCTTATCATTCACTCTCCATCCACATCTTTTACTATTGTTTCTACCTTTATTTCTATCCTCCGTCACATTACTAACCATTTCTATTACAATAAATTATGATCACTATTACATACTCTCTCTTCATTATCAAATATTTTAATTTTCCATATTTTATTCATTCCCTCTTTCTCTACCAATACATAATATACATAATCTATTTTGTGAAATACATTATTCCTAAACCATGTGTATTGTCCATCATACATATTTGATAAATTCCCAATACTCAAATTTACTCTTTGACAAAATTCCTTCAAAAACTGACCATTCTTATTATCTACATCATCAATTTCTTCAATATGTCCATTCATATCCCCTATAACCATTATTCTCTTTCCCTTTTCTTTAAACCTCTGTATATTCGTAACTAGGCATTCATATATACTAATGTTCCACTCCATTACAGTTTGACTATCTCCAGTGGCTATATACACTACAGCCACCATCCATTCTTGTCTACCCAACCTTATTTCAAACCACAAATGCTCTTGACATTTAACAATATTTAAATATTTTTTTGATATAACACCTATACTACCACTCCTTTTTTCTTTTCTGTTTACACCCTGCCCTACCACCTCTTCTAAAATAGGTTCTCCTTCTTCTCTTAGGTGAGTTTCCACTACTGCTAATACCTCCAGCTCTTCATTTTCAATTGCTTTATTTAATTACAGACACTTTTCTGGTCTCCTACCACCTTGCATATTCAAAAACCCATTTTTAACAATTTTTTATTTCCTAACTATAATATAAATTCTTTTGATTCTTTCTTCTCCATTACGTTATAACAAACTTTCTTACCATTAAGCTTACAAAACCATTCCCTCTTCACATCTACACTTATATCTAAATCAACCATCTTTTGCTTATTTCTTATATCCCCTCCATTCTTTTTGTTTTGATAATATTACCAATTTAAAAGCCCACCCCCCTTTAAAAGTTTTCTGAATTATATTCTTTAAATATCAAACTCCCTAAAACTTCACTACCTTGTTTTCCTAAGTGCAATCCATCTTTACTATATAACTCCCTCTTTCCAATAAACCAATCCCATACATCCACAAAAATAACATTATTTCTCTCAAACATTCTTTCACTCTCTCATTTATAGAACATGCTCTATCTAACAAATGCCTCTTATCAAATCTTGATAATACTCCAACTACCCCTACTCTTCCTTTAATCTTCCTCAAATTTCTAATCAATTCTACATACTCATCCATTACTCTCTCTGATGGCTCTAATAAATTATTAGTCCCTACCATAACATATACATCTCTACTACCTAGCTTTCTTACTTTATCTGTCACATCCCTAATTTTTGCTCCAAGCATACATACTCTAACATATCTGCTTCTATTTTCCCTTGCAATTATATCCCCACATTCTCTTATTAGTGAATCTCCTATCAACACTGTCTCATAATCTACTTTCTTTACTCCATCTGTAACCTTCTCTACCATCTTCTGAACCGCCTTATCCATTTCTTCTTTATCATTTCTACTCAATAATTTCTTTATCTCCTCACACTTTGTCTCTAACAATTTTAATTTTACTTCTACATCCTTCACTTCTTCTCTATCTTACTTATTCTCTGTCTAACCATCTCCATTGCATTACTACTTTCTCCACCCATATTTCCTGTCACTCCACTAAAACCATACTCTGTCCTATCTTCTTTGACTACATTTTGCTCCCTCTCCTCTGACTTTCTCTCTAGACTACCTGCACTTAAAAACCACTTTCTCACCTCTTTAATCACATTTACACACTGATTACATAACCAGAAACCTGTCACATCCTTCCTATTCTTATTCAAACATTTCAAATGATTCACCTCAGCACACACTGTACATTCTACTAGTGACCGTCTAATTCCTTTCTGCCGATTGTATACACTGTGCCATACAAATACTATCCATATTCTTATTTTTCAATTCACCTATTGTATATTTGACTTTATAATGCCTCTCCTATTCTTCATACATCCTTATATGGAAAAATAAAAACTTTTTAACTTTTTCCCAAACTTGATCAAACTATAACCATGTTTTTTCTAACGTTAGGCCTCCCAAATATTATCTTTTTTATCAAAATAAATCTCTTTTAAAATTTTAAAAAACCTTCAATAACAAACTAACTAAAAAGAATTAAACTTACATACAACTTTCTTTATAATACCTCTCCTATTCTTCACACACCCTTATACAGAAAAAATAAAAAGTTTTTCCCAAACTATACCCACGTGTTTTCTAACGTTAGGCTCCCAAATGTTGCCTTTTTTCTCAAAATAAATGTCTTTTTTAAAATTTACAAAACTTTTAGTAACAAACTTAACTAAAACGAATTAAATTTACATACAACTTATTTATAATTATCCTTACACTAACACAAATTCAACAAGAACAACTTTTTTAAAAAAAAAAACTACTATACCTAAAATGGCAAACGAAAATCTTTCAAACAGTTAAACACAAAAATTTTCAATCTTTCAAATAACTCACTCTTTCAATCACAATTTATACTTTCATACACAATATTTTTTTATATTACTGCTCTCAAAAGATCAATGCACACGTAAACAACATTAAACTAAAAAAAATTTTAAAAAATTTTTTAACTTAGCTTTTTGTCTTATTCGTGCCTATCCTGACACCATACTCTCCATATGTTAGTGCCACCAAGTACAAGCTCCCACACTCGATGCAGGAAGATCTAGGCATAAAATCCCCATCTTTCACAATATACTAATGCCATCTAGCGTCAGATTTGTATGACTATACATGGCAAATTAGCTTGGATTTAAAACATTGTGGTTTCATTTTGGGATCATTGAATTTAATTGACTAAATAGATAAAAAGTAATTGCTAGAGGATTGCATTAGAGTCAAAAGTCTAGGTGCATTGCTCTTGGATTCAAGACTTTTCACTGATGTCAACCATAAGCTAGAAATTAGTCAGTATTGAATGAGTAAATGCACAAATCTGGCATCTATTGATTATTGTAGCTTGTATTAGAAGACACTTTTTGGAGTTGTTATTATAAATAAACCTATATGACACTCATTAGCTATGCATAAAATTAAAATCTTAAACATTTAAAAGATTAATTAGTAATTTATTATTGCAAAATATACATAACTTTCAAAACTCTGCAATAATTATTATATATATAAAAAGAAACAATGCATGATGCTAGCTAAAATTTCTATAAAATATTTTAAACATCCCATAATTATATATATATAAATACACACACACACATGTAATAGTTTCTATACTAAAAGTTCATGCACATAAATGAAAATTTTTTTTTTTTAATAAATTGTAAGCCATATTTGATATTAGTGTAGAAACTTGTAAATTAAAATATAAATATATTACATGTTTATAAGTGATATTATATCAGTAGTGATTGATTTGGAGATGTTGGACTAAAATAAGATTCATTACAAAACTATATTGATTTTTGTTAGTTTTAATTTAGTTGTTGCTGATTATGTTGATTAACATCTTAATGTGTGTGCTTTCTATTACATTTATATATATATAAACAAAATTACTCCAAATACAAAATAACAGCATATGTATATTAAATATTACCCATAATTCATTTACTTCCCATCCTCCCTTAATATTAAAAGAACTTATAAATAAGTAAATTACTTCAGAATCATAAATTTTTAATAATAAAGATTCTTTAATTCTTTTTATTTCATTTCTCTCAAAAAAAGACAATCTTAGCTTCTTCAAAATTAATAGTGTGGCCTATATCTTTTTCATGGACATACAAAACAGAACTAAGATATTTATTTCTAACCCTATTTTTATGTACCTTTACATAAATAATATTAACATTAAGAGTGGATGGGAAGTAAATGGAATTGTGGGTAATGTTTAATATAACTGTTGTTTTGTAGTTCTTTATACTTGAGAAGTCTGCTTGTAGCAGTGAAACCATTGGTTGTGTTTTAGATTTTACTTTTTTACCTAGTCTGGCTGAGTTTTGGATTTGGAGTAATTTTGATTATTTATTGATTAGTTTAGCTTTATGCTTTTAATGTTTATATATATAAAGAATAAACTAAGTAAACATTTAAAATACAGGTAAAATGTACTTTCATAATTTTCAAAAATTGCAAAACTGGTTTTCAGTACTTTTATACCATATTCATGGTAAGTGAATGGAATACAAAGAAATTTATATTACCTATTAAAATTCCATTTATGATTTAATTGAAAAGTATTGATTGAGGGCATGACTCGAATTACAAATGAAACATACTTTTTTTATCTTTCATTTCCCATAGTCTCTTTTTTCACACACAATGTTGACATTATCCAGATTCAATATATGAAGACCTGTTTTTTTTTTATGTATGAAAAAAAAATGAGTTGCCATTAGAGTATTTGTGGATATACTTTTTGATCTTTGTCTTTAATTTTGTATTTAATCCTAATAATGTTGGTATTGTGTATGAGGAAAAAATCCACTGTGACAAAAGATAATAGAAGCATAATTTATTTTTAATTTAAATCCTGCTCTCAACAAACACTACAATAATATTCACTGAAATCATAATTGAAATTTTAACTAATAATACAGTTTTATTATAAAGCATTATCTTAATAATAGCCATAAGTATAGCATAAAAGTACTGAAGTTCTTTTGGTCACTTTTGAAAATTTTTAAATTATATCTTAGTCTATTTCAAATGTTATTGAATTTATTTACATATTAGTTTGATCAGAGTAGTTCATTAATTTATTATATATACACCTACTTATATATTTAAAAATCTGTTGTTGTTTTTTTGTTTAGATTGAATTGTTACAAATAATTTTACTTTACTACAAGGTTATGCAAATTTCCCACGAGGAGTTTGATCAGCTTTTTACTTTGTTTCAGGTAACTGATCATTTTTTTAAAAAAGACATAAACTCTTTCAGCAATAAGTCAAAATAAGTGTAAACAAAATAAAAATAATATTTTAGAAATAACATTTTTATTTTATAAAGAAAGAAATGGGGAAGAAAGTATAATTTTTTTAAAAGAACAAAAACAAACAAACGAAAAAAAGAAAACTTGTAAATAAAGTATGGTCACAGTTGTAACTACACTTTTTAGATTTTAGATGCTTTGTGTTATGAATTCTCAAATATAGCAAAATTTACAAAATCTTAAAAAAACTTTTTGATAAATTTAACTTTTGAGAACCTCCTATATGTGCAATGCTCAAAATTGGTATTTAAAGTTCCTTCACATAAGTATGACTAAAAGTGAAAGGATAAATGCAAGGTTTTATAACAGATTTTAAAAAAAATTAATCAAATGAGAAAAATCTGAAATTAAGTTTAAAAAAGAATAAAAAGATATATATGAATTTTTTTTACTAAAAGAAAAGAATGGAATAGAAATCTATATTTAAAATTGTTCAATTTATTAATAAATTAATACTTTGTTGATGAATCCATTATTAATAATTATTCTACCATTTTCTTCCAAATATTGCTCATTAATTTCATTATATAAAAATAAATTAATTACTTATTTTTTTAAAAAATTGTTTTATTTTTTATGAGTCATTTTCATTTCAATATATTTATTCATTTTTTTTTTTTTTTTGCAACATTTTAACTATATTAAATAATAAATAAACAGATGAATGAGAAATATTTATTAGAAAAGAAAATAGAAAAATAACTGCTAACAACTGAGTCTCAGGAAAATTAAAAATGTTTTTTTTTTCCCCCAGCTAAAAAGAAGTTGAAAACTATGATTTCTGATAATTAATCATAACTTTTTCCAACGGAAGTATTTTTTATATATTGCAGCTTGATATACTTTTAGAGAAAATTTTTAAATCTGTAAAATAATTTTTTCACCTAACAAATAAAAGAAACCCATTTATTTTTAATAACATTTTCTATTATCAATGAAAACTTGTAAAAAAATTCAAAATATAAAAAAGTATATCAATCATTAACAAAAAAGTACTATGCATAGATGGATCTATTAGATTAGATATAACATCATACTATCAGATTACCAATTTTTTAGAAAAAAAAAATATAGCTAGATATAGGCTTTTTATAGATAATAAGAGTTTCAAAAATAATAGTTGAAATTGAATCACAAGTGGATTTAGAAAATATAGTAATATTTTTTTTAGATCAGTTTTTAAAATTAATAATAATAAAAAAAAAACATTTACTGTGTGTTTATAATAATGATGCTTCAGAGAAATTACGTTAAATACTATTTTCAATGTTGGATATAAGTTCACCAATTTAAATTACATGTCTGTCTAACAAATAAATATATCTGAATGATAGAAGTTTTCAAATGTTCCACATTTAAGACAAGACCAAATAGTCATGCATGATCTACTGATCAATCATAGGGCTATGTATCTTGGAGTATCTCAAAATACCAGCTGGGTTGCATCCATAATAAACAAACAGCACTATTAAAACTTAATGAGAGTTTATTTATTCATAACAAATAATAAATATCTGTCTGAAGGTTTGTAGTGAGGGTATATTATAAGATGTGATATGTTGGACTATTTCCATCATTTATGAGTAAATGTTGAATGTATAGAAAATTTTAAACTTTATTTAAACTTTCCAAATCCAAACAACTTGTTAGTAATAACATACAAATAGATCTAACCTGCATTGTCTATTTGTGTGCTATTACTAACAAGATATTTGTATTTGGAAAGTTTAAATAAAGTTTAAAATTTTCTATACATTCAACATTCACTTATAAATGATGGAAATAGTCCAACATATCACATCAAATAATAAATATATATAATGGAATAAAACTAAAACATTAATCTTCAGAGAAGATAATCTCTATTGTAGAATCATCTCTGATAAATTTATGTGTAATAATTCCATAAACACACACTATAACCATTCATTTTGCTGTTATTTTAACATAAGAAGTTCAACGCACTAACAACATGTACATTTTCTAGAATGCATTAGTTAGGGATAATTTATGTATATGTGATGGTAATTTCAATAAATAAAATATCTTTACAACCATTTGAATATATACGTATACTCATATCTGCATAAACTGCATTATATTATTATTAACAGTTAACTTTTCTCCTTACTCTTGAAAATTATCCTTTAGTTGCAAACCTAGTCCTGCAATTTTTTAGGCCTCTGACAAACTAAGGCAAATCTTGTTAGAAGTAGATATCTTTCTCCTGATCAGTAGTTTTTTCTTCTTTCAGCAGAGACTATTTGGAAGATGGGAAATCTATTACTGGTACAGTTTCTGACCTGTTAGACAAGTTATTCATTCAACTAAAGCAATCCCACTTAACTGCTTCTCAGTTGACAACTCTTTATGCCTAACAGCTTTCTTGCTATGTCTGCACTCTCATCTTTTTTTTTAATTGAAGTATTTTCCTCATTGAGCATGGAATTTTATTGCAGTTGGTTGCTTGTAGTAATTTGATCTGATGAATTTTTAAATGGATTATATTTTTTCTTAATTGTCTTCCATCACATATTTGAATTACTCTGTATAATCCTAATTATCATTTTGGGAAACCATTTTCTTTTTAAAATGTTACTTATTCAAACAGCATTACCAATTTTGAAATTTTCTTCATCATATGACTTTGCTTTGATAAGTTCTTAGTAGGCATTAATACTGAAAATGAGTTTGGAACTTCCGATGCATTAACAGTTCAGCCACGTCCTTTCAGTAAATATTTAAGGACTAAAATGCTGATAATACATAGCATTAGTTAAAGTCTCACTAATATTTTTGTATGAAGCTTTATTTCATGTAATCTATTAAGTGTTTCATTGCTTATTTGGCTAGGCCATTAGTTTCCGGGGGATACAGTAGTGTTAATATGTGACATATCCCATTAACAACCAAAAAATCTTTCTTAGATATGGAACCACCTCCATTAACAGAAGCTATAATTTAGAAGTATCCATGGCATGAGAATTTCATTCAAATCTCTAATGGTATTGTTCACACTTGTACTTTTCACTTTTATATATTGGGTTTATTTAGGTATGAATCTATAACTATCAGAAAAATGTAGTTATTAAATATACTGTCATAGTTTATATGGAATCTTAGCCACAGTTGAATTGCTTTAGTTTAGACTTCTAATTTTCTCAGTGGCAACTTAGCAATAGATTGGCAGTCGTTATAGCATTTAACTGTTAGCTCAATCTCTCGATTCCTGTTTCACCATTTTGCTATAAGTTTAATATTCTTTGTGTTATGATCTTTTCTACTGGCCAGATACCTTTCCCTAATTTGCAATACCATTGCAAATTGTTTTTATTGTTTTTCTCTGTTTGGATTTCCAGTGGCCAAAACCAGTTCCTTTCTAGAATGGGAGTAAGGGCACACATTACGACATACAGAAGTAGTGTTTTTACTTCAACTTGATGGTTATCATTACTTTTTTGCTTATTTCTATCCTATTGCCATTCACATCAGGGACTATCATCCGAGTTTTTACACATGTAATGCCTCTTTTACATTTATCCCGCTAGGAGATTAAGAACAACCCTGGTGCCGCTTTCAATTTTCAAACTAATTTTTTTGCCCATAAATTTGTACATCTAGCAATATATGATTATTGTCCATCTCATTATTTTTTTAACATCAATTATTAAGGCTTCTCCACAATTTTGAGTCCACACATAAAGCCATTTTACTGATTACCTTTCATGTAACAGACATGATAAGTGTTTGGTTTTGCTGCATGCATGATATCTTGTTTAAATTTATGGTTCTTCCAATTTATCCACAACAATAACATATAAAAGCCCCTGTTGGACTTTACCGGTTTATACTTTTAACTTCTGTTTTATTTACTGTTGATAATTTTAAAGTGTTCTTGAAATATTGAAACTCTATAGTGTTTTCCATAACATCATGGGCTATACATTTCTTAACTGCCCGTTTATATGTCAATGTTGAATCACCCAGAAACTTGTCTCAGTTATAGTCTGTCATTCCCCATAACAATTGAGAAGCATATTATACAACTAGGCTTTAAAGTTATATTTTTTAACTAAAGTTCATAAAGCTGTGTCATAATCATGGTACCTCCCATGTGGTACTTGGGTCCTGTTTATAAATCTCAAATATGATATCAATTTCGAAATTGCCTGTTGAAAATGTCAATCAGTTTATCCTTAAAGTTTGAGTATGCTACTTTTTCAGGAGGCTTCAGTTCACAGAGTCTATTCACTATTTCAATACTTACTTGCTTGCCAGCTACATAAGTGCTGCTATCTTTGCTTATCATCTATATTATTTATCTGCATATATCTCTATCTGCTGCATTGTTAATATCAAATTCACTCACAACATTATTGTTTAATGTCATTGTGTTCATGTTTTATACACAAAGATAATGTACTTCTCTATCAATTATCAATTGTACCAAAGTATACTTTATTAGATAATGTGGCATTTTACATTAGTGTGACTTGTGCATAATCTAAATAAATTAGTATATATTAAGAAAGTTCAGCACACTAACAATATGAAAATTTTTTAGAATGCATTAGTGAAAGACAATCTATTCATGTGTGTGTGGTGATAATTATAATGAATAAAATATCTTTATTGATTACCATCTCAATATATGTACATACAAATATTCATATACACTGTGTTACATTATTAAATAGTTCACATAAATAGTTATTGGAACAAAAGTTGTTTTAGCAATAAGAAAGAAGCAAGAACTATAGTATTATTAAAAACAGGACTGACATCATGGTATGGATAGAAGAATTACATATAGAATTATATATAAATAAAAAAACAAGAAAACAATCTAAAGATAAGGGTCATGCAATACATTAACGAAGAAGAGGAAAACTCCAATAAATGATGGGTTTATTATTGATATCTCAAAAAAAGCAATTGAAGAAATAAAAAAGTTAATTTTTCCAACATATATCAAATCTCTAAATGATAAAGAATGCACCAGATAATTAGAAGAATGCAGTAAAAATATGAGAGAAAAGTGATAAGATATTAGAAATTATAGACTTGTCTTCTATCAATTCTATACAAGGCCTTTATTAAGTTAATAACTTTTCTACACAAACGTTATCTTCAAACCAACCAAAAGAACAAGCTGGATTTAAAAATGGTTTTAGCCCAGCATGTCCAAATATTGGGAGAAGTTATGTATGAATTATTATTATGTTTTATATTTGTAGATTATGAAAGTGCATTTGATTTTTTTAAGTATTTCCATAATAATTAAAGCTTTGAACCGTCGAGACATAGACCCAGAATACCTTGGACAGATTGTAAATATAATGGATAAAATTAATTATAGAATTAAAATTTGAATGGAGTTTTAATAGAAATAACATCAAATGGAAATATGACTGTTAGAAAAAGAAAGATTTTTAGTAGAGATATTTTACAGTTTTTATTTCTGGATCTAAGACTTGTACATTCAATAGAAGAGTAATTCAGAGACTTCAGACCATGCAACAAAGTATAGAAAGATGTATGTTGGGAGTAATATGTTAAGAATTGAGAGTAAAATACTTGGGTGAGAGAATACACAATAATATTATTGATATCATTGAAAAAATTATGAAACTGAAATGGAACTGAACTGGACATATATATATAGATGCAATAATAAATGTATAATTGAAATCTTAAAGCAGATCCTAAGAGATTGTAAAAGGTCTAGAAATAGATCACCTATAAAATGGATGAATGAAATAAGAAAGTTTGTTGGTGTGGTGTGGAAAAGAGCATTTATGGATCAAGAAACTGGATTAAATTTGAAGAGACCATACTGCATTGAATCAATAATGATTGAAAATGATGAGGAGGATTTAATTTAATCATCTTTGACTTTTAGCATTTTCTAATTACAACAAATTTATTCATTTGGTTAGTAAGAAAAAAAAATATTTTTATTATTAGCTGATTCATTCTCTTAGGAAAAAATAATATTATTTTATGCTGAAATTAAACATATACTTCTATATATTAATTGTTGATTCTGTTTGTTTGAATAAAAGTTAAAATAGCTAAAACATTTATTTAAAAAGAATTGATTTATCTTCACAATTATTTTTTTGTATATTTATATATGATGGCAAACATTTTTTTTATTTATTGTAAATACATTATCTAAAATTAATTTTTGATTTTTTTTAATGTAATAATAATTAAAATCTTACTATTAATATGTTTATTGCTTTTACCAACTTAATGAATTTGGAATTAAATAAAAATATAAAATATGTGTAGATTTGAGAAACTGGATAATTTTTTCAGTATAATTTGCTGTTTGATTGAATATTGAAAAATAGAAATCTGCCATATTTTTTGCTCCATTTTGTATTTTATTTTTATTATGTGCAGTCACTTATTTTTTTTTTTTTTTTAGAAAATGAGTTTTGGTTGTCGTCAAGTATATCTTCATTTATTAGATTCATCTGCTGATGTATTAATAATTGCTGTACGGTATGATTTTTTTTTCCAATTTTGACAAAATATTTAATTACTATAAAATAATACATAAATAAAATTAATGTAAATTAAATTTGTGTTTCAGGCATTTGCAGATATTAACTGTAATTTCTTGCATGGAACTGGAATGGTTAACTAGTTGTTACGAATCTGGAGGAATGTATGTTAACATATAATGTATATTTTAATTTTAAAATTTATGTCATATTTTTACATCAAAAAATTATGATATAAAATAAATTTGTTTAAAATGTTTAATTAGTTGCTACTAAGTTACAGTTTAAATTATTATTATTGCATTTTTTATTGATAATTTTTATTACAATATAAGAAATAAGACTATTCATGTAAACCATAACTCAGCATTTTCAGACCACATAAGTCTGTTCTCATCATCTCTTGAATAAGGAAGGGGAGTGTCATAATTTTAGTTTCACAACGTTTTTTTTTTTTACTTTTCTGGAATGAATTCTAGGAAATAAATTTTAAATGAAAAAACCTATACTTTATTCAGTATCAGCAGTTGAATAGAATAAATGTTTGAATATATAACATTAATCATTGTATCTTCTAATGTCAGCTGTGAGGATTTGTCATTTTAGAGGAATTAACTTTAAATTTTGATGTCAACAATATTAATGAATTGCAGTCTATTGAATTCCAAATGTCATTATTAATTCAAAAAGTAATTCTATCTATCAATGGATGTGAGGGAGATATGGATAGTTGATTTGCAGAATGATAAAGTTATGGTACAGAGAAGTAGATATGTGAAAATTAAAATTAGAGACTGTATTTTTGAGTTTTCTCTTATTTAAGGGATGTGGGAATGTAGAAGGAATAGAAGAATACATTGGCATATATCTAGATGTTGGGATTTCAGTCATTCTTAGATATTTAAATAATGTGTTGATGGGGTATTACTAAACAATAAAGCATTTTGAGAATATGATTGTAAGTTTGTAGAAAAAGAATGGATAGGGATAATGGGATTATTATCAAAGTTTAACAGTGGGATAAATTTAAATAAAGTCTGGAATTAATTTATAGCTAAAGTGTTTATGTGAGAATAGTCTCATGTTAATGTTTAGATGTGATAGATTGTTTATTAGAAATAGAGATTTAACTAAAAAGCAAGGCCTTATTTTTATAAGGAGGAGGGGATTTATATTAAATTTCAGTATCCATTAAACTAAAAAAAAGTGGGAGAGAGGATGTATAGATAAGAGTAAAGATGCAATACTAGACACAGATATAAAAAGTAAAGACATGTTTATTTTTAAGAGCGCAAATAAAATAAAAGACAATATGGATGGAAATAGAATGATGCAAGATGTAGAGATGTGAATGAATAGTTATAAGAAAAGAATATTTAGAAAAGAAATAGAAAAGAATGAATAATTATAAGAAAATATTTAGAAGAAGGATCAAAGATGTTAATATAAAATTTAGTTTCATAAATATGGAAGAGATAAAGATATGAATAAAAAAGAAATGAAGATTTTATTATAGTAAAATTAGATTTGTTAGCAGAAATGTGAATGAAAGGAGCTAAATAAATGTAATGAAAATAAAAAAGAGGGGATATACTTTTTGTTAAGGAGAATATCTTAAAAAGATTGTATAATTCTAGCTATTGAAATGGGGAAAATATGAATGACTGGAATAACAGTATTTGGGAATATTCATATAGGAATCTAAAAAATAATTGTAAAATATTGATTGTAAGGGTTATAAATAGTCATATTAATGAAATTGGTAGAGTGGAGAATATTAATAGAGCATTATTTAAAAGAACTATGTAGAAAGATAGATTGTAAATTGGGATACAGAGTTAAACTGTGGAGTAATAATCTGAAATATATTGTTGATTGTTTGTTGGTAGATAAAGAGAAATTAGAAAAGATAAAAAGAATTAAAGTGTTTGATGAGAAGATAGTGGATGTAGTAATGGTCATAATTTCTTGATGGTAAAATTAGAGATATCTAAAAAATTAAGTACTGAAACTTTTAGAAGGATTGATAAAGAAGTGTGGGTGGAAAAAAAGCAATGAATTCAAATTGAGTAGGTTTAATAGTATCTTGGAAAGAACAATAGATGGAAATTTTGAAATTTGTGAACAGTGGATAGATATGTTTTAAGAGAATTACAAATATGAGGGTTAAATTAGAATCAACAGGATTAATAAAAGAAAATGGAGGAAAAATATGTAGAAAGTGCAAAAGAAAGAAGAAAATAAATATGTATTATAAAGAGGCTATTAGGAAGCATGGAGAAAAGAAAAAAAAAAAGAAATAGCTATAATGGAATTAAGATAGAAATGAGATGATCTTGATAAGAAATTTAGGGAGAAAGGTAAAAAAAATTTTGGAAATATATAAAATAGAAAAGTAATGAAAAAGATGTTACATTATTAAATTTAGAGAGAAGAGAACTTAAAAAAATATTCAATGAATTTGTATTATTGAGTGAAGGAGAAGTGTTAAATATATGTGATTGATTAGAGAGTGTTAATTTATGTGAAGATGTACAGAGTGATGGATGTGAATTGAATACAGCAATAAGTATTTTTGGAAAGAAAAGGAAAAGCAATAGTTTTACATTGTATGGTAACCGAAATGGTAATAGCTATGGGAAGATATTAAGAATTGATTTTTAAAGAATGTTTTGATAGTTGATATGATTTCAAATGATTGGACAGTGTGAAAATTAAATTACTATATAAAGGAAAGGGAAAAGATTTTAGGCTGCTAACTAGCTATAAACTAATTGTAATAACTTACAATTTATAAAATATTTACATATATCTTAATGGATATGATTATGATTTGGATAAAAGAGAGTGAAACCTTGAGGGAGATTCAGGGAGAAGGAAAGAAGATAATTTATTTTATTCTATCTAAATTTGATTGAAATATTTTAGAGTGGACAAAAATAGATTATAGAGAAGTTTTGAAAATGTGAGAATAAATTCAGAGTTGTTAAAAATAATTAAGAATCTTTACAAAGATAATTTTTATGAATATTAATTGGAATTAATGGAATCAGTGGAAGTTAAGTGTAAAATTGGATTATAATCACAATGTCCATTATCACCTTTATTATTTATTTTGCTTCTAAAAAAATTGAAAATTGACATAGAAGGATTGTGAATAGGGATATGGATTCTTACATTTGGAATTACAAGAATACATAATACTGTGATTTTTTTTGTGGGTATGATATTGTGGTATTTTCTGCAAGTAGTGTAAATATGGGATTATTATTAGAGAAGTATGGAGAGATAGAAAAAAATATGAAAATTAAATTCATTGAAGAAAAATCTAAAATTTTTGGTATTTAATGGAAAATGGGAGATATTTGTCTTGAAGAAGTAGAAGAGTATATAGATATTTAGGCATTTTACAGATAGTTAGGAAATAGAATTGAGAAGAAAAGCAAGAAATATAAGGTGAGATTGATTAAAAACCTGGTGTATTTTTTATATAGTGAATATAAAATATGTAGAATAATTTGGAAAGGGATGATAGTACCTGTTTCAATATTTGAAATTGATGAGCTTTGAATTAATTTAGGCAATTCAGAAATTTTTAGGTAGAATTTTGGCAGATATGCATCGGATGGTGAATTGTATATAGCAAATGAAGTAGATTTCTGTTTTAATGAACAAAATTAAAAGTAAAATTAAAATGTTTGGAAAATTGCAATATATAAATGAAAGTGAATCAGTAAAAACAGTGTTTAATTGGATTATATGGAAAGGGCTACAAACACTTTGGGCAAGAAAGGATTTACAATATGCAAAATAAAAAAATAGAAATTTATATCCACATATTTATAAAAAATAAAAAAAATGGAATAAATGTGTAGATTAGATATTATAGATGCATAATTATGAAGATTGAAGAAAGAGAATAGATAATTTGGTCAGAGAAAAATTATATTTATAGATAACGAATATATATAAACAAAAAAAAAGTTTGATGTTATATAAGAATGAAAATTATATAAACTATGAAAAAATGTGTAACAAAACTTAAGTTTAAACTGATTTGCTGCATGAGCTTTTAAGTACTAAGAAAAGAAATGGATTAAGAATTTGGACTATAGATAATGAATATTTATTTTCAGAATGTTGTACAATGAGAGAGTATCAAGATGAATTGTGTGGTGAGTGAGTGAAATTTATAGGATAAAAAGATTGAAAGAAGTAGAGATTTTATGCATTTTTTGTTAAGGTCTTTATAATGAAATTATGGAATATGAAGACAGGATAGTGGACCTAACAAACAACTTTTATTAAAATGGAATTAAAGAAATGAATCAGGACTAAACAAATGATAGTGAGAAATAGATTATGCAGTATATAATGGTTTTGATCAGAGGGAACGATTGAGAGAGTTTCTGGGTCTATAGCTTAAAACAAAAACGTTTGATTTTGTTAAAGGAGAAGCCGTTTTGTATTACCTCAGAGAAATTTGTTCTATGATGAAAATATGGATTACTTTTGCATTTTAAATTTTAGATTAATGATACTGATCATTCAAGATTTTTTTTTTTTTTTGGAAACCAAACAAATTAAGGTCCTTTTGTTTAATGAAATCATTACAGTGTAGCTCATAAAGTTAGTACTTATTTCTTTATTGTATGTGTAATTAGTTATATGAATTTGTTTTATACTTATTTTTAATTTTTCTCATTTATAATAAAAATATTCCAAAAAATTCTAAAATTAGAATACTGTATGTACAGAAATGTTTATTGGATGAAACTTTAATTTGAAATATGTAGTGCTTTAAAAATAAAAAAAATAGTGTGATTTTTTTTTTTTGTATCGGAGAAAGTATAGTAATAGAAGAGTGAGAGATAATTTATATTATAAAAGTCTAAATCATAAAAAAATAATAAAAATTATTTTTTGGTATTGGTTAGATTATTTAGTATGTTTTTTTCTGAAGTTTTATTAAGTTAATTCAAATGGTAAAAGAATAATAATGTCTTACCAAAAGATTCTTTGGAATCAAGAAATTTACTTTTCACCAACAGTATTATTATTGATTAATATAATTAATAATGTTTTAATAAAATTAATATATCTAAAATAGTAAAACTAAAATGAGATTTTTTTTTTTCCAAATTTATTAAATAATGACTATTTATGTATGTATTATAATATAAAAATTGATATAAACACATATATATATATTTAGGCCCGCCATTGCTGATCATTATTTGATATCAAACACAAACTTATTTAAGGTTTGTATTATTATTATTTTTATATTATATTTGTTTACTAAATTTGCATGGATCATTTTTGCTTTTTTTTAAAAAAATATTCTTTCTTATTTTAAAATTATAAACTACATACAATGTTTTTTTTTTCAATAATTATAAGTAAACGAATTAACATTACACCTAAACAGATTTATCTTCATAAATTAATAGATTTTAAAGAGTTGCATACATATAAATATATGTGTGTACATAAAGAGTGATGCAGAGTGAATTAATTAAAAGAATTATTTAATGCTTTTCCAAACGTTTAACAGTGCTTATAATTATTATTTAACTGACACCATTAAAATGCATAGAATTTCTACTATTGTCATATCTATTTACCTGGATAAGCAGTTTGGTTTGGATACAAAACCTTAGAAATTCTTAAACTTTCAAATTATTAGTTTGGATAATTATAAAGATGGCTGATAGATAAATATGTGTGATCCAAAATTCTTTATTATGATCAGTAGCCAGATCTGTTTGATATTATTACCTGATTTCTATAGATTATTCATGCTCACATTGATAACTAGAATGATATAAAATTGGTTACAGCATTTATTGTAGATGTTAAATATATGCTTAAAGGGAACATGGTGCATTAAACCACCAAACATCACATTATCTCCATTTTTTATGCTTATACATATAGTGTATGGAGAGTTTTGCTCTGTGAAGAACATGATGCATTGTTTTATTATATGTCTTGAATCTTGTAATTTATTCCATTAATGGAAATTATATATACGGATGCAAAAACTGTATTAAGAGCAAAACTTTATTAACATTAACAATACTGTAGTGCTTAGCATGCTTTTGACTGATTCATAAAAATAGCATTGCTTGTAATGGAAGTGACAGATTAAAACCCTGTTTGAAGGCTAAAAAATTAGCTTATTGTTTGCATAGCACATTAATTAGTTAAAACAAGTCACTTTTTGTAAAGGAGAATGCAGGATTTTTTTTACTGATAGGATAATTGTTTTTGGAAATGTGCCAAGCCTCCTTGACCTTTCGCTTGGCGTCAATGCATTCCGAGCAAACTACGCTGAAACGTGGGCTCGAATCAATGACTGGATTTAGTGAAATGCTTAAGAAAACCTGATTTAGCGTCCGAATGTGTTTTTGCCCAGTTATAGATGTATTTGTGCTGAGCCAATTGTGTAAACAGGTTAGTTAAAGTTTCACCATAGTAAATAAACTGGCAGGAATGAAGATCCAATGGTAATCTATTTTTCGAATTATTACTTAATTGGTACAAAGGGAAAGAAGTGTGGAGTTCAAATTAAATACTAGGATTTTTCTGTCTTTCTGTTTATTATGATGAATCTCGGATTAACTTGTCTACCTAATTGGCTCAGCACAAATACATGTATAACCAGGCAAAAACACATTCGAACACTAAATCTAGTTTTTTTTCAAAGCATTTCACTAATTCCAGCCATCGATTTGAGTCCACATGTTTTAGCATTGTTTGCTCAGAACACAATAATGTCAAGTGAAAGATCAAGGAAGTTTGGCACATTTCCAAGGACAATTATGTCATCAATAGGAAAGAATGCTGCATTTCCCTTTCCAAAAAGTGACTTGCTCTAACGAATTAAGGTACTATGCAAACAATATGCTAATTTTTTAGCCTTTGAACAGAGTCTTATTTCATCACCTCTGCTACGTTTATGACGATTATTGCTCTTAATACAGTTTTTGTATTTGTATATATATATACATTGCATTCACAGAGATAAAGCGTTTATAAAATTTATTCATTAATGGAAATTTATAAATTAAATTTTTTCTATTGCATATATAGACACTAGATGGAGATTTTATGCACTAATCTTCTTGCAACTATTGATTACTTAGGTTTGCACTGAGTGATGCCACTGTATGGAAAATTTTGCCTCTGTGTTAACAGCTTGTGTAAGCATAAAGAATGGTGATTATGTGATATTTAATGCTATATATAATTAACTAATTGATTTTTTTTTTTCCCAGAATGGGTAACATACTAGTAAAAGTATTAGTTTATCTTAATGTGCTCATACTTATAATTTTTGAATTATAAATCATATATATATATATACGTATTTGTATTGGGTATTGTCTTAACTTCACCATTGACATTTACTTTTTTATTACAATTTACCACTTAATCTGTTTAGTATTACAATTAGTATCTTGGGGGGGGGGGGTGGATATATGTATTTATTCTAAATATACTTGCTTATAAATTTTATACTGAAATGTAGGAAATAATATAGCTTGAACACAGTTTATAATTTTCAATTAAATGAATATATTTTTAAAAAAATTGCACAGAATCTGTCAATTTGAATTTGTTTATATACATATATTTCAGCCATCATCAATTTAATAAAAAAACAGGAAATAGCTGAGATTACTAAAAATTCCAAGATGTGAGATTTTATTTAAGTACTAAAATGTTAAACAAAGATATTGCCCTACCAAAAAAAGGGGGGATTTATAGCATGCAAATCAACAGGATTTAGTGTGAAATGGCTCAACACTGATAGGCAATTAAATAGTCTGCTAAAGCTAAATTAACATTCAAGAGTTCTAATGCATCTGAGAATTTAATGTGACTATATTCAAAATAGGAAATAATTATCATTAATCCTACTTTCAGTTAAAAATATTTTACAGATGTGATTGTGGGTTTATATGCAACTGATTGGCCATGCATCATATTGCAGCTCACTTGTAGTGGACAAATATCATCTTGGTCAGATTACTATATTAATTAGAAGAGAGTAGTAGAACCATAAATTACTGCAAAAGAGTTTGACAAGTTATAACTGTGATTGCTGACATTTCTTGTCATAAGTAAGTTGGACATCATAATTCTATATAAGTATTGGCAACTACATTTTCTGATAATATGAAAACTAAGACAATTGCAAGTTTTATTTATGAATGGCAGGTTGCTCTTCTTCCAGCTTTTGTTGTAAGGGATGCTATCAATTATGATAATCAAAGTTTCACATTTCAACACCAATAGTTCGTTAAAGCTAAATTCTCACTCAAGGGTTCAAATAATGGATCTGATAATTTAATGTGACTATATTCAAAATAGGAAGATATATAGGAAACATTATCATCAATCCTATCTTCAGTTAAAAATATTTTACAGATATGATTGTGGGTTTATATGCAATTGATTGGCCCATGCATCATATTGCAGCTCATTTGCAGTGGACAAATATCATCTTGGTCAGATTAGCATATTTATCAGAAGAGAATAGTAGAATCATAAATTACTGCAAAAGGATTTGATAAATGACAACAGTGGCAGCTGATATTCTCATCATAAGTTGATTATGAATTTAAAACTTAGTAAGTTGGGCATCATAATTCTATATAAGTACTGGCAACTACATTTTCTGATAATGTGAAAACTGGCACAATTGCAAGTTTTATTTATGAATGGCAGGTTGCTCTTCTGTCAGATTTTGTTGTAGGCGCTGCTATCAATTATGATAACCCTTGTTTCACATTGGCAGATCAGTAATAATATATAGATAAAATTTTACAGCTCATATTTTTGCTTTTTTTTTTTTTTTTTTTTTGAGTGGTAATTCTATGATTCTTTTTTAAAAGCAAGATTATTTATGATGATACACACCAACTTCTCTTAACAATGTCTAAAGGATTCTTTAGTTTTATTTGATCATGGACACGTGAAAAGTGTTTTTGCCCAAACATCTTTCCAAAGCTTTATAATATCACTTGTAAAACCCAGTAAATATTGAATTGTCACACATACCCTAAAACATATTCACTGCTATAATATGATTCTTTCCATGTTCTTTTAAATAGGATATTGCTTTGCAAATTAAATATGGTATTCATATGATGTTCTCATTTAGTTGTACATTTTGGATACAATTTCTTCATTAAATAGTGAATAACAAGAATTGCTTTAACTTACAATATTATTTCAATAGAACAGTTAATATGGAAATTCATAAAGATTTTCTTTTATAAATAAATACTTAAAAACAATTTTTATTTTGTATTTAAAACATGATAAGAAATAATTAAATAAAAATATTAAATTTACATTATAAAAAGCATTTTTTGTTTGCCAAGGGATTTAAAGTAAACTTCTTTCAAAGGTCACACTTTTTTTATAATATATTATAACAATCGGAAGTAAGTGGGTATCGAATCTAACCGCAAACTACGATATCTGCTCTACAAGGCGCCATCCAGGCATTTAAACCTAGAAAAATTTATAGAGTAGGCAGATACGCGCTGTTAAGATTCCACTTTATTTAAATATTCCGATCGTTAGCCCAAGTCACTAGCTCAGCGGAGACGCAGAGATAAAAATCAATATCTTAATTTATATCTTAAATATCAATAAATAAAAGCCACTGCCAGAAATTAACACATAAAAATATTTATTTACGCACATATAAAATAACATTTAAATTTTGAGGAATAAGTTTAACATTTTAGATTTTTATATTAACTTTTAATTTTACATTTAACTAAGTTTCAATGAGTTTAATATTTTATTTAGATAGTCAAGTATGAATAGACTACATAGATCTGCATTTGAAAAGAAAATATTCTTCCCTGATTTAACCTTAGGCAACAAATTTCGCAACCAAACTGGCGCCAATCCATCTGATACATTCATGTATTCAATGTAGCATGATACGACAACACAAAATACTATACTGTCAGGAAATAAGTAGAAATAGAGAAGACATTGACTCTCCACCAACAGGAATGTTACATCTGTTGGCAAGTAGAACAATAAACAAAAAAACTCCATAGGAATGGACTGCGGTCTTCTGCCGACTTACAAACCCATCCATAGGCAAACAGAGGGTGTGTGGCGTATATCTATAATCCTGCCCGTAGCGGACCTCATACTACATCTACAATTACACAAATATATCCAATCCATTGAACCAATTCAACTACGAAATGAATAACCTAAGATTACCCTCCCTTAATATAACTTTACAAAACTATATAGCCATTCACGCCCGACTTAAATTTAACATTTAAATACGTTAGCACAGATGAATTTTATAAAATTTGTTTTAAAATGTTGAGTATAGATCAGCTGCACAGATTCCACGATCAAAAACATTCCAAATTAAACACAACCGATCAAAATACAAAGTCATCGATAAACGTCACTTGCATAGGGAATATACAAATCCCATTAGCATTCATCGTAAGATGCTTGCAGTGATATCGTTGACATATATTCTAATCGAATGTGAAAACCACAACATAATCAACCGCTAACGAATCTATGCAACGTCTATACCCAACCTAAATTTCATCATTTAAAATTTAAACAACAAATAATTTATACAATAAGAGAAAAAAAAAAAAATGGAAATGATTTTTATCAATCGGAAAACATATAAAATTAAACATTATTAATTGATTTTAAACTTAAAAGTCAGATAGAAGTTCATAAGCTTGAACGAAAGTTTTTAGTTATTTTTAAATTTAGAGTTCATGTCAATATAGCTTACAGTAGAAGAGTCCAGGTTTCTGCTTTTAATTGCCGCGACGCCTCCATTGGAAGATAATGTTCTGGAGATGGCAATAGCTAGTTCAAGGTATCACAGTCTTTTCATTTTTCTTTTTTAAATAGAGAGTGTGGTATGTGCGTCCTACCGCATCTCTCAAACACACAACGCTGGAACTATCAGAAAAAACTGTATTTCCCTTTTTATATTATCCACACGGATTCAATCAACAAAACGTCACTAATCCATCACTTTCGTTAGAGTCCGAGCCAAGGCTAAGTGCTTCCATTGGTCAAGCTAATTTCTCTTTTCTTCTTATCTATCTTTCATCAGATCATTTTAATTATACAAGAGCCCAAGGCTAGCTTGCTTTTCAAACAATTTATAAACAATCATTTCCATTTACAGATTACAAGAGTTAATTAATACCTGTTTTTATTTTTAAATCTTGTACTTTTTTTTTATAAAAAAGTACGTTCAAATACTTATTTATTTGTTTTTTTAAAAAAAAATATTTTTAAAGTTTGGCATCTGTGCGAATATATACGTTTAACAAACATTTTAATTTTAGCGTTTAGTTTTATACTTTTATTTGCGAACTTTTAAGTTTTTATTTTAAATTAATGTAACGACATATTTATATATCGTTACAATATATTATTGATTTATAACATTAATTTATTTTTGAATACCAAAAAACAAATAAAACTAGCATTGATGTTCTCATTATATGATGTCTTCATCACAAAGATTTGGACAAAAATACTTGTTTATCATAGTGTAAATTATAATAAAACCAATTTTTATAATGTTCAAACTCCACTTATAACTATTATGAAAATTTAAAATAGTTTAGCTATAGCTATTTTTTTTTTTTAACAAATGAATCAATAAGTAAATTAATTGTTTATTGTAAAATATGCAATTTATGTTTTTGGGTTGTTTTTTTTTACTATTTTTGAACATAGATGATCTATACTAAATAAGTGCAACTTAATATCAGAAGCAAAATTTTGAAAAGATAAAATATGCAATCAAAAGTGCAAACAAATATTTTATTTATTTTAGTGTATGTAATTATGATATCTCAGCAAAGTATACTACTAAAAAAGGCTGCTTAAAAGCAATCATCATTATTTCTTATTGCATGCATGAGTTTAAATATTAAAATAACTACAAAAGTAATTATGTATCAAAAAAATTGCTGGGATCATTATATCAATGCTTATCATCATCAATGATTTAGAGCTATCTGTATCATGATTATATTGCTATCAGTAACTGGTTATCATCATAAAAAATATACATAAGATCAGAGTGAACTTTACACCCTGTAAATAATTCTAAAGAGAATTATAGTGTAACAGTATGGAAAATTGGAAGTAATATCAGAGAGAAACTGCGATTGCAACGTTCCACAAATGGATGGCCATTTGTAACAGTACACCACATTAGGACTGAATTATGAGGAGATGGAAAACCATCATCACCTGCAAATAAACAAAATATAAAATTAAATATAAAAGGAATGAGCATGAAAAATCAGCACAGAACTAACAATAAGTTCACCAGCATTACATAGAAGTAATAATCATTCATCATCATGAATGATCAACAATAAAAATAAATTGACAGTCAATTTTGTGATTGTATTTAAAAGTAATCCACTATAGAACAGGCTAAATATTTAGCCACTGCCAAACCTAAGGCAGGAATACAAATAATAATTATCTGGATGCACATACTTAGATGCTTCTCCATCAAAATACAACAATAAATCAAATAATGCTAAGTACTAAAATATCCTGACCATCAGCAATGCTCTGGACCCTTAGTACCATAATGTACTGGCTAACTATATACCGAATTTTTAAAGAAGTCATAAAATAAAATGGGATGCATGGACTTTAAAGTATATCTTTTTTGTACCAACCAGGATCATCATAATCTGGCTTTTCATAGCACAATCTAAACCCCTTCTCCATATAACTTCCATACAAATCTAGATCAGGAAGTAAGAATTCTATAAACTATTAATGTGAGTAAGAGATAAAGAAAGCAATTTATTATAAATGACTTCAAATAAATCTCAGGTTTACCCTATTATAAGTAAATAGTTTTATTTGTATCATTTAAAAAAATCCTAGAATATTAATTAAGCTGTCATGAAATAAAGTAGCACACACTTCAACTTATGAAACAGGAATTGAATAGAATAAGACTAAAAAATATATTTTTTAATTTATTTCATAACTAATTGACTAACAATAAACAAAAAAAAATGATATTATAGTATGAAATTTTAAACATCCATCCCATCAAAAAATATATTTTCATAAAAATTATAATCAATCGATTTATATTCATAAATTAACTTTTAATTATTAAGTTATTTCTTTAAAATAACTAAGATATGGAAAAAGAACACTTTCAAAATCAAAGATAACAATTTTTAATTTACCTTAATTTATCTTTTGTTAAGTTTTTAGGAGGGAAATTGAATGAAAAAAGAAAAAACATGTTTAAAAAGAAATTAAATTTTCTAAAAACCTTCATAATTTTGAAGAGAAAATTGACTGGATTGTAAGAAAAATATGTCTTACAATTTGAAAACATTAACTTAATGAAAATATTTAAAATGATCAATTTTTTCAAAAAAAAAATTAGTACTTTTGTATAAAAAAAATTTTTTTTCTATTAATAAAAATACACTATGCACGCACAAAAAATACCTTTAACCATGGTTTTATTTTTTTTCTGTGGAGTTTTTCCCAATTATAATTTCCAGTTGTTTTCTTCTTGAAGGCTTCTACACATGAACATGATTAATTTATCTTTTTTCTGGTGTGCAGTAATTCAATCCATTTTCTTTTAATAAATTTCCCAGGTAAGATTAATACAGACAGAGATTAATGCTCTTGGTACTCTAAGGGGATAATTTCTCTATATTTTTATTCCAGTGAAGACAGATTACATGGAGGAAGATGATGTCTAGCTTTTATCTGAATTTTGCAAATGGTTTTCATTGTACAAACCATTTTTATGACTAAACTCATAGTATGCTATAAGCTTGATTAAAACTTCTGCTTCTCTCTTCATCAGTTGGATTAAAACTTGACTACTCTCTCTTCAACAGCTAAATTAGAAATAAATTTGGTAAAAGCCTGAAATCTGGGCGCGGCCGCTTGGGGCATTGTTTACGTGTCAAAACACATAAAAATGCCGTTTCGGCGGACACGGCCTTACAGGTTAATACAACATTTACGTATTGTATTAACCCATTGAGCTAGGCCGCTTTACATGACATCGCACAAAAATATTACGGCCTGTTTTGTGCTTCGAAGCTATTTACGCTTATTCGTTCTTTTCATAGCTGATTACCATATCGCTTGAGGGTATTTAAATTTCAGTGCGGTATGACTTTTTCAAATCTTCGTAATAGAGTAATGTCATTTCGATTTAAAAAATGTTAATTATTAAGAATTGTCATATGGTCCCCACCTTCCCGAAAAAAAGGTTAATATGTAAAAAAATTGGCAAAGTGTATGTTCGAACAGGCTTCGACAAAGCTCATGCGCTAAGTCAAGTTTCAGCATGGTGGGGAAAATATTCGAGACCACTAAAAGATCTGAGACGAACTTGCAATTTTGAAACTTTTCTTCAGATAAATTGCCGAGTACAGAAAGTGGGTGAGATTGTGTTTTTTTTTTTATTTTGTCAGGCACACGTAATGTCCACTTTTTATTACAGCAATAAAATCGAATAAATAATTTTAGAAAGTCCAAAGGTTGTGTTCTTTTTTTTTTGTTTTTTATTTCATTCGAAAATGACAAGTATTTGGATTCAATTTTTTGCAGCGGGTTTAAAATAAATGACGACTTTGGTTGACTATTTGTTAAGAATAACAAATTACGAAATACATCCCACCTCCACCCCCAAAAGCAGTTTATTGTAGAAGGCTAAAAAAAAAAGGTAATTCGAATGAAATAGAAATCAAAGTAAAAAGTGAGAAAAGGTTGTTTCAAAAAAAGAAAAAAAAGGTTAAATTCTTGACTTTTTGGTTACAATTCTTTTTCCGAGTGTGGGTGGGAGTTTGAAAACAATTTTTGAATCGGAAAAAACACAAAAGTAAATTTGGATTTAATATTAAGAAAAACAATTACGTCAACCAAAAATAAATCAAAATTCGAAACAAGTCCCAAAGTTGATTCTTCTCTTTTTTCAGCGCTGTTAAAATAATTGACTATTTTTGTTGCCTTTTTGTTAATAATAAACAGTACGAATTCCCCACCCCCCAAAAAAGCTGTTTCTTGTAGTAGCCAAAAAAAAGAGCTAATTCAAACATAATCTAAATCAAAGTGATAACAAGTTGTGTTTAAAAAAAAAAGTAAAATTAATAATATTGTATTAACCCATTAGCTAGGCCGCTTTACATGACATTGATTACCGATACGACTTTTTGAAATCTCCGTAGTAGAGTAATGTCATTTCAAGTTAAAAAACGTTGTTAATTATTAATAATTGTCATATTGTCCCCACCCTTGCCTAAAATAATGATAATGTGTGAAAAATTGACAGAGGGTATGTTTGAACACGGTTCGACAAAACTCACGCGCTAAGTCACGTTCAAGCGTTTAAAATATACGAGATCAAGAAAATGTCTGCTAATAAGGCGCATTTTTTTAAATATTCACAATTGCCGTGTACGGAAAGAGAGGCAGTTTCATTTTTCCAGACACATAATGTGCTACCAAATACTAGACGATGCGAGTGTGGAGGAAGTACAAAATTGTATTTGTTGAAAAAAATATTTCAATTTAGATGTCTTTCGCGTTTGTGTAAGCGAAGATATTCCATCCGTAATAATACTTGGTTGGACGGTTGCAAAATTCCCTTTGTAAAAGTTCTAAGACTCGTTTATTATTGGAGCCGTGATCAGATGACGCTTAACAACATACACACAGAGCTTAACATGTGCAGAAGCGCTGTGTCGGAGTGGACTATTGGTTTGCGAGAACTCTGCCATGAGAGCCTGTCTTCCAGACCCTGCAGTCAAATCGGTGGCCCCGGTCTGATAGTAGAAGTAGATGAGACAATGTATAGTCGAAGAAAAAACCACCAGGGTAGGATACTACCACAACAGTGGGTGTTTGGTGGTATTTTTCGCTAGAGTGGTGTAACGTTTATTTATATACGTTACAAATATATTGGCATTGGGTAAAAAAAAAACTAAAAGATAAAAGTGGATTTAAAATTTTGTTGAGTAATTTTTTTGTAAAAAAAAAAACATACAATGAGGGTTGAATTATTCTTCTTATTTTTTTTTTATGTGATTAGTAATAACAGTAATTGGAGAGAACAAAAGAATTCCAAAAGCAAGTAAAAAAAGATAAGCTGAAAGTAGAAATACTCAAATTAATTAAAGATGGCCGAAAACTTGAAGAAAATAAAGACTTTATTACATAAAATTTATAAAGACTGGATAAGATTAAAAAGGCATGGTACTAGCATGCGCAGAAGTCCTGAAAACTGGATATAAAAAGGAGGGATCCAGTTGAAGGAAGGTCTTGTTCATTTTGTTTCTCTAGTTGGTCTTGGATAACATTAATATATCCAAGATCGCTCTTCGCTGAAGGAATTCGGCATGTCGCAGTGAACCGGAGCTTCTGAAGATATCGGACCTAATGATGTATACCAGGAAAAGCCTTTGTGACCAACTGGGGAAATGGACCACAAGATCAAGCAATAACCAAAAGGCCGAGCTCATTATAACCAAAAAAACTATGCATAGTTATCTACTACTGAATTCATGAAACATACCGGTAAGAATAATTATCCTGATTGTGACAAAGTTAACTATTTAAAACTACTCGTAAAAATATACGTATAAAAGAATCCCGATAGTGACTTTAATTTTTCTATATGAGAGACTCTTATTTAACCAAGAACTTTTTGTTTATTTTAACTAATATTTATATTTTCTGGATATTTCCCACCTGAATTAAATGAGTTCTCTCCAAGGTATTAATTAGCTACTTAACATGAAGTATTTTAGTTTGTCAAAATTAAAAATATTTCTAATATCAATTCTCATTTGTGCGTTATTAATAATAGTTATTATTTTTTATTATTAAATTTATTTTTAGTGTAATAAGATTTAAACGTAAGTTACCTTTGCCAATATGTTTCAATACGCCCAGGACTAATAATCGTAAAAACCATTCATTCTCATTACGGTAGAATTACCGCCCCTTAAAAAAAATATAATAAAAATCTTTTTATTTTTTTTTTGTTTTACAACTTGCGAGAGGTGCTGGCGACATATTTCAGCGGATTCTTAGGAATTCTGGCGCCCATAGTAAATAAAATTAAAATTTGATTTTGTCAATAGCACAATTCGTAACAATTAATAGGCTGAAGTTGATCAGGAAAAATAGCTGTGTTTTTAGAATAGAAATACAACTTTCTTCTTTTTTGACATAGCTTGATCAACTCACGCGCAGTTTATATTAGCGTGTAAAGGCCTAGCAAAACGAAAACGTTACAGTGGAGAATGTTCTGTGCACTGTGTTCCATCTCGCTCTGCGGCTACACTCTTGCAATCCATCAATGACAATATCAAGATAGGATTGACAATCTTTTCCGATTGCTGGAGGGGTTACAAAACTACAGAACTGAAGGCCGCTGGGTTCCAACACCTAACAGTCAACCACCGATACCACTTTGTGGATCCTACCATGGGCGTTCACACACAAAATATTGAGCGTCTTTGGGATCTTTTGAAAAAAGAAAACAAAAAGAAAAGAGGAACTGACAGAAAGTTATTGGATAACTACTTGTCAGAGTTCATATGGAGAAGAATGCACAAGGATGAAGATCTATTTCTATCCATCCTATCTGAGATGGCTGTTGCAAATAAACAGTAGACTGTTTTTGTTTTTTTTTTAATTAAATAGATTACATAAGTAAATAAAAATTATTTTCAAAAAAATACAGTTTTTGTATTTTTTTTTTTTGTAAGGTGATTATAAATTGACACAAACCATATTTTGATTCTCTTTTTTTTTTTTGTTAATAATAATGGCAAAGTAAAAAAGTTTATTTTAGATAGGTAGGGGGAAAATATATTTTATGCGAGGGTAGGGGTGTAATTTTGATTGAATATTAATAAAAACAATTACGACAACTAAAAAGTAAATAATTGGAAACAAGTTCAAAAGTTGATTATCTTTTTTTAGCGCTGTTAAAATAATTTACTACTTGTGTTTAGTTTTTATTAATATAATAACAGTACGAAATCACCCACACCCACAAAAAACAGCTGTTTATTGTAGTAGCCAAAAACAAAAAAGAAAGGCTAATTCAAACATAATTAAAAACAAGTTGTTTTAAAAAAAAGTAAAAAGGGAAAAATAATAGTCAAGCAAAAAAAAATTAGAATTAAGTCTAAACAATTCGCAAGAAATTGTATTCTTTTTTTTTTTGGCTCTGGGATTAAAAGAAATATTTTGACGTCATGAAACGATTCAAAGTTTTAAAATAATAAAAACAAAAAAAATTACATTACAAAAATTTGTTGAAAAATTTGGACAAAAAATAAAAAAAAAAACGAAAATGAATATAAAAATTTATTTAATAATAAATAAATCATATTATAAATAAAATTAAAATTGTTTTAATCAATAAATAAAAAATGTATTAAAATTAAAAAAAAAAATTGCGGCCCGGTAACGTTATATTTCATTGATTTTGTCTAGCATCAATGCTCCAAGCGGCTTTGCCCGGATTTCATGCTTTTACCCTAAATTTTTCTCTTATTGTCTTTTTTGGCAGCTGGATTAAGACTTAACTGCTCTCTTTTCAACAGCTAAGTTAGAAATATTTTTATCAGATACTTGGTCTTCTGACTTATTCATGCCTCTATTATTTTTTTTTACAACTATTTTGCCTACAAGCCAATCACATTCTGTCTCTAACCTAATAATTTTTATAACAACCAATTAGGTAAATTTTTTCACATGTAATTGTTCAGCTATTTCCATCCTTAATCATAAACATTGAAAAACAAATCAAGAACTTAAATTAATATCATAAAATTCTAGGCATTTCTTTCTAATTAAAAAAATTTTCTTGCAAAAAAAGAAATCAAAGTGATCAATTAATTACAGTGATTTGATTTTTTGTAATGAAAAGTGATAAAAAGCAAAGAAAAACAACAATTTTAATTAAAAATAAAATTTACCAAAAGCATTAAATTTTTTCTTTGTTTTTTTTTTTTAAAAAATACTCTTAAACATAAAACTTTCTCTCTCTTAAATTATTAAAATTAAATAATGTACTAAAAAGTGAAAGTTTTTCTTTATTTGTCTTGGTATATATATATATTTTTAAAAATTAAAACAACTAGTAAGTAAATAAAATTATTGAAGAGAGAGAACAAAATAAATTATTTATATGATTTTACTTTTCTCTCTCTTTTACCAACATTTACATTACTTATTAAAATATGCATATTATAATTTAAAAAAAGGTTTGACAATTATTTAAAAAAATGTATAGAATGTTCCTACTATCATGTGAGAAGTAAAATAAAATATTTAACTAATTTCATATTCCTTATTATTATAAAAAAATATGCATGGGAAAATTAAATATTATTTTTCTGTTAATTAAATAAACCTAAACTGAACCTAAGGAATATGCTGCCAACTTATCTAATTATTTTTAATGCAGCTGCGTAGTCAATTAGTTACAGTACAGATGTACACATTAACATATATAGTTAATTCTAATCTAGTTTGGGATAACAATCAATGGTGCTGAACACAAAGCAAAGTTATATATAACTTAATCTATTCTAATATTAAATAAACTTCACTGAAATAACTAAAATAATGATTAATAAATTTATTGATCAATTAGTAATAGCAAAAAAAAAAAGTCTAATAAATTCTTGATCTTACAAATAGATCATAAAGATGTATATGAGAGATGATGACCTGGCTCAAATGATGAGTGCTGGTTCAGCATGAAATGCATCTTGGGGGTTATTTGTCTTTTATTGTATCTTTATTTATATGAAATAAAAAAGAATGGAGAAATATGGAAATTGTCTATCTATAAAAAAGATATTACGCATGGGAGAAGGAGAAACATAAATAGCCATGTGTATGTGCTGAAAATCAGATATATTAATCTTTAACTTGAATTAAAGTTTATATCTGTGCTAGAGAAAATCTCTAGTTTAATAAATGATTAATAATAATCATTATGTGTTTATCAAAAAGTTGATAACGTAAAAGTTGGGAGTTGAGTAAATTGAACTCTTTACATAAATAATCTTCATATAATAAAGATGTATATGAGAGATGATGACCTGGCCCAACTGATGAGTGCTGGTTCAGCACGAAGTCCATCTTGGGGGTTATTTGTCTTTTATTGTATCTTTATTTATATGAAATTATTTATGAAATAAAAAAGAAGGGAGAAGTCTATCTATAAAATAGATCATTCTGATTTTGACTATTTACAAATATCAGAAAACATTTGTATATATTTTAAAAAAAAAGTAGTAAATGATTTAACATGGCTCAAATTATATTTTATATAAATACATTAATTATAAGAGGCCTTAAATAAATATATATATAGGCCCACACATAAATGACTAATTATTATTACTTTCAATTACTATTCAGGCCAACAAAATATAATTAAGTGTTAAACTATAAATAATATGAACACATGTGCATTAATTTTTATATACAAATAATATTTCTATTTTTAATATCAACTTGATTTTAAAATTATTTTTAACAGCATATATTGATTCATTTCCTGTGTAATATAAAAAAAAAAAACATATTTGCCAATTTTATTACATATGGAATAACAAAATTTAAAGAAAATAAAATTAAAGCTTCTATTCCATGAAGGCTTTTAAACTTTCATTGATAAGTCATTTTTTATTTTTTTTGTCAGGAACTTTTTCTTATTAATTGACTAATTTTTAAAAGTTGTTCACTTTTAAAACAAATCACTATAATATAGCTTAATGAAAGATTTTTTCTTTTGAGCATGTTTTCATTGACTATGGAGCTATTGTTAAAAGAATAGATCTTTATTAATATATATTTTACTTACGAGTCAGTTTTTTCAATCTATTCATATTGTGACAGTCAAATGATGTATGTTGGTTTAACCCAGTTCGAATACTAGGCGAAAGTACCTCGAGGCCATCCATACGCAAGATATTAAATCAAGAATACTATGACCTCTGCCCTATTTGCCTATTCTCGAGGCTAATTAATGAACAAACAACATTATCTGAGACACACATAAATTATTTTCTCACCGGCCACAAAGCTTAGCAACAGAGGTAGAGACATGGACGGGAACACCTACGGAGCTAAATAGTTAAATGTGCAATAAAAGTACTAAGAAACATGTGTTTTGCGTGCCTGGATCATTAGAAAAGTAAAATAAAGCATTATAATAAAATTTGGAAACTCAAGCTTTTTATAGTTAAATAATATGTTTAATTAACAACTTTAAAATATGAATAATGATTTAATGGCCTCCGTTATTTTCCTAAATTAATGAAAACTAATTAGACAATAAAAACAGATTAATATGTTTGCGGTCTAAATCTTTTCTTCCCAATTTTATTAAAATTGTCAACCCGAATCTCCTCGATAAAGTACAATAATAGAAATCTTTCGCAAAGCATTTTCTAATTGCTTTGCGCTAAAAACAGACAGTTTAAAAAATTTTTAAAACATATATAGCTAAATCATATATACGTAATAAGCTACTGGCGGACAAAAGAGGCGTTATTGAGGAGATCAAGTTGGCAAACAAAGGAAACTTACTCGTATGGAATTTAGAAACATAAATAAAATTGGAGATTTTAAATGAAAAAAATTAACTTTTAAACTTAACCGCTATGGAATACAAAATATTTACACATGTTAGTAATGAAGAATAGCGAAGGAAAAAAGGTTAAATATAGATAGATGATCACACATATATATATTTAAGAGTCTAATAAAATGGTTACATTACAAATATCATTAAATAAAATAATTCATAATATAATTCAATTAAGAAAGGTATGAACAAAAGGGTAGAAAGTAAATAGTTCAATGGAGGAGAGATATGATTACCGTCCTGGTTTCTTGCTCCTGTTCGTCGGCATCATGGCTTGATCCGACCGTCGATAGGTATTTGTCCGGACAATGAAAATGGAAATATGTAGGATGGTTTCACGAAAAGTCCTACAGACATGGCACAGAGTTCAGATCACTATTAGGTGGATACTACGGCATTTTGGATGGTATATAGGAATCTCGGCGATAGGCAAAGCTATTTATTTGCCTAGCCAAGCATAGTAGAATCCATCAAATTCATATGACTTTTAGCTTGAGCATGTTCAAACTTCTCCATGATTTTGAAGACGACAGTTGTATAACTTTTTGGAATAAAATCTCAACAAGCAAAAGCAAAATCTGCCAAGAGTTCTCCCAAGAGAAATCTGAATGGAAATCTCAGAAGGGAAATCTGAATGCCAGCAAGAAAACTCTGAATAACCAAGTCTTTTGTTCTCACTTTTATTTATACCCTCTTTGTCAGCTACCTTCTATTGTTTGTATGATCTTAGATCTTGATAAGCCCCCATGCTCCTTTGTTTCAAGGTAACATTTTCTAAAAATAACTTTTACTTTTTTACTCTAAATTTCTTTCTTTAAACTTTGAATTTTATTAATTAAAAAAGAAAGAGAAGGCCATCTTTAATTTGCCTTGAATGGGCTAATTAATTAAAAATATACATTCTTTTAGAAAATGTTGGCGGGCTTATCTCAAAATCAAATCATACTAAATATTTTAACAAGATTTAAAAAGAAAAATACATTCTTATTTCTTTTAATAAAATAAGCATTTTATTTCAGCAGAATTTTGCATTAACTCATATATATATATATACGCTTGACGTATATATATGTTTGACTAATAGGTTTTACAAGTAATTTTTATTAACAGAAATTTAATCTTTGAATGGAATTTATTTAACACGAAATATTTAAATGCAATACAAATTTAATAAGCATAATTAATTTTAGCTTTAATGCAAAACCCTGCTGATATTGGACTATAAACTTAGTTCAGGCCTACAATACTAACTAAGTTTATAGGAGGCTGTGAAGCATGGATTGGACTTCAGATCCATTGCTTCATTTCCCAATAGTTAGTGAGCAAAAAAAAATGTTAAAAAAAATGCTGTTGCTTCAGGTCAGAGGTAAAAATTTTGTGCCAGGTGAGTTCAAGCCTACTCTTTATTTGCTGTAATATTTAATTTGTTACTGACTAACAGTCTTTCTTTCTTTTACTATATAACTAATGGTTTATCCATAATTCAATCTCCTGTATCTTAAATCAAGTCCGTGTTGTTTTTAGTCTAACAAGTTATATTTATCTTTTTAACTTCTAAATTTTCCGGGGTCTGGTGGTATGCAAGGTTTTATGTTTGGAGCATTATACCGTCTTTGTATGCTGTGACTATCTTTCAACCTAAAAGCATTTTCTCCACACTTCTTTTTTAACGCATATGGACCTTTATATATTGGGAAGAACTTTTTAACTTTCCTCCATGCTTGGTTTCCTTTCCTGAATTTATATTGCCGGTTTCGATTCTTGCAATGCCGAGCCATATGTCTTAATTTTTCCCTTGCCTTCTTTTCTTGCTCAGTCATGTTCTGGACTTTGACACAGATTTTCAAGCTATCTAGGTGGTGTCTAGGGTTCCCACCCGGTTCTTCTCTAAAACATTTTATGTTGCTAATCTTTGCCACAGGAGTTATAGTATTGATTACTGTCGCAGTAAAGATTTCACTGTCTTGTTGCACCTGGATTTGGTTCAACAGCTGTTGATCATTTGTTTTTTTACTCTCCTCAATCATTTGTCCAGAGAAATCCGACTGGTGAGTGGCTTCGCCTGTTTCATAATCATTCGAGGATTTCATATCAGTGTCGTCTTGATTTTGAGTATCATCTTTTGGTAATGCTTCTGTTACAATACTCTGTTCTTGATGGAGTTCCATATGTGCCTCCAAATGGTTCAATCTTTGCAATGTAATATTCATGAATTTTTGGAACATGTTCATCATCATTTCGTTTTCGTTGCTCATTTCTTTGATGAAATCTTCCAAATTGTATTTTTGGTCACTATGAGTACATATCGACCTATAAACTTCGCCTCTCTTCTGTTCCTCCATTTTTGCCTACTATTGGCTATTTTGCTAGACAACAAACATCTTATTTCTAAAACGTATTTTAATCTTTTATAAAATAGATAAGTATATTATATCACGTGTATCTAGGAGCTATATCCTTCTGTATATCAAAAAAAAATTTAGTTCTTTCTAAAATTATAACTATCTGTTTTATTAGTTTTCAGAAATTAACTTTGCCTACCTCACGAGGTCCTATCTTAAACCTGTGCCTATATGTATCTGTTTGTACATGGAAAACAATATAAAATCCTGCCATGTCTGTTTTTAATAACTATACTACATACTATTCTCCTCACTTTATTTATTTCTATATTTCATTTAAATGTCACTGCTATGTTAATATAATTCAAATAACCCACTTACAACTTGACCTGGCTTTCTCTGACACCTGAAACAACTAAAAAATGCATTTACATTAGTACAAGTATATATATAAAGAAATATGTGAGCAAAATATACATATGTCATGTTTAAAAATTATTTTGGCTCACTACACATACATTTTTATTTTGATCATCTACCTCCTATAGTTTGTTTATTGGTATTCCGATATGAGAAATTACACTTGCCGACAAATTTATTTGATGGGGGCGCCAGTCGACAAGACAATGGCCATATCAAATATACATATTAATGGATAATGACCCAAGCACACATTGATAAGGTTTATAAAGTTTAAACGCGATTAAAATTTATTTTGAGTTTCACTTCACTTTCAAAAATAAAAAATCTCTGCATGAATAAGTAAATGGTATTCTAAATGACAATATTAAGTCTAAGACGTATACAACTCAGTAAGATAACATGTCTGACCTGGGTTTGAAACCACGCTACCGTTTTGGTCACGACACAAAAAAAAAATTCAAACAGCCAAAATACAATTAACAAAACAAAAAAAAAATACAACAAAAAAATTAAAATAAAATAAAATCCCGTGATAACCGCCACTCCGAATTATGAACCTGGGATCGAAACCAACTACCATTTTGGTCACAACCCGAAATAGATTAACAATTATCAAGAAATTTTACAGAAAATGCATTGAGATCAAAAACTGTTTCAAAAACATTTATATAAAAACGGATTTTACCGAACTATAACGAAATGTATACCATATACACCCATATATATGAATATGTACATATTAAATAAGCATATATAGGACTAAATATAAATATACAAACAGATATACCTATACAAATATTTCTTTTTTTATCATGTACATGACTTTATTAAAAAGATTTGTCATATTGCAGACCGCATACTCCTATTATTTCAGGCTAGTAAACGCTGGTCGCAAATATAACACGGAAACAATGATTGCAGACATAGACCTATTATTTCAGGTTACTCAGCAACTCTAAAGTGTAAGGGGTCTTCACCTAAAAGGTTACTAAGGGGGTCTTCACCAAAAACAATCACTAAAAAACAAGGGCTTCACCTAACGGTTACTCAAAGGGGTCTTCAACTAATGGTTACTCAATAAATGATTCAATAGCATAATCTGAATTGAGGGAAAAAAAATCTTAACTAAAGGTGGCTGACATATATGTTATACAAAAATATATCTTATATATATATTTATTAAAACGAACATACGCATTTACTTTTTGTAAAGTTGAAAATTAAGTTTGCTATTATTGAAACAAACGGGAAAGGTAACTACAAAATATTTAAGAGTGAAAAAAAAATTTTGCATGATTAAAATTATTCATTAAAGAAATGAAACGCAGAGAAAGTGAAAAAAATATTTGCTAACACCGTACGTTGACACGTGTTAATCTGAACTTATCAAACTTTTTGATCTTAGAAAAAATTTCTATTAACGGAAAAAATGTTATCTATTAGATCTTTACAAAAATTTATACAAACGGGGAAAAAAATTCTATTATCTAATTGTACTTTTTACCAAAATATTAATTAACACACTGAATATACACTATAATTCGAAAAAACATTATTATTTCAAAACTTCTCATGTTTAAGCAGTACTAAAGTAACATAAAGTACGAAAGCTATTTTAAGAGAGGGCGGGTGGATATATATTTGACACTTTCGCCTCATCGAAGCTATCTACTTTATACGACAAAAAAAATATGGCGAACTGGCCATGACAAAACTACTTATTAGGGAAAAAAATTGCTTTAACTCTGAAATCTTCTTTTCTAATCACAAAAAAAAATAACTAACGGCATGTTAACTTTTTAAATATAAAATATTCATTTCATATATATACTAAACTCGGAAAAAAAAATTTTACTTTATGACACATTTAACTTGTTAATTAATTTTTTAAAAAAATGACATTTTGCTCACATTAGGAAACAAAACTCGGAAAAATTATACATATATTTTTATATAAATATATTAGACTAAAACAAACTTCTCAGGGTACTACTACTTTTTTTTTTTTTTAAAAAAATGACATTCGTCCACGGCGACAACTCGAAGCAAAAAAATTCTACGTATAACTAACTATTATTTCGTGTTATTTAAAAAAATCATTATATATATGCGTACAAACCCGAGGGAAAAAAAATTCTACATATATATTATTCATTAATTTAAAACAGAAGAAAGAAAAAACATTATACACATATACAAATGTTATACAGGGCATTGCAGGGTATGGAAAATTTCGAATAGCCACACGATGGTTGCCAGAATGCGGAAAAAAAATTTTTACTGTGACAGTCAGATGATATATGTTGGTTTAACCCAGTTCGAATACTAGGTGAAAGTACCTCGAGGCCATCCATACGTGAGATATTAAATCAAGAATACTATGACCTCTGCCCTATTTGCCTATTCTCGAGGCTAATTAATGAACAAACAACATTATCTGAGACACACATAAATTATTTTCTACCAGCCACAAAGCTTAGCAACAGAGGTAGAGACATGGACGGGAACACCTACGGAGCTAAATAGTTAAATGTGCAATAAAAGTACTAAGAAACGTGTTTTGCATGCCTGGATCATTAGAAAAGTAAAATAAAGCATTATAATAAAATTTGGGGCTGCAGAAAGGAGTTTGCTATTAACTGAAAGGAGACCCTTTGATTCCTCTTGGAGGCCTTAAAGGAACCGAGCAGGGCAAATTCCTAATGTCCACTCCATACGTTCTTGTCGTTGCAGCTGTTATTACTATATGTTTATTCATATAGTATACGAACATAGATGGGCTGCTCACCAACACGCATTAGCCAGCGTGGTGAGTTTATTGGCTTTTTACCTCTGAGTTTAAGATCAAGAAACACCATGGTCTGTCTTCTCAGTGCAGGCAGAATGAATGTTTGTGTAAATGATAAAGATTTTTCCCAATTATACAATTATGACAGACAAAAATAAAGCATGGCCCTTAATCCCAGGAGGCTGTAAAGTCACCAACCAAGGCAGCGGTTGGTGGCCGAAGGCGGAGGGTGCTAAGAATATCCTGGAGGCGGACCCAGGCTGCCATTTGATGACGACTTTTTATTTAGGTACTTACAACTGCAGTCACTTTCAAGTGAAGGAAGATTGCAAGAATTAGAAGAAGAACTCTCTTATATTAAATGGGATATTATTGGACTTTGTGAAGTTAGAAGAAAAGGTGAAGAGAAAATTGATTTAAAAAGTGGACATATGCTCTATTATAAAGGCACAAATATTGGAAATACAAGTGGAGTAGGATTCATTATAAATAAAAAGTGGAAGAACAATATTGTGGAGATTGATGGTGTATCAGACAGAGTGGCAAGATTAGTTATACAACTTAATAGCAGATATCAAATGCAGATAATTCAGGTTTATGCCCCAACAAGTTCTCACAGTGATGAAGTAGTAGAAGATTTTTATATGGATGTACAAAAGGCTTTTGATCAGAGTAAACAACATTTTAAAATTGTTATGGGAGATTTTATTGCTAGAATTGGTAAACAAATGAAAGATGAAAGTGTTGTAGGTAATTTTGGTTATGGTAATAGAAATGAGAGAGGACATAGACTTGTGGAGTTTGCAGAGAAGGAAAAACTTTATATTATGAATTCTTTTTTTGAGAAAAATGTTAGAAGGAAATGGACATGGAAGCATCCAAATGAAGGTACAGCAGAATTGGATTATATTTTGACTAACAGGAAATACATATTTCAAGATTGTAATGTTCTTAATAAATTTAACACAGGAAGTGATCATCGATTAGTAAGGGGTAAGATACATGTTAATGTAAAACTAGAGAGACAAAAATTATTAAGAAAAAACTATATTTACAGTTGATATTTCTAATCTTCAGAAACATTCTAATGAATTTAAATTAGAACTTACAAATCGGTTTCAAGTATTAGTAGATTTTGAACATGATTCAGATTTGAATGAAATTAATATGAAAATAACTGATACACTTTTAAAAACTGCAACAAAGATAGCTGGTAGAAAAAAGCAGCAATTGACTAATAAAATTTCTACTGAGACTAGAGAACTTATGAAGAAAAGAAGGAATATGAAGTTATGCAAGAATGATGCATTAAAAAGAATTGAATATCTCGAATTTTGTAAAATGGTGTGGAAAAGAGTTGAAAATGATATAAGAAAGTATAACTGTGAACTAGCAAGAAAAGCTGTAGAAGAAAATAAAAGTCTTAAGAATGTAAAACAACATTTTGGTATTGGTAGGAAATTTATATCTGCAATAAGGAAAAAAGATGGAATTATTACTAAAAAGAGGGATGACATTATGAAATTGGTAGAAGATTTTTATCAAGAATTATATAGTAATAAAGAACAAGTACCTCCTATATCTATTACATCTTCCGAATTGCCCAGAATTTTAAATGAAGAAGTGAGAAATGCAATTAAATGTATGAAAAAAGGAAAGGCTCCAGGTAATGATGGAATTATAATTGATATATTAAAAGAAGCAGGTGAAGAAACAGAAAAAATATTAGCAAAGTTATATACCAAATGTCTAAATGATAAAGATGTACCGGATGATTGGAAGAATGCAGTAATAATATTAATATTTAAAAAAGGTGATAAAGAAGATATTAGAAATTACAGACCTATCAGCCTTTTATCAGTTTTATATAAAATTTTTACCAAGATAATTACAACTCGTCTACAGAGAACCTTGGATTTTCACCAACCAAGAGAACAAGCTGGATTTAAAAGTGGTTTTAGTACAGTAGATCATATTCAAGTATTGAGAGAAGTTATAGAAAGGACAAATGAATTTGAGTTGTCATTATGTTTTGGATTTGTAGATTATGAAAAGGCATTTGATTCTATAAACATTTCTTCAGTGATTAAAGCATTGGATCATCAAGGTATAGATCCAGGATATTGTCATATTTTAAAGAATATTTATAAAAATGCAACAGCAACAATTAGATTACATAATGATACTGGGAAAGTCAACATTGAGAAAGATGTAAGACAAGGTGACTCCATATCTCCAAAACTTTTTACAGCAGTGCTGCAAGAAGTATTTTGTAAATTAAAATGGGAAACTAAAGGAGTGAAAGTAAATGGAGATTATTTAAGTCATTTAGATTTCGCAGATGATGTAGTTGTTTTTGCAAATAATGCTTCCGAGCTGCAGGAAATGTTGCAGGAGTTATCAGATGAAAGTAGGAAAGTAGTACTAAAGATAAATGTTAAAAAGACTAAAGTAATGTTTAATCGATTTGCTCAAAATATGAAAATAAAGATTGATTATGATGAATTAGAAGAAGTTAAGAGTTACAAATACCTTGGTCAGATTATTAATACAGATGGAAACATAATAGAGGAAATTAATCATAGAATTAAACTTGGTTGGAGTGCTTTTGGTAGAAATAACTTGATATTAAAAGGAAATATGCCTATGTGTTTGAAAAGAAAGGTTTTTAACAAATGTGTTTTACCAGTTCTTACTTATGGATCTGAGACTTGGACACTTAATAGAAGATCAATACAGAGACTTCAGACCACTCAAAGAAGTATGGAGAGATGTATGTTGGGAGTAACAAGAAGAGATCGAAAACGCAATGTATGGGTAAGAGAACAAACAGGTGTTACTGACCTCATTGAAAAAATTAAAAGATTGAAGTGGAGTTGGGCTGGACATATTGCTTGAAGCGATGATAATAGATGGACAATTGAAATTTTAAACTGGATTCCAAGAGATTGTAAAAGACCCAGAAGGAGACCACATGTAAGATGGATGGATGAAATAAGAAAATGTGTAGGGGTGATGTGGAGAAGAGAAGCTAAAGATCGGAGAAGATGGATTAAACTTGGAGAGACCTTCATCCTGCAGTGGATTGATAATGGTTGATAATGATGATGATCAATAAAATTTGGAAACTCAAACTTTTTATAGTTAAATAATATGTTTAATTAATAACTTTAAAATATGAATAATGATTTAATGGCCTCCGCTATTCCCCTAAATTAATGAAAGCTAATTAGACAATAAAAACAGATTAATATGTTTGCGGTCTAAATCTTTTCTTCCCAATTTTATTAAAATTGTCAACCCGAATCTCCTCAATAAAGTACAATAATAGAAATCTTTCGCAAAGCATTTTCTAATTGCTTTGCGCTAAAAGCAGACAGTTTAAAAATTATTTAAATTGTATATAGCTAAATCATATATACATAATAAGCTACTGGCGGACAAAAGAGGCGTTATTTAGGAGATCAAGTTGGCAAACAAAGGAAACTTACTCGTATGGAATTTAGAAACATAAATAAAATTGGAGATTTTAAGTGAAAAAAATTAACTTTTAAACTTAACCGCAATGGAATACAAAATATTTACACATGTTAGTAATGAAGAATAGCGAAGGAAAAAAGGTTAAATATAGATAGATGATCACACATATATATATTTAAGACTAGTCTAATAAAATGGTTACATTACAAATATCATTAAATAAAATAATTCATAATATAATTCAATTAAGAAAGGTATGAACAAAAGAGTAGAAAGTAAATAGTTCAATGGAGGAGAGATATGATCACCATCCTGGTTCCTTGCTCCTGTTCGTCGGCGTCGTGGCTTGATCCGACCGTCGATAGGTATTTGTCCGAACAATGAAAATGGAAATATGTAGCATTGTTTCACGAAAAGTCCTACAGACATAGCACAGAGTTCAGATCACTATTAGGTGGATACTACGGCATTTTGGATGGTATATAGGAATCTCGGCGATAGGCAAAGCTATTTATTTGCCTAGCCAAGCATAGTAGAATCCATCAAATTCATATGACTTTTAGCTTGAGCATGTTCAAACTTCTCCATGATTTTGAAGACGACAGTTGTATAACTTTTTGAATAAAATCTCAACAAGCAAAAGCAAAATCTGCCAAGAGTTTTCCCAAGAGAAATCTGAATGGAAATCTCAAAAGGGAAATCTGAATGCCAGCAAGAAAACTCTGAATAACCAAGTCTTTTGTTCTCACTTTTATTTATACCCTCTTTGTCAGCTACCTTCTATTGTTTGTATGATCTTATATCTTGATAAGCCCCATGCTCCTTTGTTTCAAGGTAACATTTTCTAAAAATAACTTTTACTTTTTTACTCTAAATTTATTTCTTTAAACTTTGAATTTTATTAATTAAAAAAGAAAGAGAAGGCCATCTTTAATTTGCCTTGAATGGGCTAATTAATTAAAAATATATATTCTTTTAGAAAATGTTGGCGGGCTTATCTCAAAATCAAATCATACTAAATATTTTAACAAGATTTAAAAAGAAAAATACATTCTTATTTCTTTTAATAAAATAATCATTTTATTTCACAGAATTTTGCATTAACTCATATATATATATGCTTGATGTATATATATGTTTGACTAATAGGTTTTACAAGTAATTTTTATTAACAGAAATTTAATCTTTGAATGGAATTTATTTAACATGAAATATTTAAATGTAATACAAATTTAATAAGCATAATTAATTTTAGCTTTAATGCAAAACCCTGCTGATATTGGACTATAAACTTAGTTCAGGCCTACAATACTAACTAAGTTTATAGGAGGCTGTGAAGCATGCATTGGACTTCAGATCCATTGCTTCAATATGTATGTAAAAATATCAATACTAACATAAAGATGGCTATATAGTCAGTTTTTATCTGTATTTAAATACTGCAGCAATAAATTTTTCCCATGAGTACTTCTATGCATGTCCATCATAGCAGGTTTATCACTGGAATCTGTTAGTAATCTGGCTTTCAATATAGATTGCTGTTATAACATTTTCTGAGATATAAGATAAATGTTGGCAGTTATCACTTCAGTTTAGCTTCTATAATTTCTGAACTCCAGTGGAGCAAGTATTGTCAATTACATATATGCCCTTCATTTTCAAGCTATTTATTATATACAAATCCTCTCAGTTAAATTGGACCCACTATTTATAATGCGAACAATAGAATTTATAAACAGAGTATTAAGCAAATATTTTTCATTCTTAAATAAAAAACAAACTAAATTACAATTTTTCTATTTTTTAATTTACATTTATCAAATCAAAAAGTTTTTTAATTAAAAGAATTCCTTTTTAATCGTCTAAATACAATTCTATTTGTATTATAAAAACACCTTTGTTTTTAGACAAAATAATTTTCTTTGTCACTTTAAAAATTTGGTTTTTTCCCAAATCAGAAATAAGTTAAGTAAAATATTTTTATTAGAGATTTTTTTTTATATTTAAATAATTTGTAGTGTTTCAGAAAGTAAACAAACATATAATCTGTATTTCAGTCATTGTAGACTTTATTTTAAATAATTATATACGTAAATTTTGATTGTGTTCATTTCTACTCTTTTTTTTAAGCTTTAATCAGAGGAGATTTGAACCAATACTTTCAAGCTACTTTTAGTTATCCATTCCATCTTATACATTTGAGGCATACCACTACATACATGTGAAGAAGATAAATGATCTCCAATATTCGTATTTCATGCTGAACCAGCACTCATCATTTGGTCCGAATCATCATCTGTCACACATATATAAGTACTAAGTATATATTAAGATAGCAAATCTTTCAAACTTTAATGGACAGGCTTCAATTTTTTCAACTTTTCAACCATTCATATCATTGAAAATCTGATGATGGCATGTTCAAAGTCCTTGTTTGTCAATTTTTGTTGTCTATGCATTAACAAAGATTTAGTTTCATATACATTGTTGGGTGCCATAAGACCAGTTCATTTCAATAAATATATATAATACATTTGTCAAATGATTGGCTCGAAGAGTAATGTTTGACTTTTGAAGAGAGAATTAAATAAACTTCAATTAACAATAAAATATTATTAGTGGAATGAAAGCTGAACTTTATCATTTAGAATTTGTACTTTTTATTGATTATAAAGAGCATTTGACCAAGTAGTTGCAAACACCGAAAAGCAAAATCACTCAAATAAGCCACTACTATAGTGCAAAAAGAAACCAGTCTTTTATCTAGAAGAAAGTTTTAATAATTATCTAATTTATTTATTTTTATGATTTTTTTTATATATATTTATTAACATTTTATGTGCTGTTATAAGTTATATTTTCCATTTTATACTGTATTTAAATATTCAGTTCTGTAGAAAGCATTATCACAGCGAAAAATGTGTAAGAGATGGTAGCTTTTTGCATGGTAGTCTTTCAATAAATATATTAGTAAATTTTTTTTTCAATATATTCCACTTTCTAATGCATAGCCGATTTTTTTTTATTTTTATTCTGATGGAAAAACTCAATAATGATTTTCTGAAAGAACTCTTTATTATCAGTTTCTAGTGTGTATCCTTTTTTTTTAATTTCATGAATAAATTGTCAATTTCTTGAAACATAATTTTAGTTTTTTTAATTAATATAATCAGCATCTATTATTTGCGTATTAGCACCAAATATGCCTATAATTAACAGTAAAGTAAAATATATATTGTCAAATAAATTCATCATCTATTTTATGAAAAATGATCATTGGTAAATCTATGACAGAATATTACATATGAATGGGTATTTCAAATTGGTTATAATAGAAATTTATATAAGGAAAAGTTTTCAATGAAAAGTAAAGAAATTAAATATTGATAAAAACTGATTATTAATCCCAAGAGTTAATTATTTACTTTAGTATTCCTTTATATTTTTATGTATGAAAACTAAAAAATGAATATTTAAAATTAGGTATAAGAAATTTTTATGAGCAAAAGATCTCTGTGAATACAAAGAAATTTAATATTGATTAGAAACTGTTTGTGAGTGTTAGTGATTAATTATGCATTTGCCTCTTTCTTAGTTAAGTTTTTTTAGTAATATTATATATATATAATTGTACAAAATGATATATTTTTATATTATTTGTTTTATTTTTCAGAAAATAGAAAGTGGCATATGCAGTTTAATAGAATCTGCTGAATGTGCACCAATCCTCTTGGCCTGGACAATAGTCAGGTCATTAGCATTCAAGGAAGACAATAGTAGTCAACCGTTAACTTACAAACTTGGAAATGCAGCTCTTCAACATAAAGTTTTTATACAGATCCTAACTATTGTCAACTCTTCACTCATTAATAAAGATAGTGTATGATATTCTTATTTTATACAATAGATTGTTTTATGTATACATATATAGTGAATGCATATAAATGTATGCCCTGTATGTATTATGGCTTTTCATCTAAAATATATAGTTTTAAGATACTACTGCAAGCTATAAATTTATATCTTAAGACAAATTTTTCTTACATTCTACATCAGTTCTCTATGAGGAAGTTATCTTTTTTATGATTTATACAATCTGTAATTTTGAATGCTAAATTTTAAAAATAATTTTGTGTTATACAGAAAACTTTATTATTATTCTTCATTGTGTGATATTAAAACTTCTTGCTCAGGAACTATTTGTAAATAGAAAAGTTAGTGCCCCTTCCTCTCTTATGAATAAAATGTTTTATTTTTTACTTTTTATTATACCTATATAAATATATTGCTAAAATTTTAATTATATAATTTAAACTAAAAAATTTTCTAGACATATTAGAATTTTTTTTTTTTTCAAAATTATACCATTAACATCTAAAACTAATATTAATATAATTCTACAAAGATCTATAAATTCATATTTGCAAAGATAAATGCTGAAACTGATCATTTTAAGCACAACAGTCAAAACATATCATATTACTTAGACACAATAAGACATTTTACTTTAAAGAAGTTTATATTATAATCAAATTATGTGTACATTAAATATCTTAAATGTAAAAAGAAATATTCCATTTATGTGTACACCTGGGTCTCTTTTTACGCGGACTTATTTAACACGATTTTGAAGTTACGCGATCTTGTTTCACTGGAAGTCGATTTCCGATAATGCGCTATTACTTTAAATAATAAATTTCGCGCACTTACGTTATATTGAAAGTAATAGCACATTATTGGAATTCGACTTTCATCCTAGTAATTTCAATATTTTCAGTGCTTTATAATAGTAAGATTTTATGCAATAATGAAATTAAAATCATGATTTCCAAATTTTATGTATACACATATTAAATTTTACAAGATTATAATGTAAATTTGTTCAAACATTGTGCGTGTTAATTTTGCATTTTAAATCACATTCTGTTTTTGCTTTTTAAAAAAAACAATCAATTATTATTTTCTTATTAATGACACTAATCATTAACGTACTCTTAAATTCCAACGAGAGCTAAATGGTTGTATGTCTGGATATCGCGAGCTTCATAAACAATAAAATCATCATCTCAAAGATTAATTACTAATTACGTTGTCACCAGAAAATCATAATAATTAAAACATGTATAAAAAAATGTAAATTACTGTACTGTAAATTATGCATAAAAATATATTATTTTGAATAAAATTAAATATTATAGTTAAAAAAAGTTTGTCTTGTATCAATTTTTTTCAAATTTGAAATTTTTTATTAGTCATATTTTATTTCCTTATTTTTTTTTTTTGCACGAATTTTAAAGTAATTTTACGTTGGTGCTTTGCTTTTACGCGAATTTTGAAAAATCACAAACCGCATCCTCCCTTTTTCAATGTAAGTTACGTCTATTTTTGCGCGATTTCGTTTGCGCGTGTTTTCTGAGGAACCTATTTATCGCGTAAAACGAGACCCAGGTGTATATGATAAATAATGTACAACTTGTAGAAAGTTTTATTTTTTTTTATCTGCCTTTTTATAATTCTCCAAACACTTCTTTATTTAAAATCCCCATAATTTTTTGATAAAATGTATCTTCTCATAATTGTAAATGCTTTATGAAGTGTTAAATTATGCATATGTATTATTTAATAAATATATAAATTTCACATGATCACCATTTCTTATGCTTGTTCTTAACTTTTTATTAAAACAGGCAAAACTCTCTATATGTATTGCCAATCAGTGCAAGCCAGAGTAATCAATGGATGCCAGAAGGCTTGTGCATAAAATTCCCATCTAGTGCCTACTCATCTAATATTCCCAGACTAGTTTCTGGTTTGTGACCTTCATCAGTAAGGAGCCTTGGATCTGAGAGCACTGCATCTAGATCTTAGGATCTAATGCAACCCTTCAGCAGCCATCTTTTATCTCTACTTAACTACAAAACTATGAGACGCAAATTGAAAACACTATTGTTTCAATTTAAGTCTCATAGTTTTGTAGTTGAGATAAAAGGTGGCTGCTGGAGGGTTACACTATTGTTTTCAATTTAAGTCTCATAGATTTGTAGTTGATATAAAAGGTGGCTGTTGGAGGGTTGCATTAGATTCTAAGATCTAGGTGCAGTACTCTCAGATCCAAGGTTCCTTACTGATGAAGGCCACAAGCCAGAAAATAGTCTGGGGATATTAGATGAGTAGGCACTAGATGGAGATTTTATGCACAAGCCTTCTGGCATCCATTGATTTCTCTGGCTTGCACTGATTTGCAATACATATAAAGAGTTTTGCCTGTTTTAATAAATATATAAATTTTAAAAATAATTCTAAAACTTGATATTCCATATTTTTTAACTAAGTCATCATTTTCATCATTGGCAGTCTAATAAAGGATGAAGATCTTTTCAAATTCGATCCACTTGTTCTTATCATTTTGGTTAATTTCTGTATGATTCTCACATGTTATAAGATATCAAATAAATATGATATATAATTATATATTTGTATAATTAATGTCATTTTATTTCGTAAAATGAATAAATTAAATAAATTAGATACTTCATTAAGTTTAACAAAAAATATAACAATATTTATTTAACAAGTAGACAATCTGAAACTTATTAAATATAACAGAAGAAAATGTTACACGTGTTTTCTCTACATATTTACTATTTAATGTTATTAAGATAATGACTACATTCCCTTTTTTCTCATAGTAAATAAGTATCACTTAAGATTGACAAATTTAGTAGTTGATGACATAATCAACTGTAACGGGCACACATGCTGTTGCATTATAATAAATAAAATTAGTAATTAAAAATAAAAAGTTTGCAAATAAAAATTTGTTTTAAAAATTGAAAATTAAGTCATCTAAACTCTTATATATATAAAAACGCACAGATGGAAAATTATTAAAAGAAAACTTTATTAAAAAAGAAAAAAAAGTTTTAAAACTAAATTTTAAGAAAAACTTAAAGATAAATATATGTATATCTTTAAGAATGTAAAATAATTTAATTAATTCTATTGTGTAAAAAGGTTAAAAATGGAAATGATTATTTTTAATTAGTCAAAGAAAACTAGCCCTTGGGCATCTCAAAATTTATAATTAAAGGTCAGATAGGAGAGAAAAACAATAAGAACAGAATAGCCAATAAAAAAATCCCTCAGGAAACGGACCACAGCAAAAGGATCATCATCATCATGACGTCATATTCAGTAAATCCGGAGGTTTGATATAAAAATAAAAGTCAGTTTTTCAGTTTGAGTTTACAGTTTTGAGTTTCGGGAAAGTTAAATAAAAATATAAATTCCTATCTGACCAAATTAAATCATTAATAATTATTTTTATCATATGTAGTTTTAAAATCATTTCCATTAATTTAATTTTTCCGTTCTTTTAAGTGTTTATTATGTTTTTTGTTTTGTTTTTTCACATTAAGCTAAAATTTTTGTAAAGTTATATTAGTTTAAGGGAGGGTACATTTTAGTTATTTTTATCGCAGTTAAATTGTATCAATGGATTTGGATGTATTGGTGTAATTAGTAAATGTAGCATGAAGATCCTCTACGTGCTGGATCACATTATACGCCGCACTTGGGCAAAATAAGTCCCATTTCTTACTGACCATCGGAAGCAGACAGTATTCCCTGCTCCTTGGATCACCCCTTTAGCCTATGGAAGGGGATAGTAAGATGGCAAAAAGGACCGCAATCCCTTCCTATGGAGTTTTCTTTTTTATTGTTCTTCTCGCCAGACAGACGAAGTATTCCTGTACTGGATGAGAGACATTTCTTCTCGATAACCATGCTGTTCAGATGTATATTTCTGAGAGTACGGTATTGTGCTGTCGTATTGGTGTTGCATTGAATACATCGATATATCAGATAGATTGGTGTTAGTTTGACTGTGAACTTTTGGCCTGGGGTTAAATAAGGGATATAGAATATTTTCTTTTTCGAATGCAGTCTATGTAGTCTATCCATACTCGACACTCTAATAAAATATTAATGAATTCATCTGTGCGAACTTCTAAAATAAAAGGTTAAAATTTAAATTAAATTAAGTTCTAAAATAAATGTTCTACAAAAGTAAATAATTCTAAATTTTATATATGTGCAAATTAATGTTTCTGTGTTTGTTAATCTGGCAGTGGCTTATTCTTATTAGTTATTATCTTTCTTTAAAAATAAAGTATACATTATCTCTGCTGCTCCACGAGCTAGTGACTGGGGCTAACAATCTATAATAAAATAAAATTGGATCTTAACTTAAGTATCTGCCTACTATATAAATTTTCCAGTTTCGAATGGCCTGGTGGCAACCTTGTATGGCAGATATGGTAAGACCTCATTATTCACCCCGACCGTTATACAACAAAGATCTTATATTTTATAAAGAAAATTATAAGATAAAACTATACTAAATGAGCTATATTTGATTTAATTTATAGTAAATCAATATAATTTATATGAAAGAATTCCATTCATAAAGATGATCCCTATGTATTGTCAAATATTAAAAAAAAAAATCTATCATACAAATGTTAATTATTTACCTAACTATTAACAAATAACTTATTAAATGAACTAAATAAGTAATAACTTGTTTGTATCATGTCATAAATAATTTAATATGAACAATACCGAAAACCTTACCTTCATATTAAGTTTACTTTTGTACGTTTAATATACTTCAGTATATTTTAATATAATTTAATTAACCTTTTAGTCAAGTCACTTGATTAAAGATATAAATTTTATTACATATAAAATAAAATTAAAGTGACTGAACCTAGCATCAAAAAAAAGTAAAATTAAATCCCTATAAATCACGATTCTCGAAGATGATGTTATATATTAAAGATCTATGCAATTGTCCAATTCATTTTTATATTTCATGTAGCAATGTCCTTCAAGAATAAAGTTCTTTATTCCTTCATTATTATCCGTTGGTAAAACCATCAAAATATCCTATTATCCCGAATGTCCTTCCTGCATGATATTGACATCTTCTTGAAATGATTTCATTATTAATTATAATCCAATTATGTAAATGAAGTTTATATCACTTAAGGCATTTTTAAAGGAATCAGCATTTACATTTATCTTCGGATAGACAATAGTATTTTATCCTACAAGTGAAGTTTTACCCCCGATGCATTCTATAAACAATCTTTTTAGTTTAGATTTAGTTGAAGTTTATAAATGCTTTTTGAAAGATTTATATATTTCAATACTTCTATTTAGAACGATCTTTTTAGATTTTGCTAATAAAAATATATTATTTTGTTTTTACAATACAAAATATATTTTTAATAAAAAGTAATTTTTATTAAACTCTTTTATTTTAACAATATTAGAATTTGTTTTTCTAATAACTTTTTTCAAGATAAATCGTTCAAAATGCTGAATCTATCTTTTTAAATTGTTCTATCTTAGAACACAGTAAAAATTATTGTACATATTTGCTAGTACATTGATAAAAGATAGAATAATAATATAAATATTTAATTTGGTATTTATACTAGAATGAGTTTCAATAGCATATATTATATTTACGACTTCATATTCTAAGTTATTAATTGAATTATTTTTTAAATTTCATTTTCTTTGTTTCATTGCTAAACTACGAACTTGACTTTAAAGTTGTTTCCATTCCAATCGTCTTAATTATTGAATGGTTAGTTTTAAAACAATAGTTTTATTTTAATGGCTCAATACTATCCTACTACTTTCCTTCATTAAAATGGTTTAATTTAAATATATATATATAATAATCATGTAGATATGTATATGCGGAGTATTCTATACTCTCACATACTATATTCAATAATATATTCTAATAAAAAAAGATGGAGGTTTCTTTTAAATATGAGGTACCATATTTTGGAAGGCAGTCATGTTCTTAATGATTCTACCTCCATATTACCCTGGTTTTTCCCTAAGGGTATATACAATCCTCATTTCTTTGTAGGAAACCTTCCCATCTCTTTCCAATAAATATATGGGTATCACACAGATTACTCCCACTTAACTATTCCTCAGTTCTTCAGGATGATATTTTATCCTATCCTGGAATTTTAACTCATCTTTCTCGATTGTGTATTTGGCATCTATTGCTTTACTAATTCTAGACTAACAATTTAATATAATCTTTCACCATGCGATAATTTTCTAAACATATCTACGATCATGTTACACAATAAATCTATTTTAATCATTATTATCAATAGGATATTTTTATTTTTTTTCTTCGGAACAAATTAGATCATGATATTGTCTTACATCAATATTCATTCTTTCTTACTTTCATAAATACATTATATTTTATAATTTCAGGTAATCCTGTTACACTTAATTTCTTAAAGTATATACTGGTCAAAATATACAGTTAATGTTATGTTCCCCACACACACACTTTCACATTATAACTCATGATTACTCTCTTCCTATATTTTTTTTTCTTTTTTTTTTTTTCCATATGTCAAAGTGTTGACTGGGAAGTGAACTCGGGCCAGCTGCTTGGAAGGCAGCTATGCTAACCACTAGGCCATCAACACATGACTACTCTCTTCCTATATTTAAACATACCTTTAACATTATACACCTGGGTATCGTTTTACGCGATAGATAGTTTCCTCAGAAAACACACGCAAACAAAATCGCACAAAAATAGAAGTAACTTACATTGGAAAAGGGGGGATGTGGTCTGTGATTTTTCAAAATTCGCATAAAAGCAAAGCACCAATATAAAATTACTTTAAAATTCGCACAAAAAAAAAAATAAGGAAATAAAATATGACTAATAAAAAATTTCAAATTTGAAAAAAATTGATACAAGACAAACTTTTTTTAACTATATTTAATTTTATTCAAAATAATATATTTTTATGCATAATTTACAGTACAGTAATTTACATTTTTTTATACACATTTTAATTATTATCGCTATTTTCCCAAAAACACGTTCGTTTGCAAACTAGTAAAAAATCAGATTCTCATGTGATGTGATGTATTTGGCTTCTCCGTAAACGAAGTCAAGAATATCTCAGCAATTATTCTCACAAGAGGAAATACAACTAGCGCCAAGTTCACTCCCATGTTGTGTTAATGGTTTTCTGCTGACGACGACGATGATTTTATTAATTGTTTATGAACTTAGAGTTATGATAATAAAAAGACATTTATTCACCACTGCTGGAAAAAATTTAATTAAAACTAAAACTAAAAATTAAATTCTTATTTTTGTCTTTAATTTTCAATTCCGTTTAAAAATCAAATTTCGTTTTACATCACATTAATTTCAAGTCGCCCATAAGTAATTTTTAAATTGTTAATTACAATTAAAAATCAGATTCTAATTTTTAATTGTGTCCACTGCTATTACTGACCTTTTAAAAATAAACTTGTGGACACTAAATGATTAATAATTGATTACGTTCTTTTTTAAAAAGCAAAAACAGAATGTGATTTAAAATGCAAAATTAACACGCACAATGTTTGAACAAATTTACATTATAATCTTATAAAATTTAATGGGTGTATACATAAAATGTGGAAATCATGATTTTAATTTTATTATTGCATAAAATCTTACTATTATAAAGCACTGAAACTATTGAAATTACTAAGATGAAAGTAGAATTCCAATAATGTGCTATTACTTTCAATATAACGTAAGTGCGCGAAATTTATTATTTAAAGTAATAGCGCATTATCGGGGGTCGACTTCCGGTGAAACACGAATCGCATAACTTCAAAATCATGTTAAATAAGTCCACGTAAAAAGAGACCCAGGTGTATACCAAATTGCAAACATAAATTCTTTAAATTGTCACTATGACAAATACTTTGCGTTTATATTTCATTTTAAATGAGAAATATTGGTGATAAATTTAAAATTAAAAAAAAGAATTTTTAACCCATTTCCAATTTCGATTTTAATATCACAATGTTTACCCTATAAATGTTTACTATTATTCACATATTGAGGTACTCCTATCTTCTCTCTGTAAAAGGCATATATAGTTAAACAAAACATGAACAAACAAGCACACACTAACTGGACAAAATTTTAAATTGGATGCATCCTTCTTTCTTAGCTAGTTTTAATTTGCATATACATAGTCTTGCTCTTCAAAATGCGCTACGAAAACTTTACTAAATATTCTTAAAACCTCACATTATTCTCCTATGCTGCACAAACTTTGAAACATGTTCAAATAAGTCATCAATAAGCTTACTTTTTGATTTCTCTCCTTTTCCTAGTATTCATTATTCTTGTAAAATTTTAAACACATATTGTATAATTCATTTAAATTTCTAGCTTGTAAATTTTAATCTCAGTTATCTTTGCTCATTGACCATTAAAAGTTACACAGATTTTTTTTTTCTAAATATAATTTAACCATTTTTTTCAGAATTTTGCAAAAAAAAAAATTCTTACGGATCAATTGTTTAATTCAAAACGAAGATTTCTTTTTTTTTTCATTCATCCCTCGTGACTAATTAACTATTTTAAATGTTCTATAAAATTTAGTCTAGGAATTTTGAAACCGTTTTTCACATTTAATCTATGATCAATAAAAATGCTTAATTTAAAATGGTTAAATGAATACTTTCTTACCTGACTGCAGTTACATTTTTTTTTTAAGTAATATAGTGCTTTTTCCTTTATCATGATTATCTCAGGCAATAAATTAAAATAACAATTTGGATTTTTCAAACTTCTTGTGGTTATCTTGGCTATAAGAAGATCAAGACTGGCACTTGAGTTGTAATGAAGATTAGTTTAGCTTACTCCATGGTGTTAATAATTACTTGAAAATATTTTATAATCTTAGACTGCTTTTTAAGAATGATTTTTAATACTTAAGACTTTAAATATTTTTAAGTGTTATAATTGTTTTTACGGAGAAATAAATTGAGATTGCTATCTACTTTTTAATACTTCTTGAATCTTTTCTCTCCCAGACCGTCTGCTATTTTTTTAAAAAAAAAAACAGCATAAAGTGATGTCAGAGAAATTCAACTCTCATTGGTCAATCCCAAATCAACTTGTACAGTTTTTTTAACTTAAAGTTTTTTCTGTTTCTATTTTAAAATAATTGAAATGAACAAAAAAAAAATATTTTATAAACGAAATTAAATCATTACTTGAAAACCAAATTTTAATTCTAATCATCTTTTTAATAAGTGATATTATTAATTGAATTTATTCCTAAAGTTTGATAATAAATATTTTTGTTCAAAAAATATTACAATTATAATAATTTTAAAATAAATTCTTATCTTGTAGTAAATAATTCTTCCTTCTTTCATTGACTACAATTTTATGTTTTTAGCTTTTTAAAAGAGCACTGTATTGAAAATAAATTAAAGTCAGTTTTATAAGTAACAATGTTTATTTAGATTGGCATCTATTTTATTAAGATTATTTAGTAGATTATTTTATAAATGATTAGATAACAATTATTAAATCTCTACAGAATTCTCTTTTTAAACTTTATATATTAAATCATATATTACTGTTATACCAAGTTTATAGCATTACTATTATCTTAATTTGAAATTTTGGAACTATAATTTATATTTTATATGCCATTCTTACCATAGATAACCGATCAAAAGGTTACAATATAGATGTACAAAATGGTTTTGATCACACCAAACATTTTAAAATTATCATGTAATACTTTAATGCTAGAATTGAAAGATGAAAGTGCTGTAAGTAAATTTGTAATGATGATAGAAATGAGAGAAGATATAGATTTGTAGAAAAAGAAGATTATAAATTCTTTCTTTAAGAAAAATAATAAATGAAATTTAGCATGGAAACATCCAAATGACAATATAGCAGAATTGGATTATATTATTGGATTATATTTTGACTAATAGAAAATACATATTTCAATATTAGTGTTCCTAATAGGTTCAATACAGGAAGTGATCATTGACAAGTGAAATATAATACATGTTAATGCAAAACTAGAGAGACAAAAATTATTAAAAAAGATAATTTTAACATTTGATATTCCTAATCTTCAGAACCATTACAATGAATTTAAACTAGAATTTGCTAATCATTTTAAAATATTGATAGAGTTTGAAGATGATTTAAACTTAACTATGATCAATAAGAAGATAACCGATTCTTTACTAAGCATGACAACCAAGATAACTGATATACAAAAAACAGCAATTCATCTATAAATGTTTAACTAATGCAGTATAATGAACAAAAAAGGGAAAGAAATATGAAAAATATTTCAAAGTGATCCATTAAGAAGAATTGAATATCTAGAGTTCTGTTAAATTGTATGAAAAAGAGTTGATAATGAAATTAAAATATATATAATTATGAATTGGTGAAGAAAGTTGTACAAGAGAATAAATGTTTTCAAATTTTAAAACATTTTCATAATGTAAGAAAACTTATTTCAGCAAAAAAAAAAAAGATCTATGATTAAAAAATTGAGTGACTTCTTGAAATGTATGGAAGAGTTTTATCAATACCAAATTTTGTAGTAATAAAGAACAAGAAAACATAGTATCCCCTACAGTTACTACATCTGAAATGACAGTCATTTTTAATGAAATGGTGAAACATTCAATTAAATTTATAAAGAAAAGAAAATCTCCAGGAAATAATGGATTTATTATTGATATCTTAAAAGACGCAGATGAAGAAATAGAAAAATTGTTGGCAAAACTATATAGCAAATGTGTAAATGATAAAGTGTATCAGAAAATAATATTGATATTTAAGAAAAATAATATAGAAAATATTAAAAATTATATATCTACCAATATTTTATCAGTTTTATGTAAATCTTTACCAAGATTTGCAAATTCTCCCCAGCAAACTGTGAATTCAAGTCAACCAAAAAAATTAGTTGGATGAAAAATGGTTATAATAGATCATATTTAAGTATTGTGAATAGTTATAGAAAGGACTAATTAATATGAATTGCCTTTATGCTTTGGATTTGTAGATTATGAAAGGCATTTAATTTTATAAGCATTTTTACAGTGATTCCCAGACTGCATAACCTAACAGGGAAGATGGAGGTTTTTTTTCCTCCCTCAGATAATTAAATATTTTCACTATTAAGATATAAATCGAGGATAATGTTATATTCTGAAGGATATTTATTAAAATGTAACAGCAATAATTAAATTATATGGTGATATTAAGAAGATTAACATTAATAAGAATGAACAATAGGGTGATTCTATATCTTTAGTTTTTTACAGCAGCTTTATCAGAAGTGTTTTGTGGATTAAAATATGATGCTATGAGAATAAAAATACATGGAGATTATTTAAATCATTTTAGAATTTGCAGATGATACAATTGAGTTTGTGAAGAATGCTTCAAAGCTTTCTGAAATGTTGCAAGAGTTATCAGATAAAGGTAAAAAAGTCAGACTTAAAGATAAATATTAAGAACATCAAAGTAATGTTCAGTGTTTTTTCTCAGAAGAAGATAAAAATTGTTAATTATGAATTAAAAAAAGTTAATAACTACAAAAACCTTGGTCAGATTACTAATACGGATGGAAATATAATAGATGAAATTAGATAATTAAAGTTTAATGGAGTGCTTTTAGTAAAAAGTAACTTAATATTCAAAGGAAATATATATATGTTAAAAACTTTTTTTGAGTTTTGGTTACTCAAAAGAGAATACAGGGAGTTCAGATCACTCAATGAATTGTTGAAAGATTATGCTGGTAATAACTTGGAAATAACTGGATGAAGAAAAAAAGTGATATTGATATGATTAAAGAATTAAGGAACAAATGGAACTAAATTACACTATTGCTATAAGATATGATAATGTATGGATAATTGAAGTCTTAATTTGAATCCCAAGAAATTGCAAAAGACCTAGAAAAAAATCCACTTTGAGATATTGGTTGAAATGAAGTTTGTTGGTGTGATATGGAGTAAAAAAGCTGCAGCTTGAAGAAACTGAATTAAATTTGGAAATATCTTCATCCTGGAAGAGTTGAAAATGAGGATGATAATGATCTCTATTTATTAAACTAATCATTTCAAACTTAACATATAATCCTCCAATTGAATTAATGTTTCTAAATAATAATTTCTATAGTGTCGCAAAATTACTTAATATACGTATTTAAAGTTTTGAAATTATTTATTTTTAATTTTAGAAATTGATTTTTTAAAATTAATATGCATAAAATACATAATTAATAAATTATTAATCTTTATTCCTATATTTAGGCAATTGGTAATTTAGGACATACTATAATATATGGATTAATATGGCCATTATTATATTGCTTTCAAGAAAGTACTCTAGGAGATATAGAGGTGAATCTTTATTAATGTTACAAATATATATATATATATATATATAGTTCTATTCTTGCTTTAATGTATTGTATATCTACATAGAAATTTTCTATTAAACCTTCATTCTTTTTGCATGGTTTTATATGTAATAAAATAATGTATTCTTTTTTGAACTTTTAAATGAATAATACCTATTATTGGTATTACTTAGAATTTTGACTGTAACAGTTTTCTTCAAATATATAATTGACAAATGTATAGCATTATTTATATTGTACATCTCTATAAATACATTTGTAATGGTCAGAATCCAAATGAAGTTAGTTCCCCATATGACTACTTTATTCAGTGAAATGCTAAAATAGAGTAATGTTACAGATATAATATTTAATTACTGTTTTCAGCAATTCTTGATAGTTTAATTGGATCTACCAAAACCCCTATCATCTTGGAAATTTATCTTTCTATCTTGGATTTTTTTGATATACTATAACGGACGGATGACTACGCCTGGATTCGCACTTGCCTGTGGACTGTGATAATATGCAGATATAGCCATCTAGAGACTTTGAGACCTACCAGGCTTGGAAGGGGAAAAAGTTGCATCTAACTACGGTCGGACTTTGGGTCTTCAGGTAGAATGCTAATGAAAATCTGATGAAATGCTTAACCAATGATTGCATGCACTTTAATCGACTAGCTCTATTTCTATTTAATAATATCAAGTGCAATTTAGGTTAGTTCATCCACTTTCACCCCTTTCCGATTCCGTTATGCCCTAATATTCAAGGCCAGAGAGAATATTGCTTTTGACTCCCTTAACAGGTATGAACGGATACACACAGCAACTCCTGCACCTATATATAGATTACAACTAGCGTTTATTATATTTGTTTTACTTTAAAGCTTTTATATGACAAGAAAAATAGATGTGTGTGCATGCTTAATTGTTTATAAACTGTGAAATGTTAGGACAACTCAATAAACCAGAGACCGGAATAATATAAACTCTTAAACATTTATTAACAATAATAAACAACATAAAGTATAATATCACTAGTAATGATAAAATAATAATAATAATATACATGTGTCACATGTGATCTATGTCACTCATTCTTTACAAATCATAATTATATAGAAAAATAAACTTTAGTAATTTAAGATAATTGAGATGCTGGCTAGCTAAATTATATATTTACTGATTTTAACAATCTATTTAATTTAAATTTTCCCCAATTTATATATGATAGAGATAGAAATTAATATTAGTTGATTAGTCAATCATACTGGAAAAATATATATACAAGGTTAATTAACAAAATAAAACATATAATATGTATTCTGTATCAAGTGTTGCAATTTAATCTATAAAAATAAATGTAGAGAATCTTACCATACTATTTATGTGGATAACCTGCTGTGAAGCAGGTGGGTTAACCTAAATTTTATTTACAATAAAAATAGAAAAATATCCAAGTGAATAATCCCTCCTTTCTTCTTTGCTAATTCTGAAAAATGAGGCTTCAGCATCAGAATGTGAAAATACAACATAGATAACAAATATTAATTTCTTGGTTAAAAATTGTAATTGGAACAAAGCTCATAAAAATCATCCTAATAGAAGTTGTAGTTGATAGCTAGGCATGTTGTTCTCCATAAGCAGTTTCACTTAGTAAATCATTTTCCTTAGCAAGAATAGATAGGTACAATGGTATCTCCTGTAGTTGTGTATGTTAAACACCTTGATCCTTAATTGATTCACCATTAAATATTCCAGTGCTTGTTTACTTTGGACTGCAGGCATCCTCTTGTGTGTTTTACAATAAAGTAGAAAAATAAATAAATAGAGGTTTAATGCAGCTGTTATGAAATAACATGATGCACAATAGCATGTTTTGCTTTAGCCCATATTCATATTAAAGTACATTTCAATAATTATTTGTAATCATAAATTTAGAGAAGCCCTTTACATATGTATGTGTGTGTATATATATATTAAGAAAATTATTTCTTTTCTAATTTTCAGCAGATTAATTTTCGTTATTCTTTTTGGAAAAATTTAAAATATTAAAAATTACTCCAACAACTTTCAAAACATGCTTTAATTATTACAAAATTTATCAATTATTCTTACTTCTTATTTCACTTTATTTCTTCTGAATTTGGCAAAATTTTAGTTACAGCATTTGACTTTTAAAAATTTCTATAAAAGAAAAAACAAAACTCCATTTTAGTGTTTTAAATTTTAGTTTAAACTGCTTTGTATTGTTATAGCTGCTATATTATTGACAAGAAGAACGATTTGTAAAAAGTTTCTGTTTTTATACAATTTGTGCAGCAGATCTCCTGAAACTCTGAGATTTTTAACTGCCTATTGTTTAAATATATTTAGATTTTTAAATGCCTATTGTTTAAATACATTTCATTTATTACAGATAAAAAAAATAATAATAAAATCAGTTTTATTTTCACACATAGCCACCTAACTTAACCTCAGGCTATCCCTAAATCCTTTGACTATAAATTAATATTCAATTTTAAATTTAAAGTATATATATATACACATTACAGTTTATTAATCCAATAGTTTATATATATACAATATTACTTTCTAAAATATTAGTCGTATTTTATTTTATAATAAAATAATAATTTATTGTGCATTATATGTGTATATGTAATAATAACAAACAAATAATCTTCCCATTATTAATACAAATTCCAAATGGATTGGGTTCAATAATTAGGCTTGATCTTTTTAGGAATATTTGCATTGTAAGCTGCCGTTTACAATACTAAATGACCGTATAGCCAATAATATATTTTCCTTCTGCACTTTAAAATAAATTTAGCAGTAAAAGAAAAATTAAACTATTATTTTTGATAGTTTCTTCTTATCTTTTCTTCCATGTCGTTTCATAACTATTATGTAGCATAATTATTTTTGGCATAAATCAGGAGACCATGATTTTTTCAGATCTATATATTGGATGAAACACTAACAACAAAAAAAAACACATATAAGAAAACTATTTTAACAAATATCTCCTAAATTTATTTATATAAAGACTATTTACAATGTCATCATTGGTTTATTAACCAATATCTTCTTCAATTTAATATAACAAATGTATTATTTTTTTATAGGAGTTACTTTCTTTGTATTGGGTTCACAAAGATATTATATGATCATGATACCTATTTACTTAATCTTTCATGCTGAAACTGTCTTAAATGATTTTTTTTTTTTTTAAATGATTTACTTTCAAGTTTGAGTACTAAGTTCATTTATTTTAACATTAATTTTATGGTTGACTGTAATGTAATTTTAATAAAGTTGTGAACACATTGCACTTAACTATGGTATATGTATATTCATGATTTTGGAAAATGACTTTTATTTCCAACAATTTACGAAGTCTCTAATTATTGGTATAATTGCTTGAATAGCTTTAAAGTTTATTAATCATTTAAAATCATCATCTTAATAGTATTATCTATATTGTATAGCACAATTAAAAGATATCAGAGTTGAAATGTCTAACAGGTATAATTAAACAATAAAATTACTAAGAAATATACAGGCTCACATCAACAAATATTATTCACCAAATGCATAAGATTGCTGTATGTGTGTACATCGAAACAAGAAGTGTTAAAAAACGACAAGTAAACATAGAAATAGAAAACAGATTGAGCAGGCAATTAATGAACTAACCAATTATAGAATAGAAGTTTTCTTTAAGGACTGAGTGTGCTTTATAAATACTTATTAGCAAATTAGTCTGTGTCTTCGTTAGATTCTTGCTGTCAACATGTATACAGAATTATAGTGGACTTTAACCCTGCTGTCATAACCTAGTAGAATCCCAGCTGAAAGTGAAGAAAAGGGATGTAGATATTAAAGGGGCCGCACTGGTCTATATTATTATTTTTGTAAACCTTATGGCTCTAATTGTAAATAAACTATTATTATACTAACTATTGTCCTTTATAAATTATGTATTACTATTACTTATATCGCTTTACTGTAATTGTGTAAATGTTATCAATTCTAATTGTATGAATTAATGTTAGTGTTGTTAAATAAGAAATGTTAATTATATAGTTGACTATAATGTAAGTTTAACAATGTTTTGAGCTCATTATACTTAACTATTGTAAATTTAATTTTTGGGTGTATATATTCATGATTTTGAAGTACACTGTTTTGGAAAATGACTTATTTCCAACAATTTAAAAAGTCTCTAATTATTGGCATAATTGCTTGAACAGCTTTAAAGTTTGTTATTCATTTAAAATCATCATCTTAACAGTATTGTTTATATTGCATAGCATAATTAAAAATGTCAGAGTTGAAATGTCTTATAGGTATAGTTAAACAAAAAAATTACTAAGAAACATATAGGCTCACATCACCAAATAATATTCACCAAATGTACAAGATAATTATAGATCCTTAATCAAAAATGAAAGCCTCAAAATAACAACTTGAAATATCTTTTTAAAAGTGTATATAATAAGTCTATGTTAACTGTACGTGGAAAATATAAAACAATCACTAATACAATATTTATTACTCAAACATATGTATAGGACTCGTGATACCAGGTATATTAACTGCCCTGAAAGCAAATTGAAATGAATCCATATTAAACTCTTCTCTCAATTCAAATGAATGAAAATGCCTAATAGCAAGTATATTCACTGGCAAACAAATAGTAGCTGGTTACCATATTTTCCAGATAAAGAATATGGCGGTGGGTAAGATGCATTTTTAAGAAAAAATAATTTTCTACATTTTTTCATGAATTTCCATAATGATTTGCTATATTAATTTTATAGTTATTTATTTCTACAGACAATGCAACTAGAGAACACTGTAGTCAGATACCTTTTAATCTTTCTCCTCAAAATTTAGAAATTAATTTTCAGAGCTAAATGAAGAATCATTTGAAGCCTCTTCTTCAGAAACTGAGTCTTCATGAAACAAATCATCTTCTGTCCTATCAAGAGTATTACTAATTCTATATTTTTTAAATGACTTTACAACTGCTTCATGTTTCACGGCATCTGAAGTTTTTACCCATTCATAAATCTACAAAATGCTAGGTTTCTTCTTTCTTCCTGGTAGTGTCACTTCAAAATCTGTAGACTGTATCCAATTGTTCCATTTCTTCTTCATGAATCCTTTAAATGCTTTATTAATGCAAACATCTAAAGTTGAAGCTGGCTCATTAGACCACCTGGAATGACAGCTCTTTTAATAATGAAGCATAAAATATATTACACAACTTATTATCTTTGTAGAACAGAAAAAAAATTATGGAAATGATTTATTCAAAACCACTGTCTCGCAAAAAGACAAAATGCAATAGACTACCTATATATATATATATTAATATAAACCAGAAGTTTTAGACTGATTGAAATTTCAACTCATAATTTTGATTACCAGCGCATAAAACATACCCCATATTTTAGATGTATTTTGAGGGGGAAAAGTACATCCTATAAGCTGGAAAGTACTGTATATTATAATCATTATTATTCCATAATATAAACACATGTACAACTTTGCATTTAATTTTTCAAATCATTGTTGGTATTCAACTGTTAATCCAAATCATATATGATACTAATGATAAATCATAAATGATTATTGTTATAAAAATAAATTTTGATTATTCAACACTTTCTGTCTCCTTAATTTTATTTTATTTAAATAAAATGGGTTATAAATAGTTTAAGATATTTACAATATCGAATAAATTTAAATCGTTTCATACTTACTTGGATTCTGCATTATAAATGTACTTTCACACATGGTTTCTTGCCCTTAGGTAAATAAGTCCTATTTTAATAAATAAGATGTTTATTTAATCCTCACTGACTTTTAATGTGCATTTAGAAATAAATCTTTTATTTGTAATCTATACAAAAAGTTCATATCAAGCTGAAGATTCATAAAGAAACATATAAGATAATATACAAATAATGTATCTATTTTAAAGAAATACATTTCAAAATCTTTCTTTTTATTTCATTATCCCTCCCAATCTTAATTAAATCATTACCTAATATTAGTTGCATAATTGCTTTCTGATTCCTCCTTTCTTAGTAAGTCTTCTTTAATCTTTTCAAATGTATTTTAACAGAAAGAATTATATAGTTAAAAGATTATTGTCTCAATTAAATGAATCAAAGATTATATATATATAAAGAAAAACATTTAAACTAAAAGCAAGAGAAAATTAAATTACATTTGTAGTTTGACTACTTAGCTTAGATTTCCAAGTGATCTTTGGATATTCAAATCTCTGAATTTTGCAGCACTTAAAATATTGTCAACTATTTTATATTTCTTGAGTAAGGTACCTTATTTGATAAAGTCACAGTCCTCTAATTTTTCTATGTAGACTAATTCTTCTAGTTTGGGGATGATTAATAATAGATACATATGGAAGGCAACACTCCGAATACCTTTGGCTGAGGCAAACAATTTGAAAAGAAAAATTCTAGGTTTTTTTTTAATTAGCAGTTATTTTAATTAGCATTGTACTTCACAGTGGTTTTTTTTTCAAGCTATCTTTTTGTAGAGAAAAATCCAGGAAAGCAATTAATAGAAATAATAAAAATAATAATAACCCTTGGAAGAAATAGAATTAGCCCAAATTTAAATCAGGAAATAACAAAAAATTAAACATCAATGACTCAACTTTTATACAACATCTATTTTAATATGCTAATGAGAAGCGCAAATGAAAATGGTATTCAAAAATTTCTAAATAAAGAAATGAACTATAATTGGAAATAAAAGAAGGAAAGGATTACAAAGAGAGATATTATGAAGTTTAAAACAAAACGGTAAAAATTTAATGAATTTAGAATAAAAATCAAATTTCTAGCAAATTGATATTGTCTAAATATTGAAATGAAAACTCACCATAAAATTTGTAAGTATGAAAAATAAAATAAAAAAAGATAAACTTAATAATATTTTTGATTAGTGTGTCAATGTACTTATATGTTAAGCTGAACTGCTTGTGAATAAAGACCTTAATCTTTTAATGATATAGCCTGATTTATTATTATCCTAGGTGATCATTTGATCTTGTAACAAGATCTAGTAATATGATATTTGTTATTATTTATAAAAATACTAATTAGTCATAAATTGCTAAATTAACTGATACTTGATCACTATAATAAAATATTACATCAATTTTTTTTTTTGAGTTTTTATTCCAATAGAAGTGAAGAAAATGAACACTTGCACATATTAATGTTGCCATAAATATTTATCACAAGTAAAAGATATCAAATATTTTTGAGGGTTTTTCTAGATGCTAAGACAAGCAGAAAACCATTCATAGAAAAATCAGTAGGCAGAAGATCTTAAAAGAATCCTGATATTGGTGTGGCTGTAAATGGTGTCATGATTGCTTGATGTCATGTAAATAACAATAGTTATTTTTTTTAGATTATTACATTAATAGTATTTTATTCTTTTTGTGTGTGGGTGATTGTTAGATTGCCGTTTATCATTTTTAAAATAAAAAAGCAAGTTTTATATCTCTTTGGAAAGTTTTTTCATAAAATCATAAATATAAAGTCTATAGGATGATGATAAGTTTCAAAATTATTTTAAAGTAAATGTTATCAAAAGATAAGTCACTGAAGTTGATTTTTAACAATGCTAAATTTCCAATTTTTAGAAATCTAATAAAGCCTCACACAAAATAATTTTTTTTTTTGACTAGTAGCACACACTATGATTTTGAAAGTTTTTGTTAAAGATAATCAAGCCAATTTGAAAAATGATATTGACATAAAATCATTGATGTTAAAGGTGTGGAAAATCTAAAAAATCCTCCACCAAATGAAAAAATTAACATTTGAAATGTTTATAATAAATTTGTAAAATGATATCAGGCTACATAAAAAAAAAAACATTGGAGATAACTGTATAATAATTTAGAATTAATTATGTGTTTCATTGTTGATTAGAATATTTGAAAAGGGGTTATTGCATTGATTATTATAGTCAAAAGTTTTTCAGATATTGAAGCTGTATTTGTTGCATGTTTTTTTTTATTATTTGGTTGAAGCTCTTTGGTCTGGAGGAGTTGTTGAAGAATCATTCATATTTTAGTATATTGTTAAAGGGTGTTTGTGAGAGATAAGAGGTTCCTACAAGGTATATAAGACATAGTAAATATATCTATCATTTTGAGATAGAGAAACTTAATTTGAAAAAAAATTTATTTTTTTTTTTGACTCTCTGAATATTTGGTGTCATTACTTGTGCCTTTTAATTAATTTTATTAAATTTTTACCTTAAAAAGTTTATTTTTGATGCCAAAATGTATCAGATTAAAATAATAGTTTGAATATGTTCTGTATATAAGATATGTTTAAAATTGTTTCAAATTTGTTAGTGAATGTTTTAATTAATTATTTTTATTTTTTTGGTACATTTAACTATATTATAATGGTTTTTATTAAATAAAATGTTGGTTTCATATATTCTTTGATGTTATATATCTATAATAAATATATAATTTATTTGACGCTACTGAGAAAAAAAATAGTAAAGATATGTATTAAGTTCTTTTGCCCAAAGTGATTAAGATAATGAATAATTAAGACAACTGTCTAATATCACTCAAAGATAACTCATTGATATAAGAAAATCGTTTAATAAAATTTATCGCCAATTAATAAGCGAACTGAAAACTTTAAAATAATTGGATACAATAAAAATAAAATCCTGTTTTACAATTTCAATATTATTTTTCATTTTTAACCAAAAATAAAGAATTCATATTACATTTTCAATATCTTTTAATGAATATATATATTTTTACATATATTTTTAATAATATATTCCAATAAACAAACATATTTAAAGCATGAAACATTTAATTTTGTAATAGGTAAATTGCTATGGTCATAACAGAAATTGAAATATGTAATAATTTAATAAGAATGATTTTATTCAAATGATCTTTTTATGATTCACTTAATTATTTTCAAGAATCTATTTATTTATTCACTTATTTATATATTTTTCTTGAAATTGATCACAACAGATTTATGATTTGATGCTAATATTAATAGTAAATAATGATATTATTTTAAAATATTAGGTTGCCATGGTTATCTAGTTAACATATTTCAAGACCTCCATTGTCCATAGATCCAGTGAAATGAAATTAAAGATCAACAAACTTCTTTATTTATTTTTATTCTTTTAAAATACTGTGACATACAGCACTAATCTGGGCAGATACACTATATACATAATATATTAGAAGTAGTAAATAATCTTATGATAAAATAATTTTATTTGATTATAATGTGTGAACTTTTATAAAAACATTTACACTTTATTTATATATATATATCTGTATGAAGGTTCTCATGATATAGTAGTTAACATATGCACTAGTTATGCCTATAGATCTGAGGTTCAAGTTCAAACTTTTAGAATCTTTGAAATTTTTTCAAGTCGCATGTAAAAATAGATTTATTTATTTTTTTCAGATAATCATCTCATAGCAGACATAATATGGGATCCATTATTAGTTGATAAATGGATATCTAGCTATTATTAGCTAGAAATTAGTAGTGTCAATTTAATCTTAGATGGTCAAATAACTTGGTATGTTGATGTCAAAATAGAACATATGATTATAATATACTTTAGCCTTCTCTGCAAACATTGAGCCTTTAGTTTATTTTTATAGTATTTACATATATTTCCAAGATAGTTTTAGTAATGTCTATATTAAATCTTTTATTGAAAGATAAGTATGCAACAGGGTACTTTGGTCAAGTGATGACTTTTGGTATAATATATTGTTATCACCTTCTGGAAAATAATGATATATTTTATCTTATTTTTTTATTCTTTTTTACATTATTTATGTTAAATAAATGTAAAAAAAAAATTATTCCTTTTTTGCATTTTTTACAATTCTTTGTTCAATGAATTATTTGACAGTTTCAACTGACAAGTAGTTTTCTTCAGTATTGCCAGATAATTGATTGAATAAAGCATTGTGAAAAGGGCAAAATTTTAAATTGCTTTACCAATAAATATAATTTTGATTTTTATATAGTTTATTTTAAGATACATATTTATGTATATGTATTATTTTAATATAATGCCATTCAGTTATCTGAATAAGTTACTATACAATTTTAAAAATCAAAATTCATTAAGCTACGATTAAATAAATGTGTGTATATATATATTTGAAAGGGAATTATGAGCTATTAACTAAAAATGTATGTGTGTGAATAAGAAAATTGGAAAAAGTTTCTTATTGCTGGAATAAATTACGTATTTATTTTATTTATATATTTTTTTCTGTTATCAAGGCTTTACAGATTGTAGCCACTAAAGTTTTGAAAAAATCAAATGTAAGCAAAGATTTTTGGGATAAGGTTAGTTACCAATTTTATTATTTTTATAATACAAATTTTGTTTAATTATTTTTATCTAATTATTATTATTTCAATTAAAAGTCGAATTTTAATTATTGATAGTCATGCTGTAAAATACCAAAATGTCAAATTGGAATTATAAAAATCTAATCAAAAACATTGATAATTTAATATGAAATTAAACATATTTTAGTTTTATTTTATTAGAATATATAATATAGTTTAAATATTTTAATTTCATATTTAATCATCAGTGTATTTGTTCCTATTGTTATAAATATCATTTGATGTTTTGACATTGCACAATATTTATTTATTTATGATTTAAATAACTTAAATTAAAAAATAATAATTTTTTTAAAAAATTAGATTTTTTTTTTCATCTTAAAAGCAATACATTTTTTCTAAAATATATATTTTGAATATATTAAATATGCAGACTATATTCTTGGCTATGATTATTATGAGTCACTTTGGTGTTCTAAGCAATTTAACTTAATGATGAAAATTAGATTTATCAGTTAATGATTTCTGGACAAAAAGCAAAATCTCAGTTTAGGTAGTATAGTACACTTGCTATATGCAACATATTATTTTAGTATTTGAATGCCACTTTATTATTTGAATAAGTGATTATACAATTTAAAAAATCAAAATTCCTTAAGCTAAGATTAAAATAGAAAATATCTTCTATCCAAGTTGTATTTACAAATGTAACTGGTATAATAAATTTTTTTCAGGTTGAAACAAAGCAGTCTGGCTTTGGAGATTTGTTGCTTTCTGCACAGAAGCTCTTTCCTTGTATATTTCATCCATTGTTACAAATGTTAACAGCATTAGCAAGTGCTAGCAGGGAGAGCTCAAAAAAGGTAAATTACTCTTTGAATTTAGATACCCAATTTAATATGAAATATTGGAAAATAGACTACATGAAGAAGTTGCTAATTGAAAGGAGACACTTTGATTCCTCTTTAAGGCCTTAAAGAAATAATTCAGATCAAATTTCTTATGTCCACTCCATATTTTATTGTCATTGCGGTTACTGTTATCATTGATTATACATATATTAAACAAATATTGATGGACTTTTACCAACATGTATCAAAAACACATTTTTCTTCTTAGTACCTGATAATTTTTAACTAAGCTATCAATTGTATCTTTTTAAAGGCAAGATTTCTGTGTGTAGTGTATGAAATACCTTTTTTTTTAATAGATAATTACTATTATGCCAAACAAAGCAAAATTATGGTCCTTATTTATGAGAAGCTATAAAGTTGCTTGCAAGGCAGTGGTTGGAAGCCATAGTTAATTCTTATTTGTGGACTCAGGTATTATTCAATAATGATTTTTTATTTAAGTACTTACAAACTGCAGAAGTGAAGGAACATTGCATGAATAAATGGGATATTGTTAGATTTTGTGAAATTAGAAGAAAAAATGAAGAGATAATTGATTTAAAAATTGGTCTTATACTTTGCTACAAATGCACAAATATTGGAAGTAGAAATGGAGTGGGATTTATTATAAATAAAAAATGGAAAAACAATATTGTGGAGATTGATGATAGGTCAGACAGAGTGGCAATATTAGTTATTCAAATTATTGAAAGATACCAAATGAAGATAATTCAGATTTGTGCCCCCAAAAATTTTTATTCTGATTGAAGAAATAGATGATTTTTGTACAAATGTTTTTAATTAGAGCAAATAATATTTTTAAATTGTCATGGGAGACCTTAATGCTAGAATTAGCAAGCAATTGAAAGGTAAAAATTTTTGTGGATAAATTTGTTTTCTTATTCTTTATTACTATAATACCAATAAGCTAATGCACATGTGCTTTGTAGATGTCACTATATAAATGAATACTCCCACTTTTTCAAACACAAGATAAAGTCTTTGGGAAAAGATAGAATGAATCCATCTATCTTATCGACCCAAACGTATATGTATGGGCAAATCTTAAGTGTTTGAAAATGAGAGCATGAAGTTGTTAATTGATCACTTTAAATTACTTTTTTACTATGTGAATGAATGACGCTTGTGAAATTTCTAGAATTTACGATACATCATTCTTATTAAATTAAACATATGTAAACAAGACATTTATTTTATATAGCGCGATGTTTTTATAAACTGTAATACCAATAAGCCAACAATACATTTCATGATGCTATCTTTTTTTTTTAGTAATGGTCCTATTTTTTCTTTTTATTGCTGAAACGACTTTCCTGCCAATATCAACATGTTGTTTTATACTTTTGAGCCTTTTAATCTTTTCTATAGTTTTCCTTTCCAATTCACAATTAATCATTTTCAAAAACTTTCATATTTTTTTATGTTTCAGTAAAGAAAATTTTCCAGTAAATTCCTGTTTTTTTTGCACCAGATATTTTTTTTTTTTTTTGTAGTTCTTAGTACAGTATCTAATTATTTTCTTATTAATTTTAGTTAAAGCTGTACCATCTTCAAAACATAATATTTTAAAACGATTTTCAAGTTTTTAATTTAAATTTAGTGGAATATTTCTAAAAGTTACTGATTTTATTAATAGTTTTGTCTTTTTAGTTTTGCTTTAATATTTAACTTATATCTGACTAATCAATGATCACTTGCTATGTTAAATCTATTAAGAACATTGCAATGTTGAAATATATGTTTTTTTTTAACTAAAATATAATCCAATTTTGCTATATCTTCATTTGATTGCTTCCACATCCATTTTTGTTTAACATTTTATTCTCAAAAAAAAAAAAATTCATAATATACAGTTTTTCTTTTCTGCAAACAATACAAGTCAGTGTTTTCTCTCATTTTTATACCATATCCAAATATACCCACAGTTCTTTGCTCTTTCAATTGTTTATCAATTTTAGCATTAATGTCTTCCTTGGCAATTTAAAAGTATTTTGCACATCCATATAAAAAATTCTCTACTTTTTATCACAATGAGAATTGTTCCTTTCAATATTTATATTTTTGTAATGCGTTATATGTTCATTTTTAAAATCAATTATGTTATCACCTGCTCTTCTAACTTTACAAAGTCTAACAATATTCCTATTAATATTAGACAAGTCTTCAATTCTTAGAATTTTTCTTTATTTAAAAGTGATCTGCAATGGTAAATGCCTAAATAAAAGCTCATCAGAGAATGGAGCCTGCATCTGCAGTTAGAATTCTTAGCACCCACATTCTACCATCAACCATTGCATTAGTTGGCAACTGTACAGCTTCCTTGAACTATTTTAATTTTCTCCATCATGTTTATAAATATCTACTATTGGTTTATGAGATAGATCCGATAGCTGAAGAGTGCTTGAAAGTCTGTGTTCAAATCCTCTACAATTAATCTAATTTCCAAGTATATTAAATCATACTTGTATTCTAATATTAAAAAATGAAAGATAGCTCACATATACATTCATATGAAAGCTCAATTAATATTTTATTTTAGGATTATCACTCATCTGAGAATAAAGAATGATGTTTTTTTGATGTTAAACTAAAAAATAAAAACCTGATAGACGTATCATTTTGGGTGATGCATGTTACTATGTTACAAAGTAATAACAACTCCAATGACAATAGTATGGAATGGTTATTAGGAATTTGCCTAGATTGTTTTCTTTAGGTTTTCACAAAGTGATCAAATGATCTTCTTTTAATTAAAAGTAAACTTCTATTTGAAGTCATTTATTTATTAAAATACATTTAGACACAATAATATCTGCTTTCTAACAGAATAAAACAGAATGGGCTTTGTTTCAATGTTAAACTGTTAAAACCAAAAATGTTAGTTTATGAAAAGAGAGAATTAATCAACTTTATTTTAAAACCAAGATGTTGAAATTAAAAGTGTACTATAGAAATTTATTACTAGTAGTAAAATTAATATTACATTTGCGCACATACATGTATTAAGCAATTAGCTCACAATGGAGAGAAAAATAATACTAAAAAAAAATTGATAAACTAATCAATTAAATTTTATTTAAGATAATTACATATCAAAATCTTGTTCTAGATATAGGTAAATATGACGATCACACTGAAATTATTGAGATATTGGAAAACTATATAAACTAAACACACAAAATCTTATGAGTATACGAAGTAGTCTCCAACTCTGATGCATTTTTAAAGATTTTTTTTTTTATAGGTGGAAGGTTTCGTACAACTCATTTTTCATAATGAAGTCAAATAACATTCTTATAGTAGTGTTGATCTCTTTCTAAGTAAAACGGCATAAACATAAAATGGATAAATAATAGCCAGAAATTGCACATTGCAAGATCTGGTTAGTTTGGTAGGTGTGTGATAATTCTGATCTTATTTTCTCTTAGAAAGTTTAAAATTAATGCAGCACTATGAAAAGATGCATTGTTGTGATGGAACATTAAGCACTTATTCTCATGCCATGGAAAATTTGAGTCAGGCAACGTTGTGGGTATCTGGATATTGTTACAGCCATCTGTCCTAGCTTAATAACTTTTACCAATCCTGTAGTTCTAAAGAATACAGCCTAAATTACTTTTTCGTCATCACAGTGATCGGGATTCTGTTCTTTTCAAATTGCCATATTCTAGTTGTTTGATATGTCATCACATTGTAAAGAGAAATATAAATTTTGTTACCTGTTATAATTTAATAAATTATCCAGTGATTGTCTTTAAGTAATTGGAAAGTTTCTTGACTGATTCTCACAAGCTCAGCTTTTTATCCTCTGTCAATTGGTGTGGAAAATTTTTTTAAACTTACCTCTTTGTGAAAGATTTTTCATATTACTCCAGGTCTTCCTGTATGTTTATTATCATGAAATTAATTATGCACTTGAAAAATTTACTAAATCATCAAAGGATTGTTACCATGATAGTGCTCCATTGCCAAATGCTGAATGTAGCTGCTATTTACATATTTACATTCTTCTTTAGATAACCCAACTTTAAAATAAAAAATCATAATGCAATAGTATGCTTATTCCAACTTCATAACTTGTAATGTTGAAGTGTGTCTCACAGTTATCAAAATACTAATAGCTGAGTCAAACTGCTGCTCATGTATTTACAATGAATTGAACCGCAAGCATGCACAGTATATAATTTATACAGTCACTGGTTTTGCCATATTTCAATTATTTCATTGTAACCCCTTAGTTGTTTTTAAAAATAGTCAACTACAATTTTTATCTTAACCATGGATAGGAAACTTGGTTATGAGAAGATTGAAGGTATACATGTGGATGTTGAATCAATGCAACATATTTATTTGTTTTATTATAAAAAATAAAAAAAATAATAACAGTATTAATAATAAATCTCAACAATTAAAAAAAACATATAAAATTTGTTATTTTATTTTATTTACAATTTTTAGCAAAAGAATGTCAAGTGAAAATAATAATCATAAGTAATATAGATTTTTGTGGTTATAACAGCATAAAAGTTGGTTTCAGACTAATAAGGAAACAAAATCTTTTTTTTTAATTAGAAACTTTCAAATAATAATGTGTTTCTAGAAAGTAGCAAAGAAGAAATGGGATGGAATTCTCTTTTCTTATTGTCCAAATTGGAGGAATTAACTAAATTGAAAATTAAATTTCTCTCATCTCATTATTAGTGTTTAATTTACTAATTATTTTAATGAGATATAATTCATAAAATATTGGGAAATGCAGATCAATATAATTCAACCTGTGAAACTACTATTTGATATATCATTCTTAGATTTCAAAGGGTTCGCAGAAAAAAAACATTGGAATTTGAAAATGGACAAAAGAAAGTAATGCACTTTACAAAAAAATAATAATAATATAATACAAACATTAACATTATTTTTTTTTCTTTATTACAAAATATAAAAATTAAATTTACTGTATAGTTCTGAAGATAGTCTTTCATATTTATGCAATGATTATTAATTTTTTTTAAAATAATATTCTAAGAATAACATTTAAAAAAAAAAAATTATTAAAGATACTATAATTGACTATATATATGCAAGCTTTAACAAAAGTAATTATATATAGACATATTTGCACTGATGGCATTATACTTTTGCATTATTTGTATTTCTTAAAAGAAACATAAATAAATGTAAAAGAGAAATATGTACCTATAAATGTTTTTTTTTTAATACATATGAAGTTTAGCAATAAAACATATGTATATTAAAATGAGATCGTAAAATAATATTGTTACTCCAAGAATGAAATAAATATTCTTTCATGCAATTGATTAGATTTTTTTTTATGTAAAGAAATATTTCCTTGTCATTGCCTTATGATTTCTTATTTATTTAGTTTATCATTATAGAATACATATCTAATGTTATAATAAATTTTTATGCTAAAGGATCAATAATTCAGAGTGTTATATACAAACGAAGACATACATTATTGCATATATTCTATAAGTTTTGAGAAACAGACATTTTACTTATACAATAATAGTGGTAAACTAATCACACTAATATTATGAACAAATATAATCTTACTTTATTTTATATTTGACATTGAAGACAAATACGAATAAAATATTTTTTTATTATTTATATGAAACTATCTTAAGGAAAAATATTTTTTTCATGATATTGCAAATATATTTTCTCTTTTAAAATAATTAATTAACTATTATGACAGAGGCAAATATCTTAATATTGAAACAGTAAGGTCTGCTTTGCAGATCTTCGTTTCACCTTTTCTCACCTATTTTCTACCCTCATACCTTAGTTTGAACCCCAATCTATCATAGTGTGTCTGCAATACGCTTATTTACCGAAAATCCCGCCTAATTTTAAACCACAAGTACAATGCTCATATTATATGTAAGTATAATTCATGCCCAAATAAATAAAATATTATAGATTATGCATATGTTCACATAATTTAGATTTATTTAAAAGTATGTTATATAGGTCATAATTGCGCACACACTATGATTTGCATTTTAAAACTTATATCAAAATTATAAATTTAATTAAGATTATTTTGTTTGAATCTATTTACAAAAATATATTACAGTCGTAATATATTTTGATTTAAAATAAAACTCATATTCGTTTAGTAAATAGATTCAAATATTGAGATTTAAAAGTAAAATAATTTTCTTTTAATTTAATAAAAGTCATTCCAAATATTTCTGTTAAAATAAATGAGGGACAATAGTTTAATTATTTAATGTTATAGAGGCTTATCTAAAAATACCGCAGATGTCCACTTAAGGTTTTCTTTAATTAGTAAAAGTAAATTTTAATTAAATCTAGTTTGTAATTCGAATGTCGACAAGGAAATTGACAATAGAAATTAATTAAAATTTTGTTAAATTCCTTTAGACATTCGGATGGGGTTAATTACAGCTGATAAGTCCAATATATTTTTGTAATGCTCCAGGGCAGTTTTATTGTTCAATTCCACTATAAAAAGGAGGATTTTCTTTTGTTCTCCATTCTAGTCATTTGCTGATGAAATGTTTCTAACCAAAATTATTCTAGTTTTTGCTGATGAAATGTTTCTAACCAAAATTATTCTGGTGTTGCTAATGAAATGATTCGAGTGATATTCTAGTAAAATATTCTTCAAAATATATTTTTCCTGAGATTTTAGCTACATGCCTGCGAACTTATATTTGAAGCCGAGTTTTCATCTCCAAATTAATTTACCATGTTTACCACACCTATTGCTAACCGTGACATGACTGAGTAGAGCCGGCGAAGGCTATTTCCCTCAGGAATGGCCCGCTGCTGCTTTAGACCATCGGAAGCTATCACGTAAGGAACCCCGGAACTGCTGCTGCTGCCAAAATTATGAACAATTCTAGATTTTGCTGCTGAATTATAAAACTTGCCGAACATCAATCTACCTGCAAATGCTTCTCCAGAGGTAACCCCAAATTAACCCAAGGGCTCTTGTAATTCCTAACTAACATGCTATAGCTATTTTAAATTGTTTTTCTTTGATTTCACATAACTTCATTATGTATTCTTTTAACGTGTTCTAATATAATCAACAGTTTTGCTCTCTATTCTTAGGTTAATATTTTCTATTTATAAAGCTTTCTTTTATTTTATTATGATAATGTGTCAGAATCGTCTTTGACCGAGTGAATTATTCCCTTCGTTGAAAGTAAGACGCCGCTATTAAGGTATATTTTAAATTTATAAATAATTCCCAATTTTATTATCTCACAAATCACTCGTTCGAGGGCGATTCTAATCTTCTTTAATATATATAATAATCAAATAATTTAAAATCTACATTTTATTGATGTTAACCTAATATGAGAGTATGTGCGAAGTCAATGATTAAATGTGTCCCCAAATGCATGATTGCGTAAATAAACCTATGCTTACTTTTCAAACCCGCAAGCATGCATTTTCCTATTTTAAATACTGTGTTCTACTTTAATTACAAAGTTCATAATTGACGTCGAGAATGTGCGGATCCTTTTAATGAATTTCTGGGAATTTGATTGGGCATTTTCTTAATCCAAGTAAACCCATTTTGTATGTTTTATATACATTAGTCTAGTATTGCTGGTAAATGAATTGGTTGTTGAGACCACTTTGTTTTCTTTCCAAGGATTTTAAACGGCCAAGTCCGCTCTCTTTTCGTTTCCTGCATTTCCCTGGCAGAGTGTGTACTCAAATGTCACACCTGGGAATTAGATGCAGTCGTCACCCAGTCGCTAAGTTTCGGCTGTCCGTGGCACCACACTCCTACGGGTTAGCGGCGAGCTGCCCTCCGTAGTCATTTCTAATATTCACTTGTTTTATTTATATATTTGTTTTTACAAAGCATACGTGATTTAAATGTATCACAATCTCCAACTTTAATAAATTCATTATTAGCAATACCGACCTCCCATCTGCTTTAATTATTATTATAAAATAAATGCCTTGATCACATCCCCACTTTATCGTAGAGTAAGCTTTTGACCGTGCTATTATCGAAATCAATAAATATTATATAACCCGTAATATCAAATATTTTATTAAACTTTTATAATTACTCAAAGCACCTCACACATGTTCCCATCTCTTTAAGCACAGTATCGTAATACTATTAGCCCGAGGGATAGAATATATAATTTTGCTTTAAAACTTTTTTGTAATGTAATGGAATGTAATGCCAACAATTATTTAATAAGCGTCCCTGTCTCATATAAGCAGACAGTGGCGTTATATATATATTTCTAGATAATTAAATTTTGAAATCGTTTAAACTAATTTTGATCTTTGATTTTGTTGATTCCTATCACTGTCTCGGTCTATATATATATCTATTTTCTACATTTCTTTTGTATATCCATAGATGTTAATTAGCAACCCAAACTTATCTTAGTATAGAGTCTTTTTGTTTCTCCCTGACCACCAGGCACTGGTAAAGGGTTATATTAGTAGTAGCATCAGATGCGTTATCACATAGGTGGCGCTATGAAAATTTCGACTTTAGATTCGAACTTAGTATATCTAGAAGGCAACCCTCCTAGAGTGTTCAATTTCGTGTTTGGGGTTTGAATTTTGCAGTGTGTTAGCGAGATAGACGATTCTGACTGTTACAATATATAATAATAATTGGTCTAAAAACATTAAAGGAAATTGTAATTATTTAAATTCAGGTAATTTAAAGTACTTAATGGAATTTTTTGTGTTGATATTTATAAAACAGAATTGAGAAGATTCTAAAATTGGAGCTGGAATTAAAGATTTAAAACTAATTACATTTATGAATACTTAATTATATTTTCATTGATTCAGGTTATTTTGTACATTAAGCACTTGATAATTGTTAAAACTTTTTTTATTGAGATAATATTTATTTCATACATATTGTAATTTTTTTTTTTTTTCTATTTGCAGGTGATGCTTTATATGAGTAGATTGAATTGTTATGCTGAAAAAGTAAATGCAAGTTGTGCATCAGACATCCATGGAACAGATGAAGAACTAACATTAGTCAAGAATAAAGCACCCTATGGAACCAGTAAGTTTTGAATTTAATTTGTAATATCTGAAATTTTTAGTATATTGTGAAAAGGCATTTGACAACTCTTATAGATAGAAAAAGTATTGGTATATATTCACACATATATTTTAAAAGAAATATTTTACTTATTAATCGAACAATGTTAGTATAATCCATAGAATTATTATATTCACAGTAGTTTATTGTTTTAAAAAAGTTTAAGAAGCAAGGATATATAAACTTTTTTTTTTTTACCAGATTTTCAAATCGTTTAAGCGTCATTACAAATTCTTTTATGTGTGTCTCTTCTAAAGATCATAATACTAGTTCATAAACTGCAGTGAAATAATATTTAATGCTATTTTTGATTAAGAAATACTAATATTTTTGTTAAATAAGCATCACTACTTTACTATTTAATATTAAAATTGTGCATTGATAACACAATGCCATAATGATATTTATAAAGTATAATACAAATAAACATATTATTTTATGAATTTTCTGTTTTTTTATTTAACATGAACAATTAATGTAATTTTTATAGATGTCCAAAATGAATCTACTTAGTAAATATTTAAATAGATTTATACTTAATGTTAATAGTTTTTTTTTTTAAATAAATAATCAAATTTTTGATATGTAATTGTTTTTTATTTTATTTTTATATTCCATATATCTGTTAGTCTTTATTCACATTTCTTTGGCTATAAATATCACACATTTACGTATAGATCATCATCTATTATTAGTCTAATCGTATAATGTTTAATGCATTTAATATATCATTTTTGTTTTATGTTTCATAGACACAAGTTAATGTAAATAACTTTCCATTTAATCTATTTTGTGAACTATGTTGTTGACTGTACTCTATCCAATTCATAACTTCATTTGTGATAGTTTTTTTTTTTTTCTACAAACAAGTTTGTGGCTTTATTAAAGTTTTTTTTTTAATACCTGATTATTATTGTAATTATTTTATTAATTGATGTATAAATCAAAACTTATTTTTATTACGTCAGATGATTTTATAATTCCAAAGAATGCTGTAGGACAGATGAAGCAAATTGCTAGTAAGTTTCTTTTAATTTAATTAATTTGTTTTTAAAAAATATTGTCTTATGGAATGTTATTAATAATTATTAAATTGAAAATCTAATATAAATATTAAATCTACATTTTTTTTTTTTTTTAGTTTGCGTATTTTATATTTATCTAACTACTTGGATAATAATATTTATGAAATAATAATTTTCAAATGTGCATATTTTAATAAACTTACAAATAACATTTTCTCTTATCATTATGATCTACTAATCAGATAATGTTATATCAGATTGGTAAATCACATTTATAATAGATCTATTCACAAGTTTATTAAAATGACTCTAAAAAGTCAGAATTGTAAGGATTGTTTTAATATGAGCATTTGAATTACTTCTAAATAATATTTAAAAGCGATTGTTTATTTATATAGTTGTTAAAATTAATGGAATTTTAACTATTTATATATTTTTTTTATGCATATTTATGTGTCACAGCAGATTTTACAAAATAGATAAATTTGTTTAAGCTTGGATTTTTATTCATTGTTTAACAAACAACTGATTAGATTCAGCTGTCTTTGGGAAAAAAATTGGAGTTATGTTTAAAAGAAAATTTTACAACTTGAAAAATTAGTCATTTGGCATAAAAATATAAATAAACGGTACTTGTGTATAATTCAACCGATGACGTATTTCCCTGAAGGTATATCAGTCTAATCTTGCGATTTTTAAGATAACGTCTCCAAGTGATTTGCGGACACATGTAATCGCTAAAATGTGTCCGCAGATCACGTGAACACAGTACGTTAAAAAACACAACATGAGACCGATATGCCTTCAGGGTAATATGTCATCGGTTGATCACGTGGTAAAAAAACAAAAAAACATAGCAAAAATATAAAAATGTAAAAAAAAATTAAACATAAAAAAAAAAGAAAAAAATGTGACGCAGGTCACGTGATAAAAAAACAAAAAAAACCGGCAAAAATCTGACGCAGGTCAGGCAAATAGTAAAAAAAAAATGTACATGCATGTGTCAAAATAGTTTAGAAAAAACTATATTCTAATTTATAAAACCACCCTATATTATGCTCAATTATAAAAAACAGCGCGTAGCGCTGGAGTTGGCGGGGGGGCCCTTTGTGTTTTTGACAAGCCATTAGGCTTGGCGTACACCTATACCTTGTATTACTCTCATAGCTGTAATTTTTATAATTGCCCATTAATTTACGAAAAATAATTTTCTGTATGATATAATTCAGAAATTAAAAATTGCCGATGAATTTACGAAAAATAATTTTCTGTATGATACAATTCAGAAATTAAAAATTAAATTAAAACGTAATTCAATTGTAGAAATATTAACAAAAAAATTTTGTAAATTTTAAATAAACAGCTAAATTAAAAAGACGCGATTTAATGCAAATCTGGTATTAATGGCGTCATTTAATGCAAATCTGATATTAATGGCGTCGCACCCTGTAATTTTTATAATTGCCGATGAATTTACGAAAAATAATTTGAGAATTGTAGAAATATTAACAAAAAGTTTTTATAATTGACGATGAATTTACGAAAAATAATTTGAGAATTGTAGAAATATTAACAAAAAGATTTTGTAAATTTAAAATAAACAGATAAATAAAAAACAGTGTACCGGAATAAATTACGAAAAATAATTTTCTGTATGATACAATTCAGAAATTAAAAATGAAATTAAAACATAATTCAATTGTAGACTGATAATACATCATCGGTTGAATTATCCAGGTCACATGCTAAAAAATATTCAAAAATGAAAAATATCTGACGCAGGTCAGGCAAATACTAAAAAAAAAATGTACATGCATGCGTCAAAATATTATTCTCAATTTTAAAATACAGCAGCGCGTAGCGCTGGAATTGGTGCGGGGGGGGCCTCCGGATGTTTTTGTCGGGCCGCAGGCCCGGCGTACATGTATATCAGACATTGTATTACTCTCATAGCTGTATGATATAATTCAGAAATTAAAAATAAAATTAAAACGTAATTCAATGTAAGTTTGAGAATTGTAGAAATATTAACAAATATTTTTTGTAAATAAGTTTGAGAATTGTAGAAATATTAACAAAAACTTTTTGTAAATTTTAAATAAACACCTAAATAAAAAAGACGCGATCTAATGCAAATCTGGTATTAATGGCGCCGCACTTTTACATGCATTTGGTAATTTTAAAAACATACTGCATATTGCAAAATTGATTTAAAAAATTATTTCAAATTATTTACACATTAAAAACGTAATGTAGAAATATTAACAAAAAGTACTTTACCCGAATTAATGCGAATCTGGCATTAATGGCGTCCTTGTTATCACATGCATTTGGTAATGTATATTCAAAATTTGTTTTAAAAAATTATTGAAAATTATTTACACATTAAACGTAATTCAATGTAAGTTTGAGAATTGTAGAAATATTAACAAAAACTTTTTGTAAATTTTAAATAAACACCTAAATAAAAAAGACGCGATCTAATGAACATCTGGTATTAATGGCGTCCAGAAAACACCGCACTTTTACATGCATTTGGTAATTTTTAAAACGTACTGCATATTGCAAAATTGATTTAAAAAATTATTTCAAATTATTTACACATTAAAAACGTAATGTAGAAATATTAACAAAAAGTTTTTGTAAATTTAAAATAAACAGATAAATAAAAAACACTTTACCGGAGAATAAATTATTTACACATTAAACGTAATTCAATGTAAGTTTCAGAATTGTAGAAATATTAACAAAAACTTTTTGTAAATTTAAAATAAACAGATAAATAAAAAACACTTTACCGGAGAAGTTTGAGAATTGTAGAAATATTAACAAAAAATTTTTGTAAATTTAAAATAAACAGATAAATAAAACACTTTACCCGAATTAACAGCTCAAAAAAGTAACTGTGATGCCGTGGATAGCAAAATCGCAATAGACAGAAAAATCAAAAAATTTCCCAAACCTCTCTACGAATTTTAAATCTCGCGGGTGAAAAAAAAAAAAAAATTGACTCTCTGATGGATTAATCACGCCAGTCACTTGGTTACCATGACAACATTGTCATGCAAAAAACGTCGATGTCTACCGGAAGGGAAATCGGTAAGTCAAAAACGTCATCGGTTGAATTATTCACAAGTACCAAATAAACAAATCATTATATTAAGTGAACTTTTAATCCTTTTTTTAAATTCAAAATTAGCATACTCTACCAATAAAACTCTTATATATCAAGAACTTGATATAATAAAACAATCTCGAGAGGGAAAGTAGAAAATACTTGGAATTAAAATTTCTGAAAAAGATGCACAACTGCATAACTTTTTTAAAAAAATGTCAGAATATTGACTTTGTTTTTCAATATTTAATTGGATAATTATTAATTATTTGATAAAAACTAATGGTATTTCAATAAAATAAGCATTCCATGATAATTTTGAAAATCAGGAATTCTTTCAATATTCTACTTTGTTACACAATATCTAAAATCTTTTCAGTCATTTGTAATTTTTGTTGATGGAAAAGTTAAACAATAGCATGAAATAAAAAAATGAATACTTTAATTGTGATTGATACTAAACATAGATATTTATTAATTCTAATAGTGACTGAAATTGAATTGTTTGTCTGATAATCAATATTTTAGAAGTTCTGTTTTTACTACTTTTGATATAAATTATATAATTAGAATTTGCTAACATTTAAAAAAAAAAAAAAAAAAAAAGGTACTCATTACTTAGCTGGGTTTGGCCGCTTGATGGCGTTCTGACTAGCTAAGAAAACAGTTCTGTTTATCTTAGCCATTGTAGGCCGCTTGATGGCGTTACACAAATATTATGACCTGTTTCGTGCTTCGTGACACTTTATGCGAATTCGCACAATTCACAGTTGGCTACGTATCGCTTGACGGTGTTTGGATTTGAAGTGGCCACAACTTTGGAAATCTCCATAGCAGAGTTATTTCATTTTTACTTAATAAAATATAAATCTTTATTATATAATAATAGCAACTTGTAAATACATCAACATAAAAATTATATATATATATAAAAGCCTTTTTCGGTAATTCTAAATTTTTTTACCCTTGTCAATATGATACCTCATACTAATACTAACACGTATATTATGTATATAGCGACATCTACCGACATTTCCTATAATTCATTATTTTTATCATTTTATTTATTTCCCCTTATATTACTTTCCATTCTTTATTCATTACCCAATCATTCATTAAATCAATTGACTTTTTGTAAATGATCATACATGTATTTATATTATATTTTATATAATTTGTTTCATATATTTTCCTTCTATTTACTTCCTTTATATAATTTAATGGTGTTATGTTTTTAATACAATCTATTTTATGTCCAAATTTTAAATAATGAACATATAATGCTGATCTATCATCCCTTCTTTCAATAGTACCATTATGTTCTTTTGCCCTTTGTTCTAATTGTTTTGATGTTTGTCCATAGTAAACCATTTTATATATCCCACAAGTAATTTTATATACTGTTCCCTTTATATATTTCATATCATCTTCAATCTTATAATTTCCTATTAATATATCTAGATTTTTACTATTAGACCATCCTATTTTTATATTTTTATCCATATAATTTTTATTTTTAGTTAATATATCATAAATTTTAAGTATATATGCAATTTTAATCCATTTTATATTATTTAATATTTTATTCCCTCTAATATTATTTTTATTATCATATAATATATTCCTAATATTTCTAGGATTATATCCATAGCTAGAATATAATTTAATAAATTGTTCTTTTTGTACTTCAGCAGTTTTTTTATCTGTATTATACCTATCATTTTTAATTTTAAAATTCTTAATTACTGCCATCTTTTGTATCCATGCTTGTTGTGAATCCCTATAAATTATTTTTTTTATTTTATCTTCTTTAATAAAATGATTTAATACAATCATGTTATTGTTTATCTTTATTTCTATATCTAAATATTTTATTTTATTATCTATTTCTTTTATTGTAAACTTTATATTATTTTTATTATTATTAAATTCATTATATATATTTTTTTATAACTCCACACGTTTCCAAAACAAAAGGTTGTGATTCTATGACATAAATCAGTACAAAAAAAAAAAAAAGAAAACGAAAGTTGAAAAAGTCAAAAGTTTTGATCTTATTTTTATTTTTTGGATGGGTTGAAAAATACTTTGTCGTCACTGAGATTTTGGTTTGTCATTATTTTTAAAAAAAGATAATAGAATTTGTTTTTAAGAATAAAAGTTTTACTATATTAGCAGTAAAGATGTATTTGTGTATAATTTTTATTATTGTAATTTGTTAGTAGGAAGGAGGCAAAAAAAAAACCCTATAAATAAAAAATTAAAGACGTAGTAAAAAAAAAATATAACGATAAAAAAATTTAATTAATAGTAAAAATTGTTTTTAAAAATCGCTAAATAGAAATCGTGTAATACAAATAAAGCCAAAACAAAAAGTCGCTTTAAAGGCAAAAAAAAAAGTAATAGAAATTGGTTTTAAAAATAAAATTTTTACTATATCAGCGGTAAAGATGTGTTTGTGTATAATTTTTATTGTTGTAATTTGTAAGTAGGAAGGAGAAGAAAAAAACCCTAAAAATAAAAACTTAAAGACGTAATAGAAAAAAATAAAAGGATAAAAAAATTTAATTAATAGTAAAAGTTGTTTTTAAGAATCTCTAAATAGAAATCGCATAATACAAATAAAGCCCCCAAAAAAATTGCCGTATAGCCAAAAAAAGTCGCTGTATTTTAAAAACCGCGGCCAGGTAACGTTGCATTGTATTGTTTTTGACTGGCAACAATGCCATCAAGCGACCAAACCTGGCTAAGTAATTAGTACCAATTAGCTTAAATTTTAAAAAATGTGTTCATTAAATTATGCTCATAAAATATTATGAATATAAATTGTAAAAGGAAACAGTCTATAATAAGTAATAATTGGAAATGAATAATTTTACTTAAAGAAAGTGGATAAGCAGTGATGTAAGAAATGTAAAAGATATGAATCAGAAAACAATATTTAAGCAAAGTTTAAATAGACATAGACAATGAATCAAGGATTAAAAAGGAAAAAAATATTGATATGAAAATAATTTAAACTATGTACTGTTTGGAAGTTAATTAATAATATATGGATGATTAAGATATTTTTGAAGAACATCATTTAATTAAAAGTAATTTAACTGAATGCATAGTTATGACTATTCTTAAAAACTTTATGCTATAAATAATTTTAAAGAGGAATATAATGATAGTAGTCCAAAACAGAAATTAAATATGTATATAGAAAATGATCTAAAAAGACATAACTAAGAGAGCATTTTATATTTGCTATGATTGAGGATGATAGGTAGTAATTGTTATATTTATATAATATAACGTTTTTCGTTTTGCTAGGCCTCTACACGCTAATATAAATTGTGCGCGAGTTGATCAAGCTATGTCAAACAAGAAGAAAGTTGTATTTCTATTCTAAAAACATAGCTATATTTCCTGATCAACTCGGCCTATTAATAGTTGAGAATTATGCTATCGACGAAATCAGCTTTTAATTTATTTAATATGGGCACCAAGACTTTTTATTCTAAAGAGTCTGCTGACTTCGTCATATAACGACTCGCAAATAAAAAAGAAAAATACTTTTAAACTAATAGGTATTGCATCATACCGTAACGAGAATTATTTTTTTTAAGATTATTATTCCTGGGCTTATTCAAACATATTGGCAATGGTAAATTACATTTTTAAATCTTATTAAACTAATAATAAATTTAATAATAAAAAATAATTATTATTAATAACGCACAAATGAAAATTGGTATTAGAAATATTTTTATTCTAATAGATAAAAAATGTTTAAAAGAAATTATTAATCAAATAAATTGGGGAGAACACACTTAATTCGGATGTGGATCAATTAAAAAAAACCAATTTTACAATTACTGTTCACTTCCAAATTTCTTCTAGAAAGTTTTTAAAAAAAATGAATGTCTCTTGTACAAGAAAATTAATGTCTCTATCGGGATCCTATTTTAAGCTTATTTTTACGAGTAGTTTTTAAAATGGTTAACTTTGTCACAGTCAGGATAATGAAGCCTAACTTACCGGTAAGTTTTGTGAATTCAGTAGTAGATAACTATGCATAATTTTTTGGGTAGAATGAGCTCGGCCTTTTGGTTATTATTTGATCTTGTGGTCCATTCTCCTAGTCGGTCATGAAGGCTTTTCCTGGTGTACATCTTCAGGCACGATGTTCGCAGAAGTCCGGTTCACTCCGACATGCCAAATTATTTCAGTGTAGGGCGATCCTGGATGAATTATTGTTATCCAGGACCGACTAGAGAGACTAACGGAACAAGACGTTCTTCCACCCGAATCCCTCCTTTTTATACCAGAGGTCCAGTTTTCAGACTTCTGCGCATGCTGTTATCATGGTGTTTTTTTGGTTCCTAATCTTGTAGATTCTTTATAAAATTTACGTTATAAAGTTCTCTTTTCTTATCAAGTTTTTCGGCCATCTTTAATTAGCCCAAATATTTTTACTTTCTCTTATCTTTTTTATTTTACTTTTGGAATTCTTTTGTTCTCTCCAATTCTACTTTTATTTCTACTTACATAAAAAAAAAAAACGAAAGAATAATTTAACTTTCATTGTACGTTATTTTTTTAAAAAAAAAAATTAGTCAAAAAAAAAATCTAAATTTACTTTTATTTTTTTAGCTTTTACCAAATGCCAATATATTTGCAACGTATATAAATAAACGTTACAATACCACCAGTGCCCGAATGATGAGAATAAAATAGGGGTTTACATTAATTTTTTTCTTAAGTTTTAAAATCCATATTCGTGGGTTTTTTTTTTTTATATAGTAGCGTGCTGATATATTCTGCAGATTCATTCACAAGTGACGTTCGGCTTTAACGCCCACTTATAGGTCTAACACGGCGGAAATGAAAAATATTTCACATTCATCTGTGTCATTTCCGCTTTAGTGTAATATTAACGATAAGAAGCCCAAGTTATAAGCACAAATGAGCGTTGCTCATCGTTCTGAGTCTTACAGGCTCGCGGCAACTTGGTCCAATTTGATCCGCCTTTCCCTTAATTGGGATCCTTGCTAGGAATAGTCTGATGGGCATATAAAGGTGGTCTTATGTTAATATACTACGTACTAGGACTCGGGGCTATGTTTTTCCCCTCTTCAGTAACCGCCTACACGGTCAAATACTTGTGACTTATGTCTACATCAGCCACGATCGTGTTTTTTTTTAGACATATCAAAAAAAAATATACATTTTTTTTTTTTTTTTCTGGAAGTCATATTAAAAAAATATTTTTTTATATTTTAATAATCAGGGTTTAATTAGTTAGTTTTTTTTTTTTTTTATAATTTTTTTTTTTTTAATTCCTATTTATTTTCCGGCTGTGAGTTTCTTTGGGTCATCGTTGTAACGTTCTTTATCATTACAACTTATCTCAGGTTGTAGTTGTTAAATCGAAGCCCTAGTTGGGTAAGCCATTATAATGTTTTCCATTTTGCTAGGCCTCTACACACTAATATAAATTGCGCGCAAGTTGATCAAGCTATGTCAAACAAGAAGAAAGTTGTATTTCTATTCTAAAAACATAGCTATATTTCCTGATCAATTCGGCCTATTAATAGTTGAGAATTATGCTATCGACGAAATCAGCTTTTAATTTATTTAATATGGGCGCGAGGACTTTTTATTCTAAAGAGTCCGCTAACTTCGTCATATAACGACTCGCAAATAAAAAAGAAAAATACTTTTAAACTAATAGGTATTGCATCATACCGTAACGAGAATTATTTTTTTTAAGATTATTATTCCTGGGCTTATTCAAACATATTGGCAATTGTAAATTACATTTTTAAATCTTATTAAACTAATAATAAATTTAATAATAAAAAATAATAATTATTATTAATAACGCACAGATGAAAATTGGTATTAGAAATATTTTTATTCTAATAAAAAAATGTTTAAAAGAAATTATTAATCAAATAAATTGGGGAGAACACACTTAATTCGGACGTGAATCAATTAAAAAAAAACAATTTTACAATTACTGTTCACTTCCAAATTTCTTCTAAACAGTTCTTAAAAAAAAATAAATGTCTCTTGTACAAGAAAATTAATGTCTCTATCGGGATCCTATTATAAGCTTATTTTTACGAGTAGTTTTTAAAATGGTTAAATTTATCACAATCGGGATAATGAAGCATAACTTACCGGTAAGTTTTGTGAATTCAGTAGTAGATAACTATGCATAATTTTTTGGGTAGAATGAGCTCGGCCTTTTGGTTATTATTTGATCTTATGGTCCATTCTCCTAGTCGGTCACGAAGGCTTTTCCTGGTGTACATCTTCAGGCACGATGTTCGCAGAAGCTCTGGTTCACTCCGACATGCCGAATTATTTCAGTGTAGGGCAATCCTGGATGTATTATTGTTATCCAGGACTGACTAGAGAGACTAACGGAACAAGACATTCTTCCAACCGAATCCCTCCTTTTTATACCAGAGGTCCAGTTTTCAGACTTCTGCACATGCTATTATCATGGCGTTTTTTTGGTTCCTAATCTTGTAGATTCTTTATAAAATTTACATTCTAAAGTTCTCTTTTCTTATCAAGTTTTTCGGCCATCTTTAATTAGCCCAAATATTTTTACTTTCTCTTATCTTTTTTTATTTTACTTTTGGAATTCTTTTGTTCTCTCCAATTCTACTTTTATTTCTACTTACATAAAAAAAAAACTAAAGAATATGTTAACTTTCATTGTACGTTTTTTTTTTTAAAAAAAAAATTAGTCAAAAAAAAAATCTAAATTTACCTTTATTTTTTTAGCTTTTACCAAATGCCAATATATTTGCAACGTATATAAATAAACGTTACAATAAGAATAGAAGTTAGTTGTAGTTGAAATTAGAAAAAGAATTGTACAAGATAAATTGTAATCACCGGAAACATAAAAGTTGGAAATTATAAAAACCCATTGTTTTCAAAGTAAAAGTAAAGTACACCAGAAGAAACGATAACAAATAATTAATTATAGAAAAAGATTGCCTAAAGAAATAAAAACAAAAGGGTAGTCATTTGTTTAATAAGAAATAATTAATTACGGAATTTTGAAATGCTAAAGTCCTGTTCATTTAATTAATGAAATAATAATGGTAAGAAAAAATGGGAATTAAAAAAACAGGAAGGATTTTATTTGTGATTAAATTAAAATATACTAACTAAATCTGTTAAGGCAAGATTTAATTAGTGCGAAGATAAGATAAGAAAATATGCAGTAATATAAATAGAGAGAAAGTTTGGCTAGGAAGTGTTCTGCGTTTTCATTGTCTTTCATGATAGATGTCTCTGTTGAATAGTTAGCTGAACAAGATAGCCATGAGTGTTAACCCACAGTCATTGAGGAGTTCCTATCTCAGTTACCTGAAAGTTAATAATCTGATAAGGATTTTTAACAGATTGCCCTGATATTATTTTTTATATGCCTGAGAAGGCTCGCAGAGGAATTACTACTAGAGAGTTTTATGACTTTATTTTGTCAGTTAGACTTTTAATTCAATATTGTGGAGATGTGCATAACAGTATTGAGATTGAATTCTAAATGTTTCAGTTAATATGGATTACATAGTATTGTTATATATTTTGTCGGTTTTTCAGCAAGCGAGTAATTATCACTACATTGGATATTTGAATTTTTTTAATTCCCTGTTATCATATTTTGCTATGATCTGGTCCTTTTTCTTATTAGCAGATACATAGCAGTTTTTTAGTAAAAAAATTTCTCTTCTAATTTTTTTTAATTTACACATTATCTTTGTTTAAAGTTTTATAAAAAAATATAATATTTAAGTGTGTACTATAAATAAGTAGAATTGCTGCAATGTTAAAATATTTTATTTATTTATTAAATCAGCTTATGGTGGTGTTATGGCAATTCAGTGGAATGTTCAGTATAATGGATGGAGTATTTGTGTTTTGGAAGTAGAGACTTTACTTCAGCAGCTAAATCGAGCTGCAGGTAAATATTTAAGATTTTTTTCTATTAATGTATAGTACTTAAAATTTATTATATGTATATTCATTTGTATTGATCATCAAATAATTATTTTCCAAATAATGAGTTTCTTACATTAATGTAGGTTACCATCTCCAAGTCTCTCTGTATTTTCTGCAAGCACTCACATATATACTTTTATCAATTAATTTTAATATTTTATGAATAAATATTGGTTATACTTAAGGCAATTTAAATATGCTTGTTTTGGCATTTATGCTTCTATTATCTTTGATATAACCTATATATATATATATATATATTATTTTGTTAATTATAATTGCATTTATTTTATCCATAATCTCAGTTATAAATATATTACAAAAGTTATAAAATTACTAAGCAACCAACAAAAATAGAATTTGATAATAGCAATCTTTTTTTTTATACTTCAGAGTCATCTCTTTAAGCAACATATACCAATACCAAATAGTAGGATAAGATAAACTAATTTCCTTAACTATTACTATTAATCTTCTGATAAACATTGTTTTTGCATTAAACCTGTAAGTAACCATTTTATACGCATACAAGTTTTAATGGCTAAAATTTTCAATAGGCATTTTTTTTTAATCTCTCTTTATAAGTTTGACATTACATCATCAAACATTATTACTAAAATATATAATAAACACAACTGTCTATCTCTTCAGTTTTCTTTTCATTAAGTCATATGTTTTTAAACACTACAATTTATTAACATTAGACTAAAGTTGTTGTTTTTTTTTTAATTAGCCTATAGTTTATAAATTTTTGATATGTAAGTGATATGTAAAAATACTTTTATCATTCATAAACCTGAGATGATTTAAATAATTATCATTTATCTTGAGATCTAACATTTGCTGATCTAAATCTTGCAAAACTTTTTTCAAAATCACTGAAATTTTTTAGTAATTTAATGTAACATTATTCATAAAATGATACTTTTACAAATCTGATTTCTTTTTTTTCTTTTTTTTAAAAAAAAAAAAAGCATTACTCACTATTTTTATAGTTCTGCATGGTTTATTGCAATATTAGAATGCCAAATTCTGGACCCTGAGCTTCTTCATTCAATTCTAGTTCTGTCACATTCAGTGCTTGAACTTTTTTTCAAGCAATAAAACCGTTCAATGATGTGTTTATTTTTATAGTTTATATATATATAGAGAGAGAAGCATTGTATTGTGCGCATGCTATAAAATTTTGTTTTCATTATCGTCACTATTTTATATTAAATACAAATATTTAGTAACAATAGTGAAAAAATACTATTAAAACATTATATCACTTTTTATTTCACTTTTTTTAACAACAGGAGACAAGAAATACATATATAAAGGAATGTTGTCTGATCATTATTGTTGTTTTGATTTATTACAATGAAATCCTGATAATGGCTAGGCAACTGCTTTAAAAATGTATTTGTTTGTTGTTTTATACTAGAAATTTAAAAACATATTAATGTTGTTTTTCAAAACTAATATATGCTAAAAATCATTTATTTTCATCCCAAAAAATGTGGGGGAAAAGTTTTTTATCAAATGAATTATCTATAAAAGTATATAATTTTCTCTATAGTTTATTCTATAAAGTTAGAGCATCGTTAATGTGTATGTGTTATTGCAATAGATGAAAATATTATGAAAATAGAGAAAATAAATAGTAATTGATGTTATTTCAGTGACAAACTGCGTAAAAATAAAAGTTCTGCACATATACTGAAATGCATGAACTGGGCTGAATAAATGGAATGCATAATATAAAAGACCATTTGGAAGTAAATAAATTCGTAACTTGAATTAAACTGAAAACCTATTTTGTTACACTAAAGAAAATGATATTTTATTAATCCATTAATTTTTTAAATTATAATTACTATTTGCTTCCCTTTATATTGTTAAATTCTAATACTTTGAAAAAACTTATTCTCATAGAGATTGTTGTTATAAATTTGTTACTTCCAAGTTAAAAGATTGTCATAAAAGCTGTTGTGATAATTTTTTTAAAAATTTAAAACATTTATTTTTAATATTTACTTACATTTTTTAGTATTTAATGCTATTTGTGTATGTGATAATTTGATTATTAGTGTTATAATGGATTTCATAGCTTATATTGTTGACAAAAACAAAAGAATATATCCATTTATTGCTAATTTACTTATTTATTTATTTTCCATAAGAAAAATAATATTATTTATGAGAGATAATGGAGCATTGTGCTAATTTAGAGATCTTCAGTGTTAAAACGCGTGTATAAAATAAAAATCTGAAAATTCATTCATTACTATATATGAATAAATAAAGTTATTGAAAGAGGTGAAGTTTGAATATCTCATACTAAATTAAGTATTAAATGGAAGAATTCAATTGAATGTTGAATGAGAGATAAATGAAAATTATCAACTTTTTTAATTTACTATTGATTATTACTAAAAAAAAATTTTTCTCAATTAATCATCATTATTATATCAGTGAGCATTATAAGTCTACTATAGTATATTTAGACAAGATATAATAATGTCTGCAAAATTCAAGGGCTGAATTTATAATTTGATTTGTAAACAGAAAATTCTACTAAGAAGCCATGGTGTTTAAGTTATTTAAATGTTCTCTTTAATTATTGTTATCTTATTTTCTTGATTTTTAAAATAATTTAGATGTAACTATTGTTTCATATATAGATAGAAAATTGATTTGCTGATCAAGACTATATAGATCAATTTAAATAAGGATGGTTTCTTCTTTTTATCAGTGCTGGTATAATCTATCTTCTATATTTATTTATTTTTTACATTTTATATATATAGTATCTAATGCTTTATATATATATATATAATTTATGAATCCTAAATACTCTGAAAATTCATATTTTTTACATTTTTGTATTATTTCATTTACTATTGTACATAAATTATTATTATATATATGTGTGTGTTAAATATTGTTTGTATTTTGGCTTAACAAAATCCTTTTTTGTCATATTTGCATAAAATTTTGCTGAAAAATTTATAGAGAATGATATGATAATAAAATCTTATTTATCACTGTTTATATGTAATGACAATAATAAATCTACATTATTCTAACTGTTGATAGTGTTTTTTCAAAAATATTGTGCATGCAGGAGTGATATCTTTATTGGTTAATCTTGTCATTTTTAATTACAGTATTTCATTTGCTATCTTTTTTTTATTTTTTATCAATTTATTATATTTAAAATAGCACATTTATCTGTCTTTGTGGTATATAATGCTTTTACCATTTCTCTTATGGAGAAATAATTGACACTATGTTGTTGAGATACAAGTCGATTTTTGATCTTTTATATTATTGTAATTTTTTTTTTTCATTTTTAAAATTGTTTCTATTATTATTTTGTAATGACTTCAAACTTTTTTTTTTATTTACTGGCTCTATCTTTAGGTAAAATCTTTTTTCAGTAAAATGGAATTGTTAAATAAAATTGTATTGATGATTAAATGTATATATAGTTATTAATAGTACCACTGGAAAAAAAAAACGTAATTTATTAAAATATGGAGACTTGTATTATAACAAATTACATATATTTGTGAACTTCAAATTTTTCTCAGTGATTGTGATCTGTTTTTTTTTTTTTTTTTACAGGAAGTGTTACTGATGATCAGGTTTGGCGTGTAACCAATGTGGCTAAGATAATTCGGGAAATTTTGCACAGTAATAGTTCTTATGGATCTCACTTTCAGATAATTTTGCAAAAGTTTTATTGCGTAATTCAAAGGTATTTATATAACTTTATTTTTATATAATTACATTTTTTAAATTGAAGTTTTGGTTTTTAAATCAGTACTATCTAAAGAGTTTATTTGTTATCATATCATAAATTTTTTTTAATAACCAAACTTACGTGTATAAATGTAATATAAAGAACATTATTTGGTGATAGTAAAATCAACATCATGGTATTCAGTGTATTCATAAAATTTTCAATATAATTTGCAAGATTAGTCATAATTGATTCTCATCACTCATGAGCCATTATCAGAAACTTGACTGGATATTAGATAACACTACTGTCTAGTTTCCATTAATTATTAATGACCACAATAGATAGCTTTAAAATAGAGTGTGAATATCAACTAGGGAGTTATGTAGTGTTTTATATAAATTTGTTTTTTTAATATCAACAGCAATTCTATTTTTTGTTTTTATTTAATTTATCTTGGCTGATTTTTGTTGTTTATGATTTATTGCATCTTTTATTTTGCGCCCAGCAATACATAGAAAGAAAAATATATGGTTGTTATAATAATTTACAGTCATTGGAACTGTAACAGTTGGTCATGTGGAATTTCATATCAACTGATATATTTGTTCTTACAGAGTATTTTATAACATGGGAATAAAGTAAGATATATTCAATTGAGCTCAAAAGAATATTAAAAAAACATTTAATACTATCTATTTTTTTTTTTGTTTAAAAAGCATTTTTATAACTGCATATAGTTTACAAATTAATTAAAAAAACAAACTATTAACTAAAAATGTTTCTGTTCATATTTATATATAAGAATATCTACATATTTATGTATTGACATATTTATATCCTTGTGTATATTTATTCATATATATATATAACAATAATTTTTATTATTTAGTATAATTAATTGTAATTAATAATAACTATGTAATTTAATATTTATTTTTATATAAAGTATTTGCACATCTGATTTAAAAAATTCTAAAAGATTAATATTCTCCAATTAATTTTACATCCAGAAATGTGAAATAGAATCAGTATTGATCATATATTTAAACAATTAAAAATTTTAATTATCTTTAACATTGATAATTAGCATACATTCATTTACTATCGTTATTTTTACATGTTCTCATATACAACTGGGTCATTTTTTTCATACATGTACGGTATTTTTATCGTTATCGCTATTTGAGGCATCAGATTCGTCGTGATGTGATGTGAGATACTGTAGCTTCTCCTTAAATGAAGTCAAGAGGAAATACAACTAAAACATTTTCCACCGGCTGTCGATACTTCCCATTTTGTTAAGCGATCTAAAATTGAAATTTTTGTTTCCAAAGAAATTCATTTCTTGGGTGTTTTTTTTTCTCTCCATTAGAGTAAACTAAGAGTTTAAAATAAAAATAAGAACTTAGACTTACGATAATAAAAAGACACCGACTCACCACTGTTGGGCAAAATTTAATTGAAACTAACAATTAAAAATTAAATTCTTATTTTTGTCTTTAATTTTCAATTCCATTTAAAAATCAAATTTCATCATTTCACATCACCTTAATTTCAGATCATGTTACATAATTTTTAAATTGTTAATTACAATTAAAAATCAGATTTTAATTGCCAAATTTAATTGTGCCTGCCCTGTTACTCACCTTTTAAAAATAAACTTGCGGACACTAAATGATTAATTGATTACGTGCTCTTTTTATAAAAAGCAAAAATAGAACATGATTTAAAATGCAAAAACAACAATATACATAGTATTTTTCATCTATAACGTTTGAACAGATTTACATTATAGTCTTGTAAAATTTAATGTGTGTATATAAAATGGGGAAATTCTGATTTTAAGTGAATTATGAGCTTCTTTATTGCATAAAATCTATTACAGTACTATTATAAAGCGCTGAAAATATTGAAATTATTAGATGAAAGTCGAACTCCGATAATGTGCTATTATTTTAAATATGACGTGAGTGCGCGAAATTTATAATATTTAAAGTAATAGCGCATTATCGGAGCTCACTTGTGATCGAATAATTTTTATCGCATAAAAGAAAACTGCATATAAAGATATTAAGAAGAAACATGAATCGAATTAAATAAATCCGCATAAAACGAGACCCGGGTGTACTCGAAATTGAAGATATTTTAAGTGTTTTATGATTTATTTTCATTTTATGAAGGAATTTTTTTAAGAAATATTTTCTTCTAATATATACTTTTCATTTCAAAATATTCACCAAAGTAACTCAATTCATTTTATCAAATATATTTTCAATAGTAGTTCTTATTATCTATTGTGTCTTAATCTTTTTAAATTCAAACTGCTTTTAATATAAAACATTTCTAGTCTCTAAGGACTACAGTAGCATCTTTCAATAATAGCTACTTGTTTAATGTTTCTGTTTTTATATTGTGTGTGTAGGTTATTTTGGTGGTTTTTTTGACAATATGTATTCTATTATCTGAGTTATGAAGTAATCTGAATGCCATTTTCTTTTCAGAATATTACTGTTTATCTCTTCACACTTGTCAAACTTCATAAAATTATTATATATTTATAATATTTATATATATTTCACGGAACAATCATATCCGAATGCATTACTAGGACATGATTGTTTTATGAAGTATTCATAAACATTACATATTTGATCAGCATTAAAAATTATTTATGTGAGATTTAAATTATTTGTATAATATTTATCTTAACTAATAACATTTACATCTAATGCTTATGATAAGAAAAAAAGTAGTTAATAGTCTTTAAATAATAAATGAATATCATATCCTCTAATCTTTGTACAGTAAATATATATTTATTTTTAAGTTATAATCAAATTATATGTACACAATAATTAGTTTTTAAATTTATGAATACTGGATATTATTTAAAGCATTGACAAGCATTCTAATTAGCTAATTATTAAATTAAGCTAGGTTGATTCCTGAAAAATAAATAATAAAACAATATTGTTTTTAAAAATCTAAAAGAATTTTAGTTTAACCATTTATTTTTACATTTATATTTATATGTCAATATGACTGAAAAAAATATGTATATTTTAAGAGTATTCAATGTATTTTTTTGTTTTAATATCATTGTTTTAAAATCTTATGCTATTGCACATTTAATATATAATAGTACTAACATGTCTTTGTTCTTCATATAACTTCATGAACAAAAAATACAGTAACTTTATTAATAGTAATATATTCTTTTTGTTCCTAGCTATTTTAAGATGCTATTCTACATGTATTGAAGGCTCTCAAAATCATCTCATATTTCAAATTATTTTCCTTTTTACAAAAATCGTAGTTTTTGAAGGAAATTTGGTGAATATTACCCATAAAATTACTTTACAAACATCAGTTAATTAGCAGTTTTTCATTTCAATTAAACTTTTACAACTTCTTCCTTCATTAATGCACAATCTATTTTATTTTTATCTATCCTACTTTTTTATCAATTAACGTGGATGCATCTATTTTTTTTACTTATAATTTACTATTTATGCCTTCAATTATTTCAGTGACCCTGCATTTTCATACAAACTATATTATATTAATATAACTTTATCTTTCTTATTGCATTGCCAACTCCATATAATATTAATATTGTTTACTTTCTTTATTACTTTTACAATGTTTCTATAATTACAACCCAATATTGACAGTTTCGATTGCCCACAATCTTCTTCAGAACTACAACAAACACAATACAAATACATGTATACAAATATACATGAACATATAATTTTACATTTTATATATATATTCTATCTTATAATCATTATTTATATTCCTACATATATCTTTATATACTTCTCTATATAATTATTACCTTTTTATGTATAATACATTTTAAAAGGAAAGTGAAAGAAGCTTAGTTTACAACCAATCACAAAAATGTGATAAATAAAAGAGAAAGTTGCATTCAGTTATCACACCAATGGAATATTTAAATCAACTGATTTACATAATATGAATAATCAAAATGGTTTATAAATAAAGTAGCAACATACTTTGAAACATGAAAGTAATGATTATGCTGCTCGACACTAAAAGTGCGCTCAGCTAAATAAAAGAAAAAATTCAAATAAAATCCACTTCATAAAGCATACTTGCACATGTTCGCAAAAGAATTACATATACATCAAAGGGAAAATTGATATTAAATATACATATTATTTATTTTTCTATTTATCAAACTGTGAATGTAAAAATATTAATTATTAAGATAAATATTTCTATCTTTATTTAATAAATAAATTTATTTTAGGTTTTCAATTTTACCTCAGCTACCACAAGATTTAGTTGCTACTTGCTTGGGAACTCTAGCAGAATTATCTATAACACAACCACAAGAGGTAATTTTCCTTTTATTTCTATATAGTGTCTAATATAATAAACTAATCTTTTTTTAAAGATATAATACCAAAAATATTGCATTTGATACAGTGAGAAGTACTTTAGAAATATCTAATTTTTGCCTATGCATTTATTTTTCTTATTTATATTATATTTCTAACTATTAATATATTATTTAGATGGTTGAATAATACAAAAAAATTAATAATGTGATTATATATATAGATGCCTTTTGCAATGAGAAAAAAATATCTGTTGTAGATTGTACAATTAAGATTTATTAAGCTTTTTTAATTTCTTTTTAAAATAAAAACAGGTATGGCAAAATTTAAAACGAATTGGAATTCTTCCTGCTATGCTTAATAGAGAGAATGATGTGGAAGCTAGGTACATCTTTTCTTTTTCTTTTTTGCATTTATTATATATTATATTTTTAATGTATAACATTTTATTAAATGAATCATTTAAATTTAATATTTATTTTATATTTGTTGTATTTTCAAATATAGTGCTGATTGATCTACAATTAGAAGCATCATTCTGATCTTAAATACTCTCATTCAAAACATTATATGCATATTTAATTAATTTAATGATGTTTATGTAAAATGGACCTGATTATGTTACTATTTGATTAGAATATATTTGTGTATATATATATTAGTTGTATAAAAAATAATAAATTAATAATTCTGAATTTCATAAAATAAATAATAATTTTTGTACAAAGTAAATCTTACCATTGGTATGTAAATATATTTCTAAGCAAGGCATTATCATTATTTGATTTATGAAATTCACAGTTATTAATGTGTTGCCTTTTACACAATTATTATATACCCAGTATATTTTAATCAAATATTAACTTAATCAAGCCCATTTTATATAAACCTCATTAATGTAATTAAATATATAATATAATTTCTATTCATCTGGAATATAATTATTTGTATTATTTTATTTTTCACATTTCCAAACTTTAACCAAATAAAATTGCTTAATAGATTCAAACCCATTTTTATTTGTTGTTATTTTTGTTTAAGAGCTTGATACAACTGATAATGGGTTTTCCTTGTAATTGGTGTCTGTGAAGCTTGTATTATTAGTATTTACAATTCAGGAATTGATTATAATATGTAGTATCTATTATATTCACAATAAATTAATAAGAGGATACTTAAATGCTTTTCATTCATAATATTCTGTACCAATAAGATTTAATTTTTGTGTCAACAGTTCCTTGTCAAAAGTCTCATTTTATAAAAAAAAATCTATTTTCAAAAAACATGGTAAGATAAAAAACAGTAAAAAAATTTTAATATGTTCTTGATTAATGAAATTGAGAACAAATATAAGTCTGGAATATATAAGACAACTATTTTTCATTTTGTAAGCATAGCATTGTATGAAGTATAAACAATACTTTTATAAGTAGGTGTAATTAATTTTATTATTATTAAGCATTCATATGCCATGTAGATTCTTTACTGCTTATTTTACAATATTTGTCCATACTACTTTCTTCATATTTATGTCCAGTTATTCATTTCCATGACCTTTAGATCTTTATACCATATCAAAATTACAACTTTGGATATTCTACTGTCTTCTTTACACAGGATATTCTTTCATAACTATTCTTATTATTCTTTTTTCTGGTGATATCATGACCTATCTACTTAAGTTTATTGGGCTTAATTAGGTCCCAATATTTGATTCCTTGTACAAATCATATATCTTTATATTTTTTTAAGATTATCCAGTTTTTATCAATTTTATTTTCTACAGTACCAAAATTTTACACAATATTATTATCCTTTCAAACATCTTTAATTTTTACTCATTCATTTTAGATATTGTCAAAAATTCACATGTGTATCTCTCCTAGACTAATAAATATGTATCTTGGATTTTTTGGAAACTATTTTACTTTTTATAATTCTTAGACAATAATAATAAGTTTTGAGTAGTGAATTCTGCTTTCATAACGTTTCTTGCATTAAACATAGTTCTCAAATATTTAATCTCTTATTTCTTTAAAGATATCAGAATGAGTTTTATAAATGTATATTCTGTTGCAATTTATGAGTAATCATAAAATATTTTGATATATCCACTTTATATGTAAGACAGTTCCTTTTAAGAAGGTATCCAAATGCTGGGTGAGATCTTCAACTTTTTATTTTTTCCCAACAAGATCAAATCATCATTATAAGTTAATACAGAAACCCTATTTTTCAATCTTGTCCTAACATTAAACTATTTAATCTCATGAATAATTTTTTACATGTCAGTATCACCATTTGACAAAAAGGATCTTTCTGTTGAATCCTGGAGCATGTGTTCAAACTATTTGATATATGATTATCAGCTTTAACTTGAAATTTTAATTTTTTGTATAATTTTTTGTCAATTTGCTTAGTTTTTGTGAGATAAATTTTCTCATGGTCTTCTATAGATAATTGCTATCAAAGTTATCAAAAATCTTTGAACAATTTATAAATAGTGTATGTATCTCTTAATTATATTCCCTTTTTTTTTTTAAAATAAAATCCTTGATATAAATATATAATCAATAGTTGATCTATTAATTTTGACATATCGCCTATACATTACCAAATATTTCCTCAGTATACTCTGTCAATCTTAATAATAGCAATATAAAGTGGACAATAGCGAAATATTACATAGTGCATTTTAGAAAGACTACAATTAATCTGCTAAATCCATGTTATGTGCAATATTTTTTATTATTAGCTGGATTTCTGCATCATCAGTACTTCTGTAAATAAATGCCATTGATTCTAAAATAATATTTTGCTGATCATTTTAACTTGTAATTTTTAAATAAATCTGCACAATCTAAAGGAGCAATGATCTCATAAATAATAAATCCTCTATTGTTGGTGAATGATCCATTGTGGCTAAAGCTATTAACCACTTCTGTGCCTTTATTTCATAATCATTGTGTTCTTCATGAAAAATCTAGAAAAGATGTTTATATATAATGATCTTGAAGTCTTTGTATTTTCAGTTATGTGTGATGCCATCAGCATATTTAAAATTATTGAGTTGTTTTCCACCTATTTTAATAAGTAACCAAATGATTTGAAGCTTTGTAGACTGTGTAATGTTTAGCCATCAGAAATGGCAGATTGAAATATGAACTTTAGCTCTTGAATCCACCATCCTCCACTGCACTAAAGCACACATTGAATCTACATTTGTCTTTATTTGATCTGGCTTTTCTTTTATTATATATTTTATATATAAATTAAATAGATAGGATGACAACATGAACACCTGCCTAATTTCTTTGCCAATGCATTATCACAATCTGTTTTATTATAGCTCATTCTGAGTAGTTTGTAATCCCATAGTAATTACTGTAAAAATTAAATTGAATTTTTTAATATATACATTTTTGTAAGATCATTCTACAATTATTTAACATGATCATCTGAATCATCAATGGCCTTATTATAATCAATAAAAAACATAGATTTATTATTCATAATCTTGACCGTTTCTGTTATATTTCATATATTAATGATGATATCTATTCTGTTCTTTACAATTTTTCAGAATAGTCTTGCTTACATTTGTTGTAAGAGATATATTAATTTTCACATTCTGTCAAGATTTTTTTTTTAATACAGGAGTAAAAATTGATTGTTTTCAAATCTGCAGGTTATTGAGTAGTTTTGCAGATTGATCAGAAAAATTTGAACAATATATTTATAGATTTTTTTTTCCAAAATTTTTATTACACTGCCATTAATTCCAGTAGTTTTTTTATCTATTTTTTTTTTTTTTTTTGGTAATGATATCAACGCTAAATTGATCTCTCTTTGATCTTTTTATTTTGGATATAATTTGTCTTTTTAGTATGCCTACTAATTGCTGAAACTTTCTTTTGACTTTATAAATTTTCTGAAAAATAGTATTTGTTTTTCAGTCTTGTTTTTATTCTCATTGTTGTAAACATTGTTATAATATTGCCATTTGTCTCTCCTGGATGCTCTTTGGAATTTTCCATTCATTTTTTTTAATAAGATATTTATCTGTGTTAATTTTGGCTTTTTTAAAATTATCACTGTATTTTCTGACATCTATTTAAATTTCCTGTTTTTTCCATCTTGCTCAAATTTGTCTCAGATTTTTTTTTAATTATTTTTTTTTCTTTATTTTTATGTTATATCTTGAATGTTGTAAGAGTTCATAGTTTTTTCAATTTTTTTTCAAAATTTATGCATGAGAAAGCTGCAAATTTTGCTGATAAAATAAGTATTTTATCACTGTGTGACAAGATTATAAATTCCACTGGAAATATTTGTATTTAGTTAGTGCTTTGGATGCTTAAAAAATATATTTTTTTTTTACTGTGAATAGTGAATTCCCTTTATTTGCTATTTTTCTGCTTAAAAGTCCATATTGACCAACAGCATTATTTTTCTTTTCCATTCCTAATTTTTAGGATTTCAGTTATTAATCACTAAAAGTATATCTTGGCTGCAAGTTTTATCAAATTTTTCAATTTTTTCCACTAGTTTGAATTGTTGGAATATAGATTTTTAGTAATGTGGAAACTGTAATAGGGGATTTGGACACAGACTTTCAAAGTCTCTAGCTATTCGCTCTATCTCATACAACTAATACACATGACCACACACATTTGAAAAAGATAAATGCTCTCCACTATGTCTATTTCATGCTGAGTCAGCACTCATCAGTTAGGAGATGATGATCTGGACCAACTGTTGAAGGCTGGTTCAGCATGAAATAGACATATTGGAGATCATTTATCTTTTTCAAATATGTGTGGTCATGTGTATCAGTTGTGTGAGATAGAGTGGATCTTTTATACACTTACATTGAAAACTCCAAATACATAAATTATACTTGTATTTAATTCAAGTAATGTTGAAAGTATTACCATATAAGAAATGAATGGATATAGAAAATTTAAGAGATTCTATTTGAATCTCTTAAGAAAATGGATAAAAAAGCAATTGCAATAATTCTAATGAAATCTCTAATTGACATGAGTGATCTATTGATTTTTTTTATTTATTAGATTAATCCTAATGCTAAGAAATGCTAAAATTTTATAATGATTAGAAAGTGTTAGTTCCAAAATGATATCTAACCATATGAGCTGCTGCATTAAACTGTTGATAAAACTATGTTAATTTATTTTCTTCTGTGTTGTACATAATTTTTTTTTAGATGTTATCAAATAAAAAGCCCAGAATAAAATCTCTTTCAGAGCTAAAAATAAGATTTTCCTTCTGCTCATACACTTTATTGTGCTTTTTACAATGTGAAAATAAAGAAAATTATTAAAATTTCTAACTATAATGTTTTTATTAAACCTTGAGGTTAATACAAGTACCCAAGGCAAAGATGTTATAGAAAAAGGTTTGTTGTACTATTAAGGCTATTCTTAATATTAATAAAATTAATGTTCCATTGGCTTTCTTCAGACTGCAATTATTTTTATATTAAAACAGGCAAAACTTTCTATACCTATTGCCACTCAGTGCTAGCCAGAGTAATCAATGGATGCCAGAAGGCTTGTGGTCTTCGTCATTGAGGAGCTTTGGATCTGAGAGTACTGCACCTAAATCTTAGGATCTAAAGCAACCCTCCAGCAACCACCTTTTATCTCTACTTAACTACAAAACTATGAGACTTAAACACTACAATATTTTCAATCCAAGCTCATCAGCTTATATAGTCATATAAGTCTGAATTCAGTTCAGTACCTATATATTTTGGTGTCTTTAGTTCTTTAATAACCACAGCCACCACTATCTTATTATGCAAGATTGGGTTTAAGCCAATAAATATCACATAATCACGATTACTTATGCTTGCTCTTAATTGTTATTAAAACAGGCAAAACTCTCTATACGTATTGCCACTCAGTGCAAGCCAGAGTAATCAATGAATGTCAGAAGACTTGTGCATAAAATCCCCATCTAGTGCCTACTTATCTAATATCCTCAGACTAGTTTCTGACTTGTGGCCTTCGTCAGTGAGGAGCCTTGGATCTGAGAGTACTGCACCTAGATCTTAGGATCTAATGCAACCTTCCAACAGCCACCTTTTATCTCTACTTAACTACAAAACTGTGAGACTTAAATTGAAAACATTATAATATTTTCAATCCAAGCTCATCGGAGAGTTTTGCCTGTTTTAATAACAGTTAAGAGCAAGCATAAATATTGGTGATCATGTGATGTTTATTGGCTTAAAACTTTTTTATAATATTAATTGTTTTTATACTGGCATGAATTAACAGAAAGTGCTTCTAAAGACATTGAAATGACTTGCAAGCATATGTAATTCCTTTTTACAGATTCCATATAGTACAAAACTCATGCAATGAATGTGTTTTAGTTATTATTGGTAATTTATCTTCTCATGAATTAGAATTTTGAAACTGGGAAAAAAAATTTTACAGGAATAATTAATATCTCTAACTTGCAAAATACTAATATGAGATATATAAATCTAATTTACCATTATAATTAAATTAAGGAAGGGAGGAGGAATAATAAGATTAATGAACTGTGAGTACAGAATAATATCATTATTTATTTTACTGCCTTGGGGAAAATCAATTCATTTAAAAACACAGTTTTCAAATCTTTTGTAAATTGATTACTGTAAGCATATTTTTGCAAATAATTTGATGCTGCTTATTTATTATTATTCTTAATGAGAATTATGTCTATATATTAAATATCAAAATATATATTTTCATTATTTTTTTTATTGTCTTATCGAATTATAAAAATATGTTTCTGATCAAGACAGTTAAATACACAGCTATGATTATAATTTTTTTAAAATCCTCTGTAGTAATGAAATATTTTACCAAGCAACAGGTTGAACTTGCTGAAAAATATTTCAAACATTATTCAATTTGTATTTTTAGAGAACTAATTCCCAATATACCATTTGAAATTTTTATTAATGTGTATTAACTAAAATCACTCAGCTGATGTATTATCACATTTTTATGTAAATAGCATAAGCATTTTGGATATGAATCTTTTTATTTTATATATTCTACCTTAGTCACTTAGCTTAATATTATATATGGTAAAAGTAATAAAATTAAACATTTTGCAATTATAGTTGGCAATCCATTCTCGTCATAGATTGCATTAATCTTTAGCCCTAGATATAGTGGAGTTTGTATCATGTCAAAGATTGCATTATCCTCCTGGTCTAATGTAGTTTCTATTAACATAGCAACTTTGTTAAATAATCTATTCCAATGCTTCAATTTTCTAATGACTTATTTTTAACCAAAATTTACAAATCAATCTATGTATATGAATGAAATATCTTCTGATGGGAGTAATATTATTTTACTATGCAATATTTTAATTTTGACTTCTGCTAACTTATTTCTTGCAGCAGAAGATTCAAATCAAATATAGATATCCAACAGGCTCATTGTCAATGATCCTACACTTAAACACAAATAATTAATATATCTGTCAATGTCATTTTTAATAAGATTAATTGTCCAGGTAAATAATAATAATAATAATAATAATAATAATAATAATAATAAAGGAACATCTATTACTAATTGAGAGTCATTAACATTTGAAAGTTTCTATGAAATAACATTATGTTTAACTTAAAATACATCTCAAACAATAAGACAGTAGTATGAATGAAATGCATTTACAATATACTTTTCACTATTGTAATCTGTGTTGCTGAAGATTTACATATAAAAAACCTTTTAGCATAGTTACTTACATATTAATAATTACTTTTATATTATTTTAATAGAGCTTTTAATAAATGTTCTTTAATACTATATTTAATATTTTTTAGTTTTTTTATCCTTATTGAAACCAATAATTTTAGTTTTTGTTTAGTTCAGGGGTTCCCAACCCTATGCCTGCGGGCACCATGGTGCCCACAGACTATTTTATGTGTGCCCGCCGCTATCCGAATACGATAAAAAATTATTTATCTGATACAAATAAATTTAATTTTTAAAATTTCTTATAAATTATTGTATTATATTGTAATCAAATTGTAGGGCATATTATACTTTATTTTTGAAATAAATATTTTTTTGTACATTATGTGTATTATTAACAATATCCAACTATAAATTTACATTGAAAAAATAAATGGTGCCCGCCACCTGGCCGGTATTATAGAATGTGCTCTTAAGTGCAAAAAGGTTGGGGACTCCTGGCCACTTTAAAGATTTATTTTTATTGTTAATTTGAATATATATGTGTGTACAATTAAAATTTTTAAGTAAAAAAATAATCTATTTAAATAATACATTATTTTTCTAAATTATAATTTAATTTGTGAAATAATTTATGAAAAAAAAAAAGTCAGCTAAATGCCTTGAAACTTGTTATAATAATTTTTATTTTTATTCTAGAGAGCTTTAAGGCATACATGCATTTTTGTTTTGTTGTTTTAGTTTTATCAAAAGTTAAATCTAGTTTTATAATCAGCAAATAAGTGTTTTGAATTGATTTATTTTTTAATAGATTTGTTGTAGTGGAGAACATTTTAAATTTTGATAAGTGGACAAAAAACTAGGTGGAGTTTTAGAAAGTATTGATGAAAGACGTTTAGAATTAAGGCAAATAATGATAATGTTTATTTTAGTTAACTTGAACAAATGTGATAAAGTGGATATTTTGAAAAAATAAAAATAAAAAAAGAGATTACTGGGAAATTTTGGCAGACGATATTTGAATTGTAAGTGGAGGTATAAAGGCAATGCTGCTTTTTTTTATCTACTTTGTTTAATATTTGTTTAGATAAAACGTTTAATGTTTGATAGGATTAATATTAGAAGGCAGATTCATTGCTGATAATATAACAGTGCTTGCATATAGTGAGAATATGAAAATCAGGATTAATATTTTGAGAAATGTCCTATAGGAATAAAACAAGTTATGAAAATAGATGGAAAAGTTTTAGTTATATAGAATAATGAATTGGTTATCTGACTATCGAAATAGTAAAAGTGTTAACATTGTGATGTCTAGTAGACTTAACAAGCAAAAAAAATTATTTTGCAGACTAATGTAATTATAATTTTAAAAATAGTTTTATTAAATATTTTGTTAAGATTAGCTTTATGTCTGGCATAAATTTGGACAATCGGGAGCGGGGAAAAATAAGGAACTTTTGAGATGTGAATTTAGAATAAAATGAAATGGGGATGTTTGAATGATGTAATCAAAAATGAATGAAGTGTGAATATTTATTGTAAAAGAAAGAAAATGAATTGGATTGAGCAACTTTAATAAATAGAGAAATTTGGTATCATTAATAATATTTACAGAATAACCCTGTGTAGTTTAGTGCAGTGGTAGAATGACACACTCTGAATTAAGTTTCAGCTCAATTGTAAATTGAATAAAGTTTAATTATTTGAATGTGTCTAATGTACATGATATTTGTTGTTGTTGTTTTTATCTTTCATACAAAACTAAGTGGAGTGTGCAATTTTTTGTGACTGTTAACGATGCTTTTAAATTTCATTTTAACGTCATTTGCATATATTATTTTTGCATAATTTGTTTTATTTCAACTATTAAGTGTTTTACTATAAAATATTTTCTAAACTTTATTTTATAATCACACTCTTATAAAGCTTTTTATTTCTCTGTAACAAAAAACAAAACTTTTTAATTAATTAAAAAAAAAATTAAAATGTCATCATCATTATTTTCAAGCATTGTTAATCCACTGCAGGATGAAGGTCTCTTTAAATTCATTTCCTTATTCCTTATTTCTTTCATTTGACATGTGGTCTCTTTCTGTCTTTTACAATATCTCGGAATCCAGTTTAAGATTTCAATTGTCAATCTATTATTACCTTGTCTAGCAGTATGGCCAGCCCAATTCCACTTCACTCTTAATTCTTTCAATGATGTTAGTAACATCTGTTTGTTCTCTTACCCATATATTTCGTTTATGATCTCTTCTTATTATTCCTGACATGTATCTCTCCATATGTGATGGTTTATATTGCATTCCCTGCAATATCCATATATGCAGGTACTTTAGACTCTTGGATGAACACCATTAGATTACAGAGAAATCTGGAACTCGTAGAATTGGTCACACAATTGGCTGTAAAGCTAAGTAATACATTAATTAATAACACAATACAATATAATCTATAGTAATCTTATCAATTTCTTGCTTTTTTTTAAGCATATATTTGATTTTCAGGATTCAATATATACAAACGTAAGTATCCACAGTCTAGTTCAGAGCAATGATTTCTTCAGCATAAGGCATAATTAATAATCAAACAACTCCCAGTAATGCTGGTTGTTTATCTACTTAAATCTATAATAATCTATTACAATTAAACTAACAGAAATAATGAGATACAATTAAATAACTTTATTACATCAAATTAAGAGTACACCTGGGTCTCGTTTTACGCGATATATAGGTTCCTCAGAAAACACGCGCAAACGAAATCGTGCAAAAATAGACGTAACTTACATTGAAAAAGGGGGGATGCGGTCTGTGATTTTTCAAAATTCGCGTAAAAGCAAAGCACCAACGTAAAATTACTTTAAAATTCGCGCAAAAAAAAAATAAAGAAATAAAATATGACTAATAAAAAATTTCAAATTTGAAAAAAATTGATACAAGACAAACTTTTTTTAACTTTAATATTTAATTTTATTCAAAATAATATATTTTTATGCATAATTTACAGTACAGTAATTTAGATTTTTTTATACACGTTTTAATTATTATGATTTTCTGGTGACAACGTAATTAGTAATTAATCTTTGAGACGATGATTTTATTAATTGTTTACAAAGCTCGCGATATCCAGACATACAACCATTTAGCTCTCGTTGAAATTTAAGAGCACGTTAATGATTAGTGTCATTAATAAGAAAATAATAATTGATTACGTTCTTTTTTAAAAAGCAAAAACAGAATGTGATTTAAAATGCAAAATTAACACGCACAATGTTTGAACAAATTTACATTATAATCTTGTAAAATTTAATATGTGTATACATAAAATGTGGAAATCATGATTTTAATTTCATTATTGCATAAAATCTTACTATTATAAAGCACTGAAATTATTAAAATTACTAAGATGAAAGTCAAATTCCAATAATGTGCTATTACTTTCAATATAACGTAAGTGCGCAAAATTTATTATTTAAAGTAATAGCGCATTATCGGAAATTGACTTCCGGTGAAACATGAATCACGTAACTTCAAAATCGTGTTGAATAAGTCCGCATAAAAAGAGACCCAGGTGTATATCATTCCACTTCATATATCAATACAGCTACTGTTTTTTTTCTAACTTACACTTGCTAACTACAGAATATTGATTGCGTCATTCATATGCACACTTCCACATGCCCATACATGTATAAATTAATATTTAAGACAATTTTTTTTTTTTTATCAAGAATATATTTATTAGTTAGCTTCAATCTTTTAAAAACTTTTCTCGGAACAATGTAATTCAAAATAAATACATACAAAATCTATATAAACAAAAGCTTGGTTTAATACTTTAACAGCATGGTATGCTAATTATGCTTTCGACTAACTTGTAGTTATATTCATAGCAATAGTTGGCCAAGAAGCTTGTGACTTTTGTAAAAGAATTAAGAAGAGTGGGTATTTGTCTAAAATTTGAATATAGGATGTAAATAAGTTAGTTTAAATGAACCACTATTTTGACAAGGGGATGCAAGATTCTTTTTTGTTAATTATGTGTATATTGTTAGTAATATACCAGTCCTCTTTATGTTTATCATCATTTTTTTCAGAGCAGACAATATTGGCAGATGTAGGTTTAAAGCAGTGATCATGTTTAAATTGCCAACAATATACAAGCAATCAACAAAGAGCATTCTGCGTCCCCCTATCAAAAAAAATGGCTCATTTAAACCAACTTATTTACATATATTCAAATTTTATACAAATTCCCATTCTTGTTCGTTTTTTTATAAAAGTCATAAGCTTCTTGAACAACTATTGCTATGAATATAATTACCAGTTAGTCGAAAATATGTTTAGCATACTATGCTGTTAAAGTATTAAACCCAGCTTTTTTATATATACATTTTGTATGTATTTATTTTGAATTTATTAGTTGGGTAAAAATTAATATAAATTATGATTATCTTTTAATTTAAGCCATTTATAAATTAGAACAAAAAAAAAAAGAATGAATTAAGTTAAACTGTGATTAGTTTAAAATGTAATCTATATTTAGAATGATTATCAGGTGTAAGGATTTCATTTAATTACTCTGCTTATGTTTTTTTTAAACTAATCATGTAAAATCTATCTCCTTTTTTTTTTTTTTATTGAAAAGCTGATCCATAGGTAAGAACTGGTAAAACACATTTATTAAAAATCTTTTTCAAACACATAGGCATATTTCCTTTTAGTATTAAGTTATTTCTATATTAAAAGGAAATATGCCTATGTGTTTGAAAAATGTATTTTACTAATTCTTATCTATGGATCTGAGACTTGTAATCATAGATACAATTAATAATAATTTATTATTTGTTTACATGTGCCTTTATTTTATAGTTTGGATGGGATGTTTGGCCGCCTATTAGCTGGAGTTGAATGTTTAGTTGGACGTTACCCTAACCTTTTAGTTTTTTTGGAGATTTTACTTAATGTTGTCCAAGTAAATATTGAAACTCATTTTTTAATGTTTATTATTATTATAAACATACATATATATATATATACACACACACTGTATGTTCCTTTTTTTTAGTTTATTTCTTCAGATGATAGTCATCTTATAGCTTCAACAACTTTTGTTTTATGTGAAGTATTTCCTGCATTTTATAAATGGCGTTTTTTAGATCTTTCTGATAGAGAGAAAATTGGTAAATAGTAATATATATTTGTAGTTTGTATTTCATAAAAATTTAAAATAATAATTTTTTTTAAAAATTTAATTCTGTGAATACTTTATCATAGTTATTTTTAGAGTATATCAAAATAAAGTGTCTTTTTTATATATACCTATTATAATAACTATAAAATAGGTCTAATATATATTTTAACAAAGCAGTTTGTTATTGCAATTTATAATTCATTAATTTTCAGTGTTTGACAATTATTCTTGAAATAAGTTTTATTTACATTAAAATTTTATTTTATGAAATAATTGGTAATAAGCTTAATACAAAACTTTGCCAAGCTGTTAGTGGGAAATAAATTAATTAATTTAAAATAACATCTGTATTTCAATAGTAACTTATCTATAAGATCATAAATTTGGAATATTAGAGTAAAATAAATTAGAATATTAGAAATTTATGTATATTTTTTTTATAAATAATCTTTCTGGAATATCTGTATTATTTTTGTAATGTATGAATTATTGAATCAAACTATACAACATGATTCTTCTTTTACTTTCTTTACTGGCATTTAGTATCTTTAAAAAATATATATTTATGGCTAAAATATTATTTCATATTGTTTGTTTGTATAATGATATGTATAATTTTTGTATTAATAGTTTTCATAAAATCTCTGTATTGATTTTAAAGGATAAAGTTTATCATTATTTTTTATGTATTCAAAAACTAGTTAAAAAATATTTATATATATTTTTTAATCTAGGTGAAAGATGTCTTAAGTTATTCCATAAAATTTTTGATACTGCAAAAGGAGAATTAAATCAATCCAGGTAGTAAAATTATAAAATTCGTTATGATATCATTTACATTTTAGATTAAGAAATTAAATGTTAATCACAATATATATATATAATGTATATTTAAAGTTTCAAAAACATTTTGATTTTAATTATTTTTTAGACTAGTATCAAATTTATATAAAAAGTTTTTGATTTTAATAATGTGTTTGAAAGTTCAAATTAGAATCTGTTTTTTTTTTATTCTGCTGAATATCAAACAACTTTACTGATTGTCTTTGCATTTTTCTGTAATCTCACTTATTATATTCTTCTGATAATACTTTAATTTTATTTTGCTGCTGGGCATCACTTCTACTTAGTACTCAATATTACTAAAATTGTTTTATAGTATTTAAAACATTCTTTCTGGTCCTATTAGCTGATAAATTTTCATAGACTTTATTATTTTGGTTTTATACTTAAGGAAATTCAGGTACAAATGTTAAAAAGTTCTGCTTGATATATATATGTTTAAGTATTAGAATGAATAATATAAATAGGTGGGCTAATTGTCCACAAGAATTTTCACTAAACTTACCCCCCCCCCCCCCAGTTTTTAGGAATATGTTTGATTTTTCAAATTTAGTCATTACTAAAATATGCAAAAATAATATTTCCCCTTATATGTATAGAAGTGAGAAAGTTTTTAAAATGTTCTTAAGTGAATTAAATTAAAAAGTTTTGTCAAATAAAAATATTCTTACGGTAAATAACTGATATTAGACTTTGCATTTATTTTTAGAATGTAGGATATTTCATCTTGATAACTTTTCTCATTGTCATATTTAGCACTGAAAAAAAAGTTAGCTTGATGGTTATATGTAATCTAGCACCCTTAAAGTTTTAGTTAGTATCTTATGTCCATTGCATTCTCATCTTTACATAAATCACTTAAGAAAAGAGTTGTGAAATTGAATTATTATTGTTATTGCAGATTTTTAAGTTTGAAGTGTCATTTTATGTTTCATTTGTTCTATATTATTCTTTTGCACAAAAGTCAAAATTGCATTCAGTATTTAGTTAGCTTATTGCCAAAATCACCAAATATATTTTTTTACTGACCTGGTATCATAGCTTTATAGTTGAATATGCAAATTGTCTTAGAGTATTTAAAAGGTATTGATGGTTACACATAATTCATTGTCCCTCAGTATGGTGATAGTCAGAATTACTGGAATTTGCTTGGCACTAACATGATAATGTCTATTGGTTATTCCTGTTTATTATAGATATTTTTAGATTATAGTGGGTAGATATTTGGTGTGTTTAAGTATTTCTATAGTTGTTTATCTAGACTTATTAAAGATATTATGAAGAAAATTGCAACAGCTAAATAGCTTTTTAATAAGCGAAAAAGAATATTTGTGATCTATTAATGTTAGATTTAAGAAATAAACCTAATTAAATGTTTTGTTTGAAATGAAGCTTTTATATGGAAAAGAGATTTGGACAATTAGGAAAAAGGAAAAAAAAAAAGATTGCAATCTTTTAAGATATCAATTTGGAAGAGAATACAAATTATAATAAGACAAATACAATAATGATGTTAATAAGCATTTATTTTATATAGCGCATGTTTATAAATTGTAATACATTAAAGATTAGCCTGTCAAGCTATTGTGCATGCGCTTTTTACGAGTGTTAATAATAAATGAATACTTTGTTAGAAATGATAAGAAAAATAAATAAAAAAGATTATTTATTAAGGAGATTATGGTGAAAAATTGGAAAGGTTATATATTTAGATGTAATAAAGCTATGAGAGATGTATTATAAAGATCTTCAGAAATTAAAGAAATTTGGTGATCTGAAAAAAAAAATTGTTATGAGTGTTTGAAAAATATTTCAAAGGATAGAGAAATATATTGAAAGTTAGCAAATTGATGTTTGGAACTTGATTTTTGACTGATAAATATTGATAATGCTGTGTGAGTAAAATGAATAAATATATAAATAGCAGTTTCGAAGAAGAAATAACTAACAATAAAAGAATTTATATCCAAATCAGACCATTAGGCTTTAATCTAACTTAGAGGTAAACTCATCATTGAACACATGACTAATTTTCTGGTGACTACTTTAATGCCTTTCTTTTGATAAAGTTTATACAGATAGAACAAAAATTTAGAAAAGTTCTTTTTTAAAAAAAAATATTTTATGAAAAAAAAAAAAAAGATCTTTATATAATTTTTTTATATTAGACTTACACATTTTAAGTAAAAATTTTAATATTTATTTAGGAATTATTCAATTTGATTTTATTTTAAAGACGATTAACACATAAATAACAGAACATTTATTTAAAAAAAGTAAATTCAAAAGTTACTATATATTTCATCACAGGTGGTTAAAAATTAGATTGTATCTCTCCTGCTGTAAATCGAATAGGTTTATCCAATTAAATTAATAATATATAACTCAGACACATAATAGATTCAAGTCCTGATTTCAGCACAGTGAGCAAAGACTAGTTTATATATAAAAAGGTGTAAGCATAAGCAAACACTTATGCTTTTAAAGTCGATGCTCACAAAAGAATGCAAAGAGATCTGTAAAGTGCATGACTGGAGGGATTGTTCCTTCTTTGTAGTATTACACACATAGGCTGTATTATATAAATAACAGAATATTTATTAAAAATATTTATTTCAATTATTATTCTTGTATATATATTATGATTATTATATGGTTTTTTTGTTTGTTTGTTTTAGATTAACAACAGTTCAGACTGAATGTATTTATAGATTACTTCATGAAGAAGCTGGACAGGCTTTACTTAGTCTTGTTGGAACAGGAGAAGATACTCTTCAACAAGTCCTGGAACAACAACCAAGGTAGTTAATGAAAAAATAATCAAAGCATTTTCTTCATATACATTTTTCCTTTTAATTCAAATATATTTTTTAAAAAATTAATCAAACATTTCTATTAATTTTCTGACCAACTGAAATAAAATAAAAAAGAGAGGGGGAGGGGGGAATTATGCTTGCTAGATATGTTAATGATATACTGTAATTGATAATCAAGATGTCCTTACGATGTATGTTACTACCCTTGTTTTCAATGATTTATTATCTTCTTTAATATTATTACCAAAGAACCATTATTTTTCAGAACATCTGAAAAATAAATAAATATGACATTCAACATAATTATTATTTTGGGAATGTCAGTTTTATCTTTATTCAAAGTATTAATAAAATCAGCAATTTTAGTTTTATTACAGTTATTTATAGAGTTTGATTTGGAACATATAGACAAATTGCCTTGGATTGTCTAATAAAATATAGAATAGTATTACCACAAGGGTTTTCTTTTCATCTTGTACACCCCATGCCAAAATAAATTATTTGCAATCATTTCTTTAGCCAATTATAGACAAAAATAATACATGTATTTTCAAAAATAATTTGTGTTTTATTAAATTTTGAAATAGAAAAGGCTTTTTGAAAGGGATATCTTTCATCCTATAGTGTAATATCTAGCATTTGTTTATTAAAATTGAGAAAATACAAATTGATGTAAATATCTCATCATAGTGATTAAAACATTGTTCAAAATGATAATTATTATTTGTGGCTACCCCCAGATGCAATAGAGTTGAGAAATATAAACTCAAAAAAATGTTTCAGATAAATATTGTAAATGGTTAGTTTTGTTAAACATAGTCCTGAAAAAAAATTGATCTGATATCATTATCAAGACAACTTTAATAATATTAATGGAATTCAATCTGTGTTTCATGGGAAAATTTTATGTAGTCCATATGGAATATTAACTATTTATAATTTTGATGATTATTTCAAGAAGTATGCATACTTGATGCTAATGTATGTGGAAATAAATAAAAGTAAGTTATATTTTTATGATTTTTAATAATAAAATCTAAATGAATCATTGATGTTATTGGAGTGAACTACAAATATTGCATTTTAATTTTTTTACTTCAAAAGGGTTGTTTATTCAATAAATAAATAAAAATATTAAAAATAAAATAAAAATCCTATTTCTTAATTATCATTATTAAGTATCATCAAGTTAATTTCTTATATAAATGGCATTTCTCCTGAATAAACTGTCATTGGTTTTTTGGCATTCTACAATAACACATTCTTTATTGTGACAATAGAATTCATTCATTCTTTGCTGATTATCCTCTTTTTATTCCACTTCAATCTTTCCAAGCATTATATACTTTTTCTAATAAAATTAGATTATCTTATATGATTAAATATTTGTTCTTCAAATGAAAATTCAGCTATAATCTGATTAATTATACATTTGAATGATTGAATATTTTTTCAAGAGTGTTTATCATCAACATAATTCATATACTTCATTGTTTTCGTTAGTAGCTTCTTTAGTTTTCTCCAACTTTCATGTCCATAAAAAGTCATAGGAAATAGAAATTGAATCATTCTAATCTTTGATATTAAGATATCTTACATCTAAAAATCTTTTTCAATCTTTTTATTGCACTTCTTCCATTGTTAGTCTGCATTAAATTTTTTGATCATCAAAACTCTTTGTTGTTAATCTATGGTCCAAAAGACAATTCTTATCAAAGTTTTTGACTTTTTCACATATAGTTGCAATTCTATTTTTTCACTTGGTTTTTTTTTTAATCTGATAAATATCTTTAGATTTCATCTATTTTTGACTATAAGTTAATGTAAACTTTAGTTGTATTTTTTATAAATTTAAGTTTATATATTTATTAATATTTATTTTTAGAACCATTGTTATTATAATGGTTAATGTTGCAAATAAAACAAACCTTATAATGAAAAGTATTTAAAAATATAGAATTTGTTATTCTCAATTAATTATAATTCCCCAAACAAATAAATGCTACAAATTTAATTATTTACAACAATTTTATTTAATTAATTAAATTTTGTAATTTATTACCAATTCTATATTTTAATGGAAGTCAATTTTGTCTGAATTGAAATTGTTTTTTTTTTTTTATAGCTGGCTTGAAGGTGGAGGTCTTGAACTTATAAGATTAGTCCATCTGGCATTAAGTGTATTAAATAGACTGTTGCTAATCAAACCATCAGACAAGTCTGCTTCACCTGTTGAGTTAACTCTTTGTTGTCAACCTGCAAATAGACAATGCAGACATATTGTTGCTGTGGTAGCCTTTTATGTTTATCACAGATATGACCCCAGACTTCCAACTTTGGCTGTCGGTTTATTAAAAAGATTTGCAGAGGTAATGAATTTTTTATTATATAATTTACTAATTAATAAATTGCAATAGCATTAATAGTATTATTAAAAAATTATCACTTGATCTGGGTATTTGCTCTTTTAAGTATAGTATAATGATGCTTCTACTCTTAAGCAATTAGGAATTAACTGATAATAATAATTTTAAAATTATACTGAAATCAAATGAAGGTAAAAGCCTGAAATCCTGGCACAGCCGCTTGGGGCATTGTTTACGTGTCAAAACACATAAAAATGCTGTTTCGGCGGCCGCAGCCTTACAGGCTAATACAACATTTACGTATTAGTATTAACCCATTGAGCTAGCCGCTTTACATGACATTGCACAAAAATATTACGGCCTGTTTTGTGCTTCGAAGCTATTTACGCGTATTCGTTCTATTCATAGCTGATTACCGTATCGCTTGAGGGTGTTTAAATTTCAAGGCGGTACAACTTTTTTAAATCTCCATAATAGAGTAATGTCATTTCGATTTTAAAAATGTTGTTAATTATTAATAATTGTCATATGGTCCCCACCCTTCCCGAAAAAAAGGTTAATATGTAAAAAAATTGGCAAAGTGTATGTTCGAACAGGCTTCGACAAAGCTCACACGCTAAGTCACGTTTCAGCGTGGTGGAAAATATTTGAGACCACAAAGGTCTGAGACGACCGTGCAATTTTGAAACTTTTCTTCAGAATTGCCGAGTACAGAAAGTGTGTGAGATTGTGTTATTTTTTTTGTCAGGCACACATAATGTCCACTTTTTATTACAGCAGTAAAATCGAATAAATAATTGTAAAAAGTCCAAAGTTTGTGTCCTTTTTTGTTGTTTTTTATTTCATTAGAAATTGACAAGTATTTGGATTCAATTTTTTGCAGCGGGGTTAAAATAAATGTCGACTTTGGTTGACTTTTTGTTAAGAATAACAAATTACGAAATACCCCCCACCCCCACAAACAATTTATTGTAGAAGGCTAAAAAAAAAAAAAGGAAATTCGAACGAAATAGAAATCAAAGTTAAAAGTGAGAAAAAGTTGTTTAAAAAAAAGAAAAAAAATTAAATTCTTGACTTTTTGGTTACAATTCTTTTTCCGAGTGTGTGGGGGTGGGTGTTTGAAAACAATTTTTTAATCGGCAAAAGCACAAAAGTAAATTTTGATTTAATATTAAGAAAAACAATTATGTCAACCAAAAAGAAATCAAAATTCGAAACAAGTCCCAAAGTTGATTCTCTTTTTTCAGCGCTGTTAAAATAATTGACTATTTTTGATGCCTTTTTGTTAATAATAACAGAACAAATCCCCCGTCCCCCACTCAAAAAGCTGTTTCTTGTAGTAGCCCAAAAAAAAAAAAAGAAGGCTAATTCAAACATAATCTAAATCAAAGTGAAAACAAGTTGTGTTTTTAAAAAAAAAGTAAAATTAATAATAATAAGAAAAACCATTTAGTCAAGCCAAAAAAAAAGAAAGGTAGAATTAAGTTCTAAACAAGTCGCAAATAATTGTATTCTATTTTTTTGGCGGTGGGATTCAAAGAAATTTTTTGACGTCGTGAAACGGTCCGAATTTTTCAAATGATAAGAAGAAAAAAAATACAATTAGCAAAATTTGTTGAAAAAATGTCAGTCAGGTTCCAAAAAACCCACAAAAAGTAACGAAAATGAATATCAAAATTTGTTTAATAATAAAGAAATCATGTTCTAAATGAAATAAAAATTATTCATTTAATCAATATTAGAAAAAAAAAACCTTGTTGTCTAAAAAAAGAAAAAGTTGCGGCAGCCCGGTAATGTTATATTTTATTGATTTTGTCTAGCATCAACGCTCCAAGCGGCTTTGCCCGGATTTCAGGCTTTTACCAAAATGAATTTGCTGAGTAAACTAAAAATATTTACAAAGAAAGAAAAAAAAAAACATTAAAAAATATTTTTTAGTATAACTGAAAGAAGCATATCATTTTGTATAAATCTCAAAATACTGATTAATCCTCACACCCACATACCCAAAAAATTAACTGAAATGTTTTTGAACATGCAGGCAGCAGAAGTTTTAATAATTATTATAGCCTTTTAAAAGATATATATATATATATATGAAAGTAATAACAGAATTATGATTTTAAAAAAAAAAAATTCTTGGGAATTAAAAAGATTTTTGGTAATACAGCATCGATTGATCCACGCCATAAGATGGCGCAGTTGCTAGTGAAAAACGAATAGATATAACGTTACCGGGCTAATTTGATTATTATTATTTTGTAATGTTATCGTGGTTTTTTTTTTTTTGTTTGGATTTTTTTTTTTTTTAGGACCGTATTTTCTTTTTTTTTTAAATAAATAAATTAATTTTTAAATATTTTTTTTAATACGTTTTGTAAAAACCTTTTTTTTTCTTTAAAACTTGTTGTTTAACAAAATTGGATTACGGTCTTTTTTTTTTTCCGCTTTTGATTACAGTTTTCTTTTTTTTTAAAGTAACTTTTTTTATTTTTTTTGGTTTTTTACTTTCATTAAACTACCACAAAGGCAGTTCATCTGGGTGAGGAGAATATTTCTCTGTTGAAGAAAGGCCATCGCATCTGCTTCTGTAGTCTGCCATTGAAATGTTTTGATCTCGAAAAAGTGTCGGAAAGTGCGCGACTTGATCGTGAACTTTGCCGAATTGTGACTAACACTCCTCATTAACTGAATTCTGACCCCTGACAACGAAGCCAGGGGCGTTTGGAAAATCGTTACAATTTTTACGAACGAAAATAAATAAAAATACATTGAAGCCAAAAAAAAAAAAAAAAACGTTATAACATAGTTTTCGACATTCAAAATACAGAAACCTTCACATCATACGCTGTACAATAGTTAAGAGTAATGTCTATAGAGAGTCTCGCATACTCGTCGCTAATAATGTTTAACATACTAGAGATGTTGGGGTAATGGGTGCACTTCAACATCTTAGCGGTTGAACAGTATACTAGGCCGTAAGATCTATGAGCGGCCTTGTAAACAGCATATTTATGTGCTTTAGCGTAGAAACAGCGCCGCTTATGGCGTGGATCAATCGATGCTGTATTACCTTTTCTTGTTGTTAAATCTAAAACACATCCATTAATAAATTTAATGATATGTATACATTTTTAATTTCATATTTTAATTAGAAAAATATACTGACAAATAAAGATAAAAGATTGACGATTACAACATTGTCTTTACAGAAATTACTAATCTTTGAAGTTTATAAAATAGGAGCATAAGTATGATTCTTTGCAGAAGTTTCTTCTATTGTGCAGATGAATTAAATAAGAAACTGAATGCTTAACTAGTATTTTCTCATATCCTGAAAGCTATCATAATTAAACAATGTTGATAGAAGAATCACAATTACAATACATTTTTTAGTAAAAAATACTGGCACAAAATTATTACTAACAACGTTCTAAGATTAATTGGACAACCTGTATACAAATTTCTATAGTAGTTCTAAGAAAATATTGACATAGTTGTAAAAGTTAGCAAAAGAAAATGATGTCATGTTGAACAATTTTTAAATCAACAGCCTGTATTTATTTTACTAAGAAAATTATCAATTTAAAAATAGTGTTAAATGAAATTAAGATAGTAGTGGCAATATTAAATATATATATATATAAACTTGAATTGTAGCATAAATTGCAGCAAAACAATTAGCCTAGTTGATTATGAAAACTTGATGATTTTCATTTCAAGAAAATAAAAAATTATCTACTTTAATAGTTTATAATTAAATTTAAACATAAGATATTTCTAAGCTATATATATATATATATATTAGATGAATCTTATGTGTTGTAGCATGACTTGGGATTCCAGTTTTAACTGGATAAAACTGACATTTTTTGTGATTCTGAATAGACTTAGAATTTTTTTTTTCCAAATAGCCAACCCAGCTAGTCAATCATTCAATTATTAATCTGTAAATGGATGTCCACAATAATAAAAAAGAAAAACTTGATGATTCAGCAATTGTCCATCACTGTTCCTTTTTTAGATGGGCTGTTTGAAAGCTTTTGCTCTGAAATTTTATCTTTTTTCACATATCTGCACATGCATATATCTTACATGTTAAGTCTTAATTAAAAAAATTATCCATAATATTTTCTTGTAGTATAATATTTCAAATCAATTTACAATAAAAATTGATAGAAGATATCCAGTTTTTGATAATATTAAATTTATATTGCTTAACTAGTTTATCTTTCATTTAGAAAACTTCCCAAGGTGGAAAATCAAGATATCTTCCTTCTGAGCAATACTTATTCATGTCAATGTTGAAATCAAAAAACATAGCTTTAAAAATGTAACGGATGCGAAAAAATAAAATTAGAAGTTAAAAATGAGTATATTAAATAAAGAAGGTTAGAGCTGACAAAATACTAAATAGTTTTTGAATAACAGTAACAGTGTAGAAGGAGGAAAAAATAATAATATGGAAAAGTTTAGGAAAAAGAACTGGTTTGCAATATCATATTCTCAAGTATATCAAAAATTGAATAAAGAATTATTGAAAGAAAATGTATTACAATTAAGAACTTAAAATATAGTAAATAAATTATTAAGTAATGCTAAAAGTAAAGATATTACTGTGTTTCCCTGAAAATAAGACTGGGTCTTGTTAATATTTGCTCCAAACAACACTCTATGGCTTATTTTCGAGGGATGTCTTATTTTTTCATATACAAAAATTTACATTTATACAAGTACTTCTCTTTATAGAAAATTTTGAGATTTTTACTTGGGAGCCTCCATAATTCCTTTGTTGTGCCAGAATAGCTCTCTTTTTTTGCACTCATCTTATCTGGCTGTTTTATTCTGCTTAAATTTTTCATTAAATCAAGTGTTAATTGAAGACTTGTGAGACAGGAGTGATAGCAAAAGTGATTACAGTTAAGAATAATTTGTTCACACAAGAGAAATAAAAAAATGCAAGCAAAAAAATTCAGAAAATGTTTCTGTATTTCACACATGCACATTAAGTACTTCCATTAACAATGTATGGCAGATTGAATACAACGATTTATATATGACACAATCATGTTCATCCATTGTCAAGTATGTAAATTTTAAACACTTTCCAAATTATTTGTAATAATCCTACGTGGATATTCTTTTTAAAAATTTTTCATTAAGAGAAAGATTGATGATTTAATTTAAGCTAAACTTTGATTTTTAAAGTCACTTCTGTTATTTTAATAGTTTTTCAGGAAAAAAAAAAAGTTTAAGAAATCAAACTAAATTTTTTTTATCTTGAATATTTAAAAGCTACCATGATGAAACTCTAAAACTAAATCAAACATTCTAATCCAAGTATTCAATATAAATAAAATAAGTACCTGAAAATATATTAATGAAATTATAAATTATCCAATATACTGATTTGTGATAGATAGAATTACATTTGTCGAAATACAAAAGAATCATATAATTTGTATTACCATTTATTTAAAGCATTAATGTCAATAATATTGTTTATTTATACATTCATTACTTTATAATTCAATACATCCATGGTATGTTTCAATGGGCAAACAAAAGGCATCTATCGAATTGCAATCTTAACTAGGGCTTATATTTGGAAAAAGAGCTTATACTTTAAGCATCCTCAAAAATCATGCTAGGGCTTATTTTTTGGTTAGTTTTTATTTTTGGGGAAACACAGTATTGAAAAAAACGGAATACTTTATGAAATTGATTACAGACAAGGTCATAAGTTTTATATAGTTCAATCAGAGAAAATGATAATAATAAAAGAAAAGGAGCATGTCAGAATAATAAATACAAAAGAAAAAATATCACGCTATATAATATTATTTAGATATCAGTTATAAAATGAATGGAAAATAAAAATTTATAAAAATAATAAAATATAGTAAAAATGATAAGAAAAGTAAGTGCTGTGAAAGATTATATATTTAAGAAAACAAATGTATTAAAATGATTGAAAGGTCAATTTAATTGAGAATAAAGTGATTATTATTGAATAATTCGAAATTATAGTTAGAGATAAATTTTGAACATTAAATTTAAAGGATGCATAGCATATATGTATATATAATTTTAAGATTTTTATAATAAAAGGAAATTACTATATGTTTATTAAATATATGCTACGCAATTATGCTGATTTTTTTAATTTTTTATGGAATTATTTATATGCAATAATTAATATATAATAAGAGAAGTTAAATGAAAAGAGGATGTTATTTACTTATTTAATCTATAATTTTTTTTTTAAGGCAGTTTAAGTGTCAACAAAATATAAAGGAAATCTGTAGAGATTTCTGTCAGGAAATAGATTCACTAGTGGCTTCAATAGTCCTTCCATTCTGTCATTACAGCCATAGATTCAACAGTCGATTATTATGTGATTCATGTTTGTGTTTGTCCACATCTATGTAAGTCAATAGCAGTTAAATTTTTTTTATGAAACAGATGAGGAAACGACTGTAGGTTACTTTGAATCTATTGATGATTCTATAATGTTTAGGAAAAATACATTTGTTTGGAACTTCATAAGTACATTTTTATACCATAATTCTTTGATTATAAATTCTTAGATGAACATCTTAAAAGATGGGATCATGATTTAAGATGAATCTTAGATGACAAAACTGTATTTTGAATTATTTGTGTTTGATTTTCCTAACAGTTTTTTATATATTTTTTGGAAGACAACTTCTTTTCTAATATCTTTTGAGAAATATGTGAAAGATCAGGAAATCACTGGAAAGGAATAGATTTGATTGTATCATTAATATTTCTCATGATAATATTTAATTGAATATTCAGAAGTTTAGTGAGTCACATTTTTTTCTTTAAATAAGGACATTATAAATTTTTTGCATCTTAATGTCATATAATGTCAACTACTTTTTCAAGGAGATTATTTTCTTTAGATCTAACCTTAAATAAATGAGAAAAATAAATTAGGCTATAATACAATAGCCTAGTATAGGATTGTGTTTCTGTTTTTTGTTGCAAAAGTTTATATTTGGATTGTGAGATATTTTTCTATGAAAAAATGAATAAACTGTCTTTGTTGGATGTTGTTTAGATGAAGATTTGAATTTATTATCTTTGTTGGATTAGGAATAAAATCTTATTAATCTTTGAAAAAGTTTTTTCAAACTTTTATTATTTTTATCGAGAGACTTTTCTATTTTTAGGAAAACTCTCTTGTGAAATCAAAACAAAGTCAAATGAATTTCAGCATTTCGTATTTGAAAAATCACTGATGAATATATTATATAGATGAGAAAATTAAACTCTGAGCTAGAATATTTCATAAAATTTTGTTTGTATTACATCAATTATTTAATATCATTAAATTTTTTTATAGGAGTATATTTTGTCAAGTAAATTAATGATTTTCTGCATTTAAGGATTGTAGAAACTTATCGAAGAAAATCATTTTTCTGAACAGAATCATAAGCTGAAGTTAGATCAGTAAAAATAGCACCAGTTTTTAATTTTTTAAAAAGCTTTTCAGTAGTTTCTTGGCTTAAAACCAGGCAATAGTTCTTAACTATTGTTTTAAAAAAATTTAAATATGATTCTTGTAAATATAGGGTGATCATTTTTTATTCATTCTTGGGTTTATTTTGTTTTAAGATTTATATAGTTTTGCTTTTATAATATTTTTGAAATAATTTTTTTATTACTAAAGGTGCTGAATATTTTTGCCAACCATGCTTTGGGCTTTATATTTAAAATTTATTAGAAGCCCTGGAATTATGCTATTTCCTCCTGATTTTTTTCTTGTTTAAGACAATCAAGGGCAAGTTCAAGTTCACCATAAATTGATATTTTTGCTCTAATGATAGTATTTTTTGTTCTATCAATCTTGGGTGTAGAAGTTTGATATATATTACTAGCAATATCATCAGTTATAGTACGGGCAGTCCCCTAATTACAAATATTCGAGTTATGAATATTTCGCTATTACATAATCGCTTTTGGACTTTATATCTTTAGCTATCCACATATTTTCATGTATGATTAGTGCTATATATTGTAAAAAGAAATGGGTATTCAAAATTGTACAATATTTTAACAAATAAAAAAATTCCTTTTAGTAATTAATTCTATAAATTTACAGTATCTAATAATAAAAAAAACTATTTACATACATCCATAATTGAATTTTTTCTGAAGAAAGATAAACTTTGGAATTTAGAAAATAATTAAAAGTATATTTTAGAGAACAATAAGAACTTATATAAAATACAGTAAATCTTTCCATCTTTTTGACATTAATTTTACTTTTATTTTTAACATCGTCATAGACTGTCTTGAACAGGATTGTCTCGTTTTTAAAAGTAGTTTGTGCATGATTACATTATATATACACTATATATATTTCTGTTTTAGTGAATTTTTTTTTTCATTCTTATTAATTAAAAACATGAGTGAGAAACAAAAAAAGCAGCAGTATTGATACAATCAAAAAGAAATCAAGGTCTCAAAAACCCCAAACAGTCTAGTGAAAAATGGATATAATTAGACATTCTGAAAATAGTGAATCTTTTGCTTCATTCGCACATTCGTGTAATTTAAATCGATCAACAATTATTACAATTGTGAAAAACAAGAACAAAATTAAGGAATATGTTAAAAATTGTGGAAATATTTCTTCAAAGATTGTTTCAAAAAGACATGGCAGAGTAATGAATGAAATGGAGAAATCTTTGGCTTTATGGATTGAAGATCAATATCAAAAAGGCATCCCAGTGAGTTTATCAATTATTAAAGCTAAGGCTTTTAGTTTTCATGAAGATTAGAAGAAAGGATGCTTGTATTATAGCTAAAGATGCCGTTTGATGGCGCCGTTTTCACGCTAAAACTATAGAATATGAACATTCATGGGCCGTTGATTTTAATAATTTTTCTGTGTTTTTTTGTAATGTGAAAATAAAAACAAAACAAAATCGTCTTTTTTAAATATTATTTTTTATTAACGTATACAATTTAAATGATAATAATAAATGTAAAATAAAATCAACAAATTACAATTTGATTCGTGTTTTTTATATTGTATACTTTTTAAATTGTGTTACGGCTTTTTTTTTATCAATTTTCTATCGGATATTTTTTTACTTGTGTTACGACTTTTTTTGTTGTTGTTTAACTAAAAAATAATAATCGTAATAAAAGTAAAAGTTGTTACGGTTAGATTTAAGGTTAGTTTTAGAGTTAGTTTAGGGTTAGTTTTAGGGTTAGTGTTCTGTTTGTTTGTAATGCTAAAATAAAAAAATTAAAAATCGTAAGCGTACTCGGACAGAAGAAAGAAACTCAAACTTTTTTAAACAACAACAAACACATACAAATGTCTTCTTTACTTATTAAACATGTTTATAATATTTGCTTTTTATTAAATTTACAAAAAAACCTGTATATTTGGACTTTTCTTACTGGATATTTTTTTCGTACCGCTCTTTTTTACTTCAAAAATATACAGACGGTAGAATCTTCTTTGTCTCATGGAATGTTACTAACAGTACGTTACTTGACACGTTACCTAATTGCAACTCAATAAAAACATAGATATTTAACATTTACCCAAATAAAAGTTCAATACAGTACGTTGTAAAAAGTCTTATAATTATTGTTTTAAAAAATCTGAACATTTCAATAGTTTAAAATAAAAAAAAATCCATTGAAAACAACATTTCAATACAATTCAAATACAAACTCTCTCATCAAGCCGTAATTATTTTATAAACTGTGCGAATTCGGAAAATGTAATTGCTGCTTAGCGACATACATGCTGTATGCGACGCGACATAGCGGTCTGCATTCTGTAGCACAACAAAAAAATTGTATTATAGAAAATGTGGGTTCGAACGTGTCGGCCGCGGAAACAGCATTTTTATGTGTTTTAGCACGAAAACTGCGCCATAGAACGGCATCTTTAGCTATAAGATGAGTACCAAAGAAAGAATTAAAAGAAGACTGCTGTTGAATTTGTAGCAAGCAATAACACTGATGAAGATATTGATGAGTTAATGCAATCTCACTCAGAATCTCTGTCAAAGGAAGACTTGATTAAACTACAAGAGATGAATGAAATACAAAATGAAGAATCTGATAATGAACTTATTGTTAAGAGTTCGACAATGAAGAATATGAATGAAGCCTTCATGCATCTTGACAAATTTTTTTGACCATCATGGAAGAATGTGATCCCCAATGGTGAGCGTATATCTCATGTATGAAGGACAATAGAAAAAGACACAGAATGTTACAGAATTCTTTATCAAAAGAATACAATTCAATTAACTCTTGATAAATTTGTAAACAAAACTCCAGATACTAATCAATAAAAAATAAATATTATATTTTGAAAAACCTTTTTGATGGTTTTTTTACATACCTCTACTTTCAAACAATTTCAACTTCCAAACAAACGGCAGGAACCAATTAAGTTCGTAACTAGGGGACTGCCTGTAATAGTTCTTATAGAGTATTGTTACAACCATCAAGTTTACCTAAAAATGATCTGGCCTTTAAATTAATTTTTTTAAACTTTTATTTTTATTTTTTGTAGTTTTTTTTCCACTTATCTTTTCTAGCATCATCCAGTGATTTAATAAGTTTGTCAGAAATTTCTAGATCTTTGGTAGAAAAATGTTAACTATAAAGAGTACTGCTGATTTTGTTCATTCTGGAATGAATTCAATATGCTTGATTTTTGCAGCTATTATTATGAATTTGTTAAACTTATAGTAGTAAAAAGGAATTGGAGAAATTCTTTTAATATTTTGATCAAGATATCCAAGTGTCAATTCCAGCCAACTTTTCTTAAATTCCATCTCAGAATGTAAAAACTTTCATTTATAAAACTATGATTTCTAAGAATGATTAGATTTGGTTTATGTTTGTTATGAAAGAAATGATTCATTATCAGTAGTAATGGTCAAACATTTTTTTATCTAAACCAAAACGTATATCAGGGATTGTCTCTGTTTTCCATGGCCGATAGGAATGTTCCTCCTTGCTTGGAATCGCGAAGAAAATCTCTTTTTATTAAATCCATCTATTCTAAAAGTTGATAAGCTTGATCCTCATTTGCATATTCTGAAAGTCTATTATGCAAGTTGAAATTTTCTACATATACAAAGACTATAGAAAGATCTGGAAGAAAAAGATAGGACCATATTATATTATGAGGTTTGTAAATATTATGCACGTAAAAATTATCTTTCGGAAATGGTGATTTCAATATAGTTTGAACTATATTTTAATAGATGTTTGTTTTACAAAATGAATTGAAACAAAGATACAAAAGTAACCGTATCATATTTAAAATGTATTTTTTCAAGAATCATTGCAAATTTAAAAAAATTTTAAGATGTGCTTAAGAATGATAAATCTACCAAAATCAAATAATATCAATATTGTATTGAATAATTACTTTTTAGGATATTCATTTTTGATTTTGATATACCCTTGATATAATTTTATTCTTTTATCCCAGATAAAAGAGGATACCACTTTGTAGTGGCTATAACTATTAAGTGAGATGTTTTATAGTTGCCAATGCCATTATTGTTTTTCATTTTATGAGCCTAAGATGATCACCTTGTAGTCTGGATATTTGAGTTACATTAATAGCTTTCACATGTTTTCATGTGAAAGCTATTCATGTTACATACTAATGCATGCTACTTTCTGTGTGGGATGCAGGAAGATTGTTTTTCATCTATCATGTAGCAATGACAGAGTGGAAAACTGGAGCCCAAAATCTATGGATTGATTTCCAGTTCTTAAAGTTTATATGAGTTCCCAAGCAATAAGCCATTTATTTATAATAGAGGGAAGAGAATAGTGGAAGGTAAAGGTTATGAATTAATTTATACAATATAATTAGTAAAATAATCACAAGAGAGAATTGTTGTAGATTAATGAATTAGAAAAAAAGTTGGATAAAATAGATAATTATAGAAAGAGAATGAAATTAATTAGTAAATTATTGGAGAATATTAATAAAAGTGGAAGAAATGGGAGTAAAACGTTTGGAAATATGTTAAAGGAAGAATGTAGGAGAGAGAAAAATAGTATTACTAAATGATGAGGAAAAAGAGTGTAGTTCTAGAGAAGAATTAGAGACAATCTTAAATGAGTATGTAATGGATATAGAAAAGATGTTGGATGTGAAGGACAGAGTGATAACAAACATAAAAGTACATAGTAATGGAAATATTAGTTTTGCAGAAAATTAATAGTGAGGCAGGGAAGAAGCTGAAAAGTGGAAATTCAAGAGGTTTAGATGGCTGGGCAACAGAGATGATTATGAATTTTGGAAATAAGGCAAAATTGAATCTATTTTCATGTTTTAATAAGATGGCACAGAAGACAGAATTTCCAAATAGCTGTAATAATACAAGAATAAGGCTTCTATTTAAAGAAAAGGGTAAAGACCATAGAAAGACAAACAATTATAGACCAATAGTGGTAATGTCAATGTTATATAAAGTTTTTGCATACATAAACTGATATATACTGAAAATATACAAAGCAATAAAAATAAAATACAAAAAATACATCAGTTTATCATATGAGTATTTGTGTACAATATTTTAAATTTGTGTGTGTGGGTATTCTAATACTCAGACCCAACTTCCATTATTAATATAGCACATTTATATATTCGTTGTGCTTAATATATACAATTTTACATTACAGCAGACTTTGTGTAAGGCCATTTGATAATGCCTGGCACAATATATATAATAGTAGATTATAGAAATAAATTGTAATAATAGATTAAATTATATTAATATGACTACAATGTCTGAATTAAATTATATTTTAGAACTTTCCAATGTCATTACTTGCTTGTTTGGGAAAAGATGCGGAAGCTATCAGAGACATTTTTCTTACTCGCCTTCAAGCAGCAACAGAGGTATTTTCATCACATTTAATATTTTATTATTAAAATGCCATTATTGTTTTATTTATTTATTTATTTATTTATTTTTACATTATAGGATATTAGACTTAAAATAGCCATTTTGGAATTATTAACTGTTTGTATAGAAACTCAGCCAGGTCTTATTGAAATATTTTTGAATGTTGTATCCAACAAAGAAACTGAAAAAGTAAGTTTTTATTTTTATATATAAAGGTAATATATTAACAATGTTGGTCCTGTTTTCATAATAAATATATTGAAGCAATGGATCTGAAGTCCGATCCATGCTTCACAGCCTCCTATAAACTTAATTAGTATTGTAGGCCTGAATTAAGTTTATAGTCCAATATCAGCAGGGTTTTGCATTAAAGCTAAAATTAATTACATTTATATAATTTGTATTTGCATTTAAATATTTTGTTTTAAATAAATTCCATTCTAAGATTAAATTGCTGTTTGAAAAAATTACTTGTAAAACCTTTTAATCAAACATATATATACGTCAAGCGTATATATATGAGTTAATGCAAAATTCTGCTGAAATAAAATGCTTATGTTTTTTAATATTTTTTCTTTTTAAAATCTTGTTAAAATATGGTGTATGATTGTTATTTTGAGATAAGCCTGCCAACATTTTCTAAAAGAATGTATGTTTGTAATTAATTAGCCCATTCAAGGCAAATTAAAGATGGCCTTCTCTTTCTTTTTTTAATTAATAAAAATTCAAACTTTAAAAAAAGAAATTTAGAATAAAAAAGTAAAAGTTATTTTTAGAAAATGTTACCTTGAAACAAAGGAGCGTGGGGGGCTTATCAAGATCTAAGATCATACAAACAATAGAAGGTAGCTTACAAAAAACGTATAAATAGGAGAGAGAACAAAAGACTTGGCATTCAGATTTTCCTTTGGAGATTTCATTCAGATTTCTCTGGAGGCCTTTTTCTTGTGCTTGCTTTTGTCAGATTTTGCTTTTGCTTGCTGAGATTTCTCTGTAGAGAATTCATGCAGATTTTTCCTGTGCATTGAACCTCCCAGATTTTGCTGCTCGTTTCCATTTTGCTCAAAAAAGTTATTCAACTGTCGTCTTTGAAATCACGGAGGAGTTTGAACATGCTACAAGCTAAAGGTCATATGAATTTGATGGATTCTATCATGCTAGGCGGTTAGGCAAAGCTTTGCCTATCGCCGAGGTTCCTAAATACTATCAAAATGCCGTAGTATCCATCCAATATAATCTGAACTCTGTGCCGTGTCTGTAGGACATTTCGTAAAAGCATGCTACTTATTTCCACTTTCCTTGTCCGGGCAAATACCTATCGATGGACAGATCAAGCTACGCTCGTCGAGGGAACATGACCAAGGAACCAGGACGGTAATAATATCTCTCATGAACTATTTACTTTCTACCTTTTTTTGTTCAGACCTTTCTTAATTGCTTCATTGAATTATATTTCTGAAATGTATTTAATTATATTTGTTATGTAACCAGTTTTATTAGACTAGTCTTAGATATATATATGTGATCATCTATCTATTTATATTTAACCTTTTTTTTCTCCTTCGCTATTCTTTGCTAACATGTATAAATATTTTGTATTCCATTGCGGTTAAGTTTAAAAGTTAATTTTTCATTTAAAATCTCTTTCCAATTTCATTTATGTTTCTAAATTCAATACGAGTAAGTTTCCTTTGTTTGCCAACTTGATCTCCTCGATAACGCCTCTTTTGTCCGCCATTAGCTTATTACGTATATCTGATTTAGCTATATACGTCTTAAATAATTTTAAACTGTTTTTAGCGCAAAGCAATTAGAAAATGCTTTGCAAAAGATTTTTATTATTGTACTTTATCGAGGAGATTCGAGTTGACAATTTTATTAAAATTGAGAAGAAAAGACCTAGACCGCAAAATATATCGTTACTAATCTGTTTTTATTATCTAATTAGTTTTTCATTAATTTAGGGGAATAGCGGAGGCCATTAAATCATTATTAATATTTTAAAGTCATTAATTAAATATCTTATTTAACTAACAAGCTTGAGTTTGCTAATTTTATTCTAATGCTTTATGTTACTTTTCCAATGATCCAGGCACGCAAAACACATATTTCATAGTTCTTTTACACACATTTAACTGATTTAGTCCCGTAAGTGTCCCCGTCCATGTCTCTCTCTGATGCTAAGCCTGGGCCCGGTGAGAAAGTAATCTATGCGTGTCTCAGATAATGTTGTTGGTTCGTAGTTAGCCTCGAGAATAGGCGAATAGGGCAGAGGTCATAGTATTCTTGATTTAATATCTCGCGTATGGGTGGCCTCGAGGTACTTTCGCCTAGTATTCAAACTGGATTAAACCAACATACATCATCTGACTGTCACAATATATATTAACTAAACTTAAATATATTCCAAACAACGGTAAACAATTTATAATATAATATAAATAAAAACTCATAAAGAAATATATTCAGTTATATTCATAATCATTATCAACTCAACTTTCAAAATGGAATCATCTATACCAACCGGAAACATATGTGTTTCCGGTTGGTAATAGATGATTTCATTTTGAAAATTGAGTTGATAATGTTTCTGGTTGGTAATAGGTGATTCCATTTTGAAAGTTGAATTGATAATGATTATGAATATAATCGAAAATATTTCTTTATGAGTTTTTATTTATATTATATTATAAATTGTTTACCATTGTTTGGAATATATTTAAGTTTAGTTATTGTGTTATTAATATTAGCTGATATTTTATTTTGTTTTATATATATTGTACCGGGTTCGAATATGGGCCGTTTGAAACACCGGTCTCTTAGGCAGAGAAGAATATACTCGGAAAGTATGTATGTCCAAACGATAGCTATAAAAAATATAACTAGCGTTACATTCCAGGACATAGCTTCTTCTCGGCTGCTGAGTTCAACACCACATTCAAAGCACTTTTTTTTGTTTGTGTATAAACACGGGCGCCAGTTAATTATCCAAGAATGAATAAATAATGCACTTTGAACAATGGCCACTAATTCAACGCCTAAGCATCCACGACTAGCTCAGTTGTTGGTAATCACTAACAGATTGTACATAATTAGTGGTGAAAGAAGTTTTAAGACAATTTATTAACTAACATTAATTTACTAAATTTAAACATCTTTATAATTTTTTAACTAATATAACACACACACATTTTAAATTAACACACTATAATATATATCTTATGAAAAGCATAAATAATGTTTGACGTTTATAAAATCATATAGCATTCACAAACACGCACATCAATAGTTCATTTTATGCATGATTATAGAGTTCAAATTACTTGTCTCTGGAGGCTTTACGAATTAATGCAATGCAATGGCTATTATAAAAATAAGAATATGAAATATTATTACCTAGGATTTTGAATGTAGACGTAGAACTTCGTTTTATTTGGTTACTGCTTTAGGTGAGAATATTTCCAGCCGGCTGGGATGTTTCCTTATTATTCACGATTATTACTATTGGAGACAATTAGATATTGACGGAGATTTCCAAGTTGTTACGCTGACATTATTTCACGGGCAGATCTTGCTGTTTTCATCGGATTGTGGAGAAACGTGTGTTCCCAAAAGCTACTCAGCACTGCATTTTGTTTCTGGATACAATTAACTCAACTGATTGTCCTCTTTTGACTTAACTGACTCAATTAATTGTCCGATTAAAAAAAAGGTTTATTTATACCTGCGACGTGTTGTCCTTGTAATATCCTTCGGCAATATCTGTTGTCGAAATTCCATTGATAATCCTTTGATAACGTGTTTTGGAAGATTGTTTAATTAGTAATAGCCATGCAGACATGTTGTTTTATATTTTTAATTAATAGCCATTGCTGTGTTTTTTTAATGATAATCTTCGTTTATTTCATTTTATTATTTATTACGCATACATTTTTTATTTATTTACAATCGCATATATATAAGCACATATGCAACTAGTTTTAAGATTACTTTTTTCTTTAATTCGAATGAAAAGAGATTTGTATTTTTTAAACTTTAAATTATTTATATTTTATGAATATTAATAAGAAAAACTCTTTACTTCCTTTTATAAAACTTTTAGTTTAACTTTTCTAACCAAAACTGCGTCTCCCCCCTTTTAATCAATTATTTTCTAACTTTTATTTCAAACTCTTTTACGAAAAATTATTTTAATATTTTTTTTTAGATAAATTATCGTGTGCCAATTTCAATATTGGTACATTACACCGTCCCCGTTTAAGAGTAAAATGCATCATTTTTCACCATTTTATCTCTGACAACTTTTAATTCTTAATTTTTTATTTTTTTTTTCTAAGTTTGCTTTTTGATATCTTTTACTTTCCATACTAAGGGCAATCTCCAATGATACTTTTCTTCTTTCTATGCTGGCAACATTGTTTACAATGTTCTGAGTCCTGGATAGTGACCACGAGGACAAACTAATTTTGTGGCACAGGGATCTTTTATAAACGAAGCTTCGGCTGCTGATTCTTTTGATCGGACTTTGACTAAGAAAAGGTCGCTGCGAATGGCAGGAATTTTCAACTGCCCATTTCCGACTTACGCTTTGGAAAACAACTGCCGATTTTTTTGATCGGACTTTGACTAAGAAAAGGTCGCTGCGAATGGCAGGAATTTTCAACTGTCCATTTCCGACTTACGCTTTGGAAAACGAGCTACGAGATATGGGGATTCTCGGCTGAAAAGTGACTTGCGTCTTATGCTGGATTGTCCCAGTGCGCATTTTAAAAGAATGATCCCTGCCAATCCGTTACGGGTACTAAATTTTATCCAGTTGACAGCTTTAAACTTAACCTTAACTAAAACATTTCTATACTACCCTCATTCCCTTGAATTTCGAATCCTTACACTCCTAATATAACTTAGATTGACTTTCATTTATATTATTAATCATACAATATTATTTTTAAATTCATATGAACTTACTTTACATTTTTTATAATCTCACAATATTTTCAAACCAACATCTTTTTATATTTATTTATATTAATCTAATCTCAAATATTATTTTCAAACCCTTACGAATATTTTAAATATTAGTTTTACGATACTATTTTTAAACCATTATTTTAACTTCTTTATCTATGTGCGTGTATTCAGAAAAACTATTTTAATTATATTACGATCCATTATTATACAAATACTTTTATTTATTTTACTTGACTTGATTACATTAAATCTTAAATCATTTCTTTACTTCCTTTATTAACTTGCGTATATTCAAAAACAACTTACTTTATTTTACTATGAATATTTCATTTACTTTTTACAGACGTATTGTACTTATTTATTTAACTTGATTTTATTGATTTTTTATTTATTTGAACAGTTCATTTATGAGCATTTCTTTAATTAATATGTACATGGAGAAAAAAATATTTTATTTTACGAAGCCTCTGTTATTATTATTTGACAAAACAATCCATCATTTTAAATAGCGAAATTCTGATTCAGGCTTGTCACCTACGTCAAAATAATTATATTAAACTCGTAGTCCTTTTCCGGTCCTTTTTGTTTATTTCCTTTACTATTCCTTTTGTCAGGCCATTTCTAATTTTAAACTATGTCCTGTTCCTTCTTTCTTTCTACTAACACTATAATATAAACTATACTCCATATTTTCACATCTCTTCCTCAATTAAAATTTATCGCTTTATCTCTTTCCATTTTATTTTCGACTTTGTAAATTAGAAAACCTTTAAGCTTCGTAGACCTCCGTATTTTTCCTAACCATGAATATTTTTTCTTACGCTTTCTCTTTGTTTTAAATCTATTTTTAAATCTACGGACACGAACGTTTTCTTTAAACCTTTTGTTTTTAATTTTTTGTAAAAACTCTTTTACGCTATCTTCTACCTTGAACTTATATCTCTCTTCTATTTTTTGGTCTACATTTGTTTCTACTTTTTCTGTCGCAATGCTATCTGATTCTAATTCAATTTCTATCTCTTTTATCACCTCAACTTCCTTATTTTTTTTGACAAAATCTACTTGTACGATCTCTTGATTTTCGTCTACCTTTCCTGTTATCTCACATCTTATGTCTCTTACTTCTGCTCTGAGTTTTTTAATTTCTCCTTTAACTTGTGTAATTTCTTCCTTCAATTCTGCTTTGAGTTCTAACTGGCTTTGTTTAAATTTCTGACACAATTCTTCTTTGAGGTTTTGCTGACTTTATTTGAATTCTTGCATCATATTCATCATCATTTTCATCATCATCTGTATCTCAGATATTTATTCTTTCTGTTTCTCTATTAACTGCAGATTTTTAAAATATATCGGGCTTTCTACCGGCTCCATTTCTCTATTCATAGTTACGCCATTATTTTTTTTATTTTTTTCAAACTAGCACTTACGTTAAACTAAATTTAATATACGACTTATTTATTTTTTTTACTAAGACGGCAACACACACTGACTCTACCCCCTTTGTCCATTTTTTTTACCCGATCTTAACGCTTTAACTCCGCCCAAACATCTAACTGTCTCTGATTTAACAGAATGATTTAATTTAACTAGCATAAATCTCTTTTCATTTAAAGAAAAAAAGTTTTCGGTCAATTCTTTTTTTTTTTTTTTTTAAATTAAACCAGTTTAAATACGTAATTTAGCTTTTCTTTAAGATTTTTATTTTTAAACAAGAAACAAAGTATTTAATTACTATTGTTTCTTAGGTCCAGCCCCAAGTTGGGTATAGCCATTTGTACCGGGTTCTAAATGTGGTCATTCGAATCACCGGTCTCTTAGGCAGAGAAGAATATACGCGGAGAGTATGTATGCCCAAACGATAGCTATAAAATATATAACTAGTGTTACATTTCCAGGACATAACTTCTTCTCGACTGCTGAGTTCATCACCAGAGTTCAAAGCACTTTTTTTGTTTTGTATAAACACGGGCGCCAGCTAATTATTCAAGAATGAATAAACAACGCACTTTGAAAAGGCCACTAACTCAATGCCTAAGTATCCACCCTTTTCCGACTAGCTCAGTTGTTGGTAATCACTAACAGATTATACATAATTAGTGGTGAAAGAATTGATAAAAAGAATTGACCGACAAATAGAGTTTAAGTTTTAAGATAATTTATTAACTAACATTAATTTACTAAATTTAAACATCTTTATAATTTTTTAACTAATATAACACACACACATTTTAAATTAACACACTATAATATATATCTTATGAAAAGCATAAATAATGTTTGACGTTTATAAAATCATATAGCATTCACAAACACGCACATCAATAGTTCATTTTATGCATGATTATAGAGTTCAAATTACTTGTCTCTGGAGGCTTTACGAATTAATGCAATGCAATGGCTATTATAGAAATAAGAATATGAAATATTATTACCTAGGATTTTGATTGTAGACATAGGACTTCATTTTATTTGGTTACTGCTTTAGGTGAGAATATTTCCAGCCGGCTGGAACGTTTCCTTGATGAGTTTCCTTATTATTCACGATTATTACTATTGGAGACAATTAGATATTGACGGAGATTTCCAAGTTGTTATGCTGACATTATTTCACAGGCAGATCTTGTTGTTTTCATTGGACTGTGGGGAAACATGTGTTCCCAAAAGCTGCTCAATACTGCATTTTGTTTCTGGATACAATTAACTCAACTGATTATTCTCTCTTGACTTAACTGACTCAATTAATTATCCGATTAAAAAAAAGGTCTATTTATACCTGCGACATGTTGTCCTTGTAATATCCTCCGGCAATATCTATTGTCGAAATTCCATTGATAATCCTTTGACAACGTGTTTTGGAAGATTGTTTAATTAGTAATAGCCATGCAGATGTGTTGTTTTATATTTTTAATTAATAGCCATTGCCGTGTCTTTTAATGATAATCTTTTATTACACATACATTTTTTATTTATTTACAATCGCACATATATAACTAGTTTTAAGATTACTTTTTTTCTTTAATTTGAATGAAAAGAGATTTGTATTTTTTAAACTTTAAATTATTTATATTTTACGAATACTAATAAGAAAAACTCTTTACTTCCTTTTATAAAACTTTTAGTTTAACTTTTCTAACCAAAACTCCCCCTCCCCCCTTTTAATCAATTATTTTCTAACTTTTATTTCAAACTCTTTTATGAAAAATTATTTTAATAATTTTTTTTTAGATAAATTATCATGTGCTAATTTCAATATTGGTATAATATATACCAAATTATATAATAGTACTTTATATAACACATGATATTTATGATAAATGTTGTGACAGGTAACTTGTAAAAAATTACTATTTTTTTATAGGACTCTTTTCTTCAAAAATTTTTATTTTGACTGATTTTATAATTATTATGTTGATAAACTTAAATGAAGGATTTGTTTTTTGTTTTTTTTTTAAATATATATATATAATTAATTGTAGGATAAATAAGTAAACTTTAAAAGTAAATCATATACAAACATTTATATATAACTACTATGTCCAGTGGTGACCATTTTCTTCTCACTTCAACATACGAAGTCATACATATATATTTGGAATGGTTGAAGGCAGTAGATTTCTAAGGTGTTGTGACCTAGTACTGCAGTCCCGGAATATTAATTCTAGTCCGGAGAATAGTTCTCAGACAGGCCAGATTGGCAAGGCTGATAGTAATTGCCAGAGGGAAAAAAACATTTCTGTTCTTCAAGGGCTTCAACTAGCTAATAATTTTCTCTTCCTTTACTGGTGAAGATCACAGCTCTCAGTTTTTATTTTAATAATCTAATTGCTTGGAGTCCCACAGTACCGCATGGTAATACCAATGTTATTACATTCCAACCTGCATTTTTGTTCAATAAAAATATAATACAAGTTCCTATTCTTAATTAATTAAAGTTTTTTTTTTTTTCTGATAGTTCTTATCAGGAATCCAATCCGTGTTTTACAATGGCATTTAATTAAATTTGCTATAGGGTTATTTGCTATTAAATCAGAGTTGCTGATCTTTAAATTAATTTGGCCTAATTAGTTCATAGTATTTTTATATGTCTATTGCATTTATACACGCACATACTTAATTTAAACTTTAACATTTTCACATGTTTTTCTGCTTCAATAAAAATACACGTTTGATCAGATTTTATTAAATATGCATATTTTGCACACCTCCCACCAGTTCCGAGATCAGAGGGTTTTCGTATTTTCTGCTCTGTGAATTAAGAGCATAGTCACCAAAGTGGGTGGGTATTTTCCTCTCGCGCCTAGGGCGCAGTGGGGTGTTTAATTTTAATGTTGCGAAATTATTACCATTAGGAAGTTTTACTGTCTTATTCCCGGTCTGTAGTTTTTCTGTTTCTGCTTTCGATTTAACTTTGAAAGTAAACTTGCTGCTATTCCTTCATAGTTGCTTGATATGCTTGTAAAGTATTTTTCTATCCGCCATCCGGATGGCAACAACTTGATTGCTTAGGTGACATACTACTTCTCCACTGGTCTACTTTTTAGCTTGATTATTTTTGACCCAAACTCAGTCATTCGGTGAAAATTTATTTTTGATATCTGTGGGTGGTTTGACACCCTCAGTTTTCACGCGATGGTAGTCCTTACTCCGATGATTGGAGAGCTGTATTTGTCCTTATTTTTTCCACTATGTAATTTATTTCTCAATTATCTGAACTATTCGCAGCCAATGAGAGGGTTTATCTTGGCATGGACTATGTATAACAGTAGTTTCCGGTTCTTCGCATTACTAGTCATGACAGGCCTCTAATGTTAATGGCGTTACCATTTACGTCATGTACGTTTAAGTTTGGTTTTATATCTTCGGGGGATGCGTCATGTCAGCCACGATGGTTTTTCAGTCTGTAAGAGAGATCAAGGATACTCCACTACCGCTGTCTATTTCCATAAGAACAGGTTTTCCGAAGATTTTTAATGTCATTTCAATTTTGTGATCCTGGTCCGATGACACATTATTTATTAGAACAAACTTTTCTTAAGTAGATTTGTCTTTAGTAAGGTGCTCTTGGCGGTTTTAGCTTGTATAATCAACTGATTTCTTTTTTCGCCACATTTTCTCTAAATGACCGATTTTTTTAGTTTCTGCATCATTGATCTTTATAAACACATTCAGTGGACCTGTGTCTTATTTTCCCATAGCAGAAACACTTAATATTGCCTTGAGTTTTCTGTGTTGTGTTAACTTGCCGGGGTGCACTTCCTTCCGAATTATCGACCTTGGCTATTTTATAGGGATCGCTGTCCGCTAATTTGATGGCTGCGAATTCTTTTACTTGCATAAACATGAGCTCATGGGCTGTCCCGTGCTTGACAGCTTCCTGTTAGTTGAATGGCGCAGTCTGCCAATAACTGTTGTCTCAAGGCGTCACTGGTCATACCACATAGAAATTGTTCAAGGAGTGCTTCCTCCAGATATGATTCGTAGATGCAGTTCTTGGCCAATTCTATCATATTCCTGAGTACACTCATTCTTTCCTGACGGCAGTTCCTAAAATGGAGTCTGGCGATGTGTCTAGATTCACAAGGATTGAAGTATTCTGCTAATATCTCTTTTTCCGCGTAGCACAATAACATTGCAGTTTTAATTTTGTCGTCTTTTATTTCAATAATGACCAGGAGTTTCTCAGAGGGGCCATTGGCTTGCCTCTGTGACGTCTAATTGCGATATTGCCGGCTGCATTACGGTATATATAATTAGTAACTTTAATTTTTTCTTGTTTACGAGAAACAAATAGTTTGCTTACACAAGTTAATTAAAGTATTAATTTTTCTTCTGCCTGCTATGTAATCTGATGGAATTTCGACCGTCAGGGTTCATTCATAATGACTGCACCAGTTGGTATGTCCAGCGGTGACCAAGTTACAGCACAGCTGGATTGCAAATTTTAAAAAATGATATTAATACAGTCACAGGCGCCCTGCAATTTAAAATATAGATACTCCCATATTTTCTTCTCACTTCAACATATGAAGTCATACATATATATTTGGAACGGGTTGAAGACAGTTGATTTATAAGGGTCCTGTGACCTGATACTGCGGTCCCGCAATATTAATTGATGTCCGGAGAATAGTTTTCGGAGAGGCCAGATTGGCAAGGCTGACAGTAATTGCCAGAGGAAGAAATACTTCTGTTCTTCAAGGGCTTCAACTAGCTAATAATTTTCTCTTCCCTTACTGGTGAAGGTCACAGCTCTCAGTTTTTATTTTAGTAATCTAATTGGTTAAAGTCCCAGGGTACCACATGGTAGTACCAATGTTATTACATTCCAACCTGCATTTTTGTTTAATAAATATATAATACAAGTTCCTATTCTTAATTAATTAAAGTTTTCTTTTTTCTGATAGTTCTTATCAGGAATCCAATCCATGTTTTACAATGGCATTAATTAAATTTGCTATAGGGCTATTTGATATTAAATCAGAGTTGCTGATCTTTAAATTAATTTTGCCTAATTAGTTCATAGCATTTTTATATATCCATTGTGTTTATACACGCACATACTTAATTTAAACTTTAACATTTTCATATCTTTTTCTGTTTCAATAAAAATATGTGTTAAATACATGTATTTAGCAATAACAAAAAAAAATCTCTAGATAATTAAGCATGTTTTCAGAATGTCCATCATCTCTCGTTTTTAGGATGCTAAGTAGGACATTATTGTAAAGATATGGTTCATCTATCTTACTGATCATTCTCTTTTTTTTTTTTTTGATTATTAATCTTGTCGAACATTATTTTTTATTATAATCTTTGAACTTTTACACAGTAATAGAGTAATAGCCTCAAAAGCTAATGGATTGTGAATTAAAGATTTATTTGTCATTTCTGGTGCGTGGACATTGTATATCTTTTTAAGCTCTTCCGTTCAATTATTTTATTTCAATTTTAATGAATTAAATTATCTTATAATCTAATAAAATGTCCACTTATATTCATTTTTTTTGCTGTACATGATGTTTTCACTAACCTTTATCGGCATTGCACATCAGAGATATCAATACTTTTTCAAGGTTTAACTTTCATGTTCATAAAAGTCATATGAAATATCATAGCTTGAATAATTTTTAATCTTAATTCTAAAAGGTACGACCAGTATCTAAAAGTTTTTTCCACTCTTTTCACTGTAAGCTTGTTTGAAGTTAGCCTGTAATCAATCTTTTTATGTTGGACCCTTTATTGTTGATGAATGATCCAAATATCAAGATTTCTATTCTTAATATTAAGCTGAAAATAGTTGGATTGTTTAATTCTTTTTTAAAATGGTTTCAAATCTTCTTCATTTTCAATGTAAATGTGATATTATCAACATATCTTAGATTGTTATTATTTTTTTTACAAATATTGAATCCACATTGATTATTGTTCATTTGGCTTCCATCATAGTACAATATGTATATCAGTTGAATAGGTACAACATTTATCTTATTTAGCAATGTAAAACCAGTTGCTTCTAATTTCAATCAGATTATGTATAAGAATTTCAAATTGCTTTCATGCATCTATTTTTCTAAGAACAGTCTATAGTTTAGAGTGTTCATCTGAATCAAAGATCTTATTGCAATAAAGCATATACAGACTTTTTTATATATTTCCTTTCTTTTTAATTATATTATATATTTCAACAATAATGTCTTTTATTATTGTTTGTTTGTACGTCTGGCATTTCTCTTTTTATATATTGCTCTGATCTGAGCATAATTTTATTTGCATATATATTTAAATATTACAATTTATCTAAAGATGTCAAACTTCTTGCATTTGCAACTATGATAACATTATTTTTTATCATTTATGAAACTAAAAATTAACATATCATTTTCATCAGATGTACACTTTAAACTTTTAATTAAAGATTAATATATCTATTATTATTTTATACAAACATGTGGAATAATAATTCAACTCCATTCTACTTTGTTTCATGTATAATAGCTTAAACATGCTTACAATTTAACATTTTCATTACACATATTTTATTCATGTTATTAAAATTTATGTGTTAAAATAGAAAGTTATAAATATGTGTGTGCATGATGATTTCTACAAGAAGATACACTATAACATTTTATAGATAATGCAACAATATTTATATATATTTTGGTTTAAGTGTAATTTGACAAATATATATATATATATACAATAATATTATTGGGTACAAGTATCAACGACGGTACAGTCACTGGATGGCGCAGTTCCTACTCAAAAATAGTTAAATATACCGTTTCTGAGGCAGACTGTAATGAGCTGTAGTGTGTTCTGCTAATTTCTCGCAATTCACACTTGGTTCAAGCGCCCTGTTCGTACTCTCCGAATGATTGCTATTAGCCTTGTGTATTACATAATTTGAGGATGTGTATATTTGAATTCAACACGTTTTTAATATTATTAAATCAATTTTTATTTTACATTCGAATTATGTAGTATTATGTATAAAAATTTATCAAAGAGTGTTTTTTTTTTTGAAGGGTGTAAAATTAGACAAACTTTGTTTGTAAGCATGATTTATTTGATAAAGACATTATCTGTGAGATCTTCGAGTGAACAACAAAGTGACGCATACTGCTGTGGACAGTGTTCGATCCGTAATAGTTATTTGATTTTAATGTTAAGTTTACAAACTTACTTTTTAAATTATAAAAAAAAAAACGTAAACTATAGTAAATTGTTTACTATATAGGTTTTAAAAAATATGTCAAAAAAAAGTTAATAAGAAGGATGTTTTATAAAAAAAACGTTTCTATTTTCTCAAAAAAAAAAAAAAACACTGCGATTAAAAGAAAAAAAGGAAACCATAGTAATTCGTTTACTATACAGTTTTTAAAATATATCACTTGTTTAATAATATGTCAAAAAAAAAAGATAAGAAAAAAGAACGTTCTTCACTATTTATTTTATTTATTTAATAAAAAAATAATTAAGATAAAAACATGATATTTAATCGGTTTTTTAATAATATGTCAAAAAAAAAAAGGTAAGAAAAAGAATGTTCTTTACTATTTATTTAATAAAAAACAAATTCAGGTAAAAATACTATATTTAATCAGTTTTTTAATAATACTTTTTTAAAAAAAGAATCATTTCTTTAATAATATGTCAAAAAAAAAAGGGTAAGAACAAAGACGACGTTATATTTAATAATATGCCACGGCCAGGTAACATTATATTTCAATGTTTTGGACTAGCAACAGCGCCATCCACTGTCATTGATATTTGTACCTATTATTGATTTCTTAAAAGAAGGGGGTGAAGAAACTGAAAAATTGTTGGCAAAGCTGTACCAAATATTTAAATGATAAAGATGTATCAGATGTTTGAAAAAATGCAGTAATAATATTGATATTTGTGAAAGATTATAAGGAAGATATTACAAATTACAGACCCATTATCATCTATCAGTTTTATATAAAATATTTATCAAGAGAATTATAACTCGTCTATAGTGAACTTTAATGGTTTTAATACAGTGGATTGCATTTGAGTGTTGAAAGAAATTATAGAAAGGACCAAGATTATTATGCTTTGGATTTGTAGATTATAAAAAGGCATTTGATTCTTTAAGTATTTTCACAATAATTAAAACTTTGAAATATCAAGATATAAACCCAGAATTTTGTTAGAATCTGAAAAATATTTTTCAAAATTCAGCAGCAATTGTTGCATTACATAATGATACTAGAAAGATTAACTTTAATAAGGGTGTATGACTGCGTATTTACATATTTCTAAAAAAATTTACAGCAGTTTTACAAGAAGTATTTTATGGATTATCAAGTGGGATGGTAAAGATATAAAAGAAAATATAAATTATTTAAATCATTTAGATTTTGAAAATGTTACGGTTGTTTTTGAAAATCATGCCATAGAGCTTCAGGAAATATTGCAAGAATTATTAGATGAAAGTAGGATTTTAAAAAAATTCTAAAAAGTCTAAAGTAATGCTCAATGGATTTTTTCAGAAGAAAATAAAGATTGATAATCATGAAGTAAAATAAATTAATAACTATAAATACCTTTGATTGGATTATTAATACAAGGGTAATGTATGAAATTAGTCATAGAATTAAAACTTTGATGGAATTTTTTGATAAAAAACTTTGTTTTAAAAGGAATTATACTCTGTGTGTTTGAAAAGGAAGATTTTTAATAAAAATATTTTAACAGTTCTTATTTATGGATTTGGGACTTGGATTCTTAATAGGAAAGCAATACAGACTTCATACCACTCGATGAAGTATGGAGAAATATATATTAGTAGTAATAATAAAAGATCGAAAACAAAATAACAAGTATCATTGGAAAAATTAAAAGAGTGAAATGGAACATATAGATATTTTGTTGAAATTTTAAACTGAATCTCAAGAGAGGGTTAAAGACTTAAAAAGAAACTACGTGTGAGATTGAAAGTTGAAATAAAGAAATTAGATGGTATAATGTGGAGAAGAAATACTATTGATTGGAATAACTGTATTAAACTTGCAAAAACTATCTTAGAATGAAACAATAATGTTTGAAAATGTTAATATTGCAAAATTGAAAAGGCATTGTTTTGATTGAATGTTTGTGAATATATTTTAGGAATTATCATATATTGAACTTTCTATTACATTAATAAATGGTTGGACACATTTTATGGATAATCTTCAAAAAATAAATATAGAATATTCTATATTAAATTATTGCAAAAATTATTAATATATTTTTATATAATTAATGATCACGATTATACCAATTATTACCTACTTACTATATACTTCCTTTATTATTATTAAAATTAATTTTATAGTATGTGTGGAGTCTTTTAAAGTTGATAATGTAGCCTAAATTTTAAAATATTAGAATAAATTATGAGTGTAGCAAATAATAAATTATTTCAAACGATGATCAAATATTACTGTTGATCTTAGTTCTCTATTTCTTGCATTTGAATCTATATTCAGGAAAAGAACTTAATATTTATATACACATGTATACACTGTTTTATATATATATATGCACACACATACTTTTTTTTTTCAATAAGGATGCTATGGTGGAGCAAGCTAGTTGTTTACAATCTGTGTTGGAAATTTTACAAGAAAGTAAACAGGTAAATTTAGATTTTGAAAAATTAATATATATATTCGTGCATTATGCTAATAAACATTTCAGATTAATCTTTTATTTTTTTCAAAAAATATTAATTTTCATTAACAGTCATTCATAAGTGAATATAATTTCTATAACTTCAGAATTCTGAAAAAAATAAAAACAAATATAGTATAATGGTCGCAGAAGATGCTCTTACTCTAGCTGCTGTACAGGGCGCCACCAGGCCATTTGAACCTGGAAAATTTATATAGTAGGCAAATACATCTTTGTAAGATTCCATTTTTATTCGACCGATACGTTTGCTAATCAATCATTTTCATTTTTCTGTTATAATTTATTTTATGGTTTGTTGTTTTGTTTAATAACCAAATTTTCAAATTTCTTTTAAACTAATAATTTAAAAATAGGCATAAATGGCTGCATAGATTCGTAAGATTATGTTAGTTTAAATGGATTAATTTCAGACTATTTGTTTTGTAGTTGAATCGGTGCTGGTGAATGAATGTATGTGTGTTTTATGTCAATGTGATGTAGGAAGCATCAGAGCACTATACCCAATTAAATGCAATGCCAAAAGTGTAGCCATCGTAATGACAATGGATGTAGACATATTCCCTGCGCCATTGATCTCCTTATGCTCTCGGTGGTGATAATAAGACGACAAAGACTGCAATCCCTCCATTATAGATAATGCCTAATATATATATTTTCCAAATGATTACCTCGCCAGACAGATGCACATTCATGTACTGAATGAGAGTCATTCTTTTTTTCAATGATATCATGCTACAAATGCACATTCCTGTCTGCATGGTTTTTTGTATGCTAACATCCTCATTTTGCATTGATCACATTAGTATATCAATAAGCTGGCATTGGTTTGGATGCGAACTTGTAGACTGGAGTTTAAAAAAAGAATTGAGTATATAAATGCGTAATCTATGTAGCGTATTTATGTTTACCAAATTATTAAATTATATAAAATATCCATCTGAACGAACTTTTCAAGATATTAAAACTTAAGGTTAAAAATAATAATAATTAAAGCAATGTTAAATAATTTATTTTATATATGTACATAAATAAATGTTTGTGTGATTATTACTGGCAATGGCTTATTTTATTATTGTTTTTCTTTATTAAAAATGTGTTTAAAAGTATATATCATTAAATCTCAGCTACTCCTTGAGTTTTAGTGACTAGGGCATATCGGTCAAACAAATATGGAATCTTACAAAGAAGTATCTGCCTACTATATAAATTTTTCAGGTTCCAATGGCCTGGTGGCACCCTGTATGGCAGATAGAGTGAAAATCTCTTCCCCGACCATTATGATAGAGAGAAAGACAAAAAATATATAAAAAAAATTAAAGATAGGTTTTTGTACTAACTGTACAAACTTATCTGTGAAATGCAAATACTTCACATATATATTAGTTTTTAGTTTTTTTTATTTGATATCTTGAAATTCTTAAACATATATATCAGAAACTATTAATTTATTATTATTTAAGTTTCTTAAGCTTTTTTTTTTTTTTTTTGTAGGGTGCTAGTTATTGCCCAGAGAGTTTGCATACTGCAGTTGTTGAATTTATTCATGCCTTGTGGGTAGGAAGAAGGATTACAGCAATTTTAGTCCTTAAGCAAAGGTTTTTTATTTATTAATTAATTATTTTTCATTCACACATCTTTATTTAAAATTATTATAATAATTTTGTCAATTTAAATATCTTCAAATATTTTTAGTATTTCTCAATCTATTTTTTTTTTCCCTACATTAGCTATTTTTCTATTTTGTTTTGTTTTTTTACATTAGTTATTTTTCTGTTAAAATGTATCTGCTTTTTAATCTTTATATTTTTTTTAATATTTTTTTTTTGTTATTTAATTTTTTTAAAATCTAGCATTGATCTTTTAATGTGCTATTTCTTTCTCTGTATTTTCTTCTTTTTTTATAATTTAAACAAGAATTTATATCCATGCAGAGGCAATATTCTATCTTCTGCATGATTTTTCTAGTTTTTATAACATATTCAAAATTATATCCAATTATATACGGACATAAATTCAACATAATTATATTGTCTTTTTCATATTTCATTTTTTTATATTCATAGTAATTATACAAAAGTAATCTATGAATAAAGCCTATATATAATATGCATTTGATAACAGCAATCCATCTTTCCATCATTTTACTTCTAAGCATTTATATAAATATGAGTAATTAATCAATGTCAATTGATAATACCATGAGATAATCAAACTATTATCTAATTATTGGTCTTTTTTTGGTATGAAGGACTGGTATGCACATATTTATAATTAAACGCATCTACCTTTTTTTTTTTTTGTAAGCAATCAATTTAATATTTTGAAAGTTTAAACTTCCTAAGATTTTGAACCTGATTTTGCTTGCCTTTATAGCTAAGTTTCTTATGACACTAGATCTATAAGTATGTTTTAGTGACATTATGTATAGATTAACTCTCGGCTTAACATTCAGTTAATAAATATAATTCAATTCACATTAATCTTTTACTGATTATTTATATATATCACTAGAAACGAAATTATAGTGTTGGACGAGTTCCCAGGCTAATTTGTAATTATTGGCTTTCAGTAGGGAACACTGTCTTAAACTTATGCATCCAATATTTACCCTTTACTCCTAGGAATTATAGTTTTTTGTATTGATGAAATAAGTAATCAGAAGTTAGTCTGAGAGTTTGTGAGGCACTACCATCTGATATAGATTAATTAATACTCATGCAAGTGATAAGTACCCAGTAGAAAGAAGTAAGTTGGATTACTGTTATCAAATGCAGATTAAATGTAAACTAAAAATATTGTTATTCTTGGTATATGCAATTATTTGACAAGCCATTACTCTAAAATACATTAATCAGTAGTTACGTATTGATGAATGTACCTATGCTGGTAGAGGTACTTGGGTTCTAAATTAAACTTGGGATGTATAAAATATTTAAATCATTAATTTAAAGTATCAGTGAATGTTGATTGGGTGTTTCAAAACTTGCTTTCTACTAATGAAGATCAATAACCAGAAACTAGTCTTGAGATCTGTTTGGCACTGTTAGCTATAATGTGAATTAGATTGTTGCTGCTGTTAAAATTAAATTCTTATTTATTTTTTTAAAATCTAGAAATTTCTATTATTACAATTCATCATCATATTCAACTATTATTGATTCATAGCTTCTCTTCTTTGCATCACACCATCTAATTTACATGTGATCTCCTTTCTAGGTCTTTTACAATCTCTTTGGATTGAATTTAAAGTTTCAACTGTCCATTTATTATCTCTTTTAACAATATGTCTAACTCAGCTCCATTTTAGTCTCTTTATTTTTTTGATGATGTCAGTGTTATCTATTTGTTCTCTCAACTGTATTACTCTTAACATACATCTTTCCATAGTTTGTTAAGCAGTCTGAAGTCTCTATTACCCTACTATTAAATATCCAAATTTCAGATCATAACTTCTATTAAAAGCCTTTATTTTCAAACACATAGGCATATTTCCTTTTAATAATAAGTTATTTCTACTAAAAGCTCTCCATACAAGTTTAATTCCGTAGTTAATTTCATCCATTACATTTCCATTTTGTAATTTTAGCTTTTTTTAATTCATGCTTATCAATTTTTTATTCTGAGAAATTCCATTGACCATTACTTCAATATCTTTATTTATTTTTAATCTTACTCCTACTCTTATTTTCATCTGATAATTCTTCCAACATTTCGTGGAATTATTTGTAAAAACACAAACACATTATTTGCAAAATTTAGATGTCTTAATTTATTATTTATTTTTATTCTTTTAGGTTTTCATTTTAATCTACAAAATACTTTTTGTATAACTGCTGTAAATATTTTTATTGATATGGTATCACCCTCTCATAAACTTTTTTACTTTTAAATTTTTTTAGTATATCATTATGTAATTTAATCACTGCTGTTGCATTGCGATAAATATTCTTCAAAATATAATATATAACATATAATAACCACATTCCACTCTTTTTACACTTTAAAGCAAAATATTTATTAATATTACAGTTTTGATTGTTCCTAGCAGTCTTTGTCAGATCTACAAAAATTTAAACATTATATAATAATATACTGGGTGTATACATTAACAATCAAAGTTTTAATCACCATGTAAATCCTAATAGAATCAAATACCTTTTCATAATCTACAAATCCAAAGCATAATGGCAACTCATACTCATTAGTCCTTTTTATAATTTTTTTCAATACCTGGATGTAATCTATTGTGCTAAAAATCACATTTAAATTCAGCATGTTCTTTAGATTCGTTAGGATCCAAATTCACTGTAGTCAAATTGTAAACCCTTTGAAAACCAGGTGGCCATTGTTAATTTTTAGAAAAATTTATCCTAACTCTAATAACTTAGATATTTTGTGTTTGAATGTAATAAATATAAAAAAACATGTTATAAAAGCAAGGTCATATATGAAAGAATGTAATGAAGCTGTTAAAATAATCATTTCATAAAGAAAAAGTTAAAAAAATATATATTTTTAATAGTTTTAAGAATGTTTATTTTTACACTGATTCACAAATCCTAAATTTTGAAATTCAAATGATAAAATGACACTTTCGTAAACAGGTTCATCACATCCATCACAAAATTACAAAAAAAATAATGTATTGGAAGTCTTACCTGAGGTAATTTTTCACTGAGAAAATTACTAAAACAGCAGACTTTCTGTGGTCCATTTTCATTCTAGAGCCAGATATGTTCAGTTTTGTAAATTATCTGTAAAAATATGAATGGTTTTTAGTGGAGAAAAAAGTAACAGAACAATGTATTCAAAAATAAATAAATAAACTCATAAAAAATAAAATGAATAAAAATAAATCAATAAAGATAATTTATTATTATTATTAACAATGATTACATGTGTGGAAGGAAGGCTGAGTTCAAATACATGGCACTATAACACAGAATGGATGGATTGATGAAGCCAGAAAGTGTGTATAAAATATCCTATATTACATGAAATTCCAGTTGTGTAGCATGAACTTGTATATAAATATATTTATTATTTTGCATAAAAGATATGAAGAAAGACTGAGTTCAAATACATGGCACTATAACACAGAGTAAATGGATTGATGAAGCCAGAAAGTGTGTATATAAATATCCTATATTACATGAAATTCCAGTTGTGTAGCATGAACTTGTATATAAATATATTTATTATTTTGCATAAAAGATATGAAGAAAGGCCGAGTTCAAATACATGGCACTGTAACAATAAGTGGTTAGATTGAGGAAGCCAGAAAATCTATATAATATCCTATATTACTTGCCTAAAATTGACACAAATCAATTGCGGGTCATAACTTTAGCACTGATGCAATAATTCGTCCATAAATTCAAACTTGGTCACGCGTGATACACTATTCATATTTATAATCATGCCAAAAAACTGCATCAGCTCACAGATTACCCCAGTCCCCAACTTTTTTCCATTCTACAGCATATTTAGTTGAAAATATTATAATTTATTATTCTATAGCATATTTATTTGTTTCAGTACATCGAAAATATTATAATTTATTATTCTATAGCATATTTATTTGTTTCAGTAAATAGAAAATATTATAATTTATAAAAAAAAAGTAATTACATACCCTAGAATGTTATCCAAAAACGTTTATTTGTTTCAGTACATCGAAAATATTATAATTTATTATTCTATAGCATATTTATTTGTTTCAGTAAATAGAAAATATTATAATTTATAAAAAAGTAATTACATACCGTTGAATGTTATCCAAAAACGTAACTTGAGAAGAGGGCCCAGAATTGCGGACAACTTCAACGGAAAATCAGAATAAAATCTTCAGTAATTGATCCAACCATTGTGGAATAACTTTTTTACAATAAATAAACTGATAAAAATAAAAAATAAAAAAATTTTTTTTTTAGGTACCCTTCGCTAAAAATATTCATAAAAAAATCTAAAAATTGTCGTACAGAAAAAATTTTTACATTTTCAAATAGATATCAAAATGGCGCAAAGAATGATGTATTGCGCGTATGTGTGACCTTTACCGTTTACGCGTAAACTTAGCTCAAAATAGAAATTTCTAGAAAAGTTGTACTGGGGTTCAAAGGGTTGATCTTTCTTAAATATCAGTATTACTACTGCATTCTTTCAATCATTTGGTATATCTTTATCATTTAGACAATTGGTATATAGATTTGCCAATATTATTTTTATTTCATTAATTGCCTTTTTAAAATATCAATAATAATTCCGTTAATTTCTGAAACTTTTCTCTTTATAGATTTAATTGCATATTTCACTACTTTATTTAGGATGTTTTTTTGTTTTTTTCTTTATATCTTTTTTTGTAGAACTCTTCAGCACACATCGTGATGTCGTCACTCTTTTTACTTTTTTTGTTATTACTGAAACAATTTTTCTTCCAGTATCAAGATGTTTTATATTTTTGAGATTTTTATTTTCTATAATTGTCTTACCAATTTACAGTTATATTTTTTTATATTATTATTAATTCTTTTTTATATCATTTTACAAAACTCTGTATATTCAATTCTTCTTAATGGATCATTTTTAAAAATTTTCATATTCCTTCTTTTCTTCATATATTATCTCAATAGAAATTTATTGGTAAATTCGTGTCTTTTTGTACCAATTATTTTTCTTGCAGTTCTTAATAGAGTATCAGTTATTTTCTTATTTATTTTAGTCAAATCTGAACCATTTTCAAAGTTTGTTAATATTTCAAAACGATTTGCAAGTTTTAATTTAAATTCATTGGATTGTTTCTGAAGGTTAGGAATATCAATTGTCAATACTGACTTCCTTGATATATTTTTTCTCCCTAATTTTATATTAATATGTATCTTACATGTTACTGATTGTTGATCATCTTTTGAGTTAAATCTATTAAAAACTGTACAATTTTGAAATATAGATTTTCTGTTAGATGCTTTCATGTCCATTTCCATTTAGCATTTTTTTCAAAGAATTCCGCAATCGCCACATGTCTGTGATTTCTCTCATTTCTATCATCATAACCAAATTTAGCTATAATACTCTCATATTTCAGTTGTTTATAATTTCTACCATTAAAGTCTTTCATGACAATTGTAATCTGTTGGAGCATAAACTTGAATTATCTGCATTTGATATCTTTCATTAATTTGAGTGACTAATATTGTCACTTTGTCTGATATACAATCAATCTACAATTTATTTTTCTATTTTTTTATTTATAATGAATCCTTTTTCACTTGTGCTTCCAATATTTGTATCTTTATAGTAAAATACATATCCACTTTTTAAATCAATTGTCTGTTTACTTTTACTCTTAACTTTACAAAATCCAGCAATGTCCCATTTGATATTAGACAATTCTTTTTCCAATTCATGTTATTTTTGTTCTCTTGGAAGTGATCTGAAAGTTGTTATACTTAAATAAAAATTGCATTCTGGATCTGCAGTCAGAGGTTTCTTAGCTACTTCTGACTTTAACTGCCAACCACTGCTTTAATTGAAGATTTATCCAGGAATAAGGAACATAAAAAGATCATTTACACATAAATATTTTCTGCCTATATAAAAACTCAATTGATATTTGAGTTAATAACTATCAGGCAACTGATAATAAAGACGATAGTGTTTCTTGATCTTGATCTCAGAGGCAAAAAGTCAGTAAATTCACCATGCTAGTTGATGTTTATTTGGTGAGCAGCCTATCCATGTTTCATTTACTATATGAATAATCACATAGTAATAACAGCTGAAACAACAAGAAGGTATGTAGTGATCATTATGAATTTATCCTGTTCAAACCTTAAAGAGGAATCATAGGATCTTCTTTCAGTTAACAGCAAATTTCTTTATACAGTCTATTATTAAAAATATAAGTTGATAAATAATTACTAAACATCACATGATCACTATGTCTTATACTAGCACATAATTGTTAATAAACAAGGCAAAACTCTCCATACAGTAGTGCCACCCTCATTGACAAAGGCCACAAGCTAGAAACTAATCTGGGGATATTGGATGAGTAGGCACTATATAGGGATTTTATGCACAAGCCTTCTGGCATCCATTGATTACTCTGGTTGGCACAGAGTGTCACTACTTTATGGAGAGTTTTGCCTTGTTTAAGATAAATAATTATTGTTTGTGTAATGATTTTAACAAAATCCCATTTTTAAAATCTCATAGAAATTTATTCTCCTTGTAAATATATTTGAAGTTGTCTTTTTTCACTATCATTTATCATGAACAACGAGACTTTCTAAATAGTTTTTTTTTTTTTTTTAGAAGTATTTATTTAATTTAAAAAAAAAAATTATAGATTCTAAATTTAAAAATAAGAAAGATATTAAACTTCACGTTCTACTATATAATGTGGAGGAAAATAGCCATTAAGTGATTCTGTGTTATAAATCAAATATGTAATTAACTTTCAATCATATTTTGTAATTTTTGGTTATTTCAATCAAATATAACAATATATATATATATTAATGTTTTTATTATTTGGTTCATTATTTGTTGTAAATTTTAATATATATATGTTTTTTTAGATTTTTTATTTTATTTTCCAAGTTGATTTTTTTTAAAAAAATGTTTATAAATACTATATTTTTAGTGAGAATTTCTGGAATGATCTTTGTGAGCCATTAATATCAAGTTCCATAATAGAAAAGCCGAGGATCTGCTCCAATATTATGAAACTAATATCATTGGAATTATATAACACAGATTAGTAAGTATGAAAATATTTTTTTTTTTATATTTTAGATTATTATTAAAATGATCTAAATACCGATAAAATCAAAATAAGTCTCTACTCCAAAATCACCTAAAATAAGCTTTAGTAATCAGCCATTATTAGATGGTAGCATATTTAAATCCCCAGACTAGTTTCTATTTTTTGCTTTTAACAGTGAGGCTTGGAATTCAATACATGAAGTACTGCAGGAGTTAAAATATTGAAATTCAAATCACCCTAAATTTTAAAAACACAAGTCAACCTGCTAATCAGTTAGATAGATTTAATTTCAGGTTTGTAATTATATATTTTATTACTTCCAGTTTTTTTTTATTAACTATAAACATCTTTCTTCCTCTAATATTATTATAACTACTCAAGCTTGCTGTAGACGGAATTAGAATAGAGAGCTGCTCTTGTTTTATTTTATTATTTATAAGCCTAAGGAATTAACTAATTTGTTGTTATTATCAAAATGTTGTTTATATTGTTTATATAGATTTTATATTCAGTGATTAATCTATTTTTTTTTTTTTTGAAAAGGTTGCTTTATTTTGTATTTTGGTGCATTTTTTGGATTTAGGTATTGTATACCTATGTCATAAGCATTATTCAAATGAAAATATAAACCTATTCATGGACAACAAATTCCAAAAACAATAATATGATAATTGACAAATTTCTAAAGAATAATTTAAATAAACTTGCAAATAATGCTCACTTTCTTATATCAATTTATTTATCAGATATTAGTTCCATCAACAGATTTATATTATCAGTGTTAAATATTTGATAAGTCATAATTTCTTTATGAGCTTATTAAAATTGTTATAAAGAAAAAATATATTTGTAGAAATTAATTTTAAAAAGAATTAGAATATGAATGTATTATAATAAGCAGGTGAGTAATAATTTATAGATAACTGAAGAAGGAAAGAAGATTACAGAAATATAGATTGCCATACATTACAGTTATATTTTTCTTAATGTCGGCTCATTCACACTATGCTGAGAAATCTGTCTAAACAAGATTATTTTGAAATGCATTTTCCAGTTAATAATAGCTAGTTATCCATTTAATAATTAATACATGATGACTAGGTCGGTAGGCGAGAGTTAGATATCTAAAAAAGCGTTAAAGGTTGAAAAATTCCAGCTGTATAAAAAATCTCCCAAGTTTCTCTTTGTATATTTAAACACAAGTCATTCTTTACTATTACTCTGAATTGAGGATAAGAAATGAGAAAAAAAGTCAGTTTTGTAGGAAAAATAATGTGTTAGTAATGGATTTTTTGTAAAGATTCTAGTTAGTCTGATTCAAATAAATTTATTAATAGAATAAAGAATTTAGATATTATAGAATGAAGTTAAATTTTTAAATAATACCTTAGAATATCTGAAGTATAGATGAAGTAAAGCATAGATAAAGTGAGGAGTGGCTATACAAAAATTAGAAAATAGAGATAAGAATGTCTATCAAATTTATTGCAATTAAAAATGAAAAATATTTAAGGAAAATTTAAAATAAACTTTTTTAAGAACTGGGCTAGGTTTTAATAAGATAATAATCATTTTTTCTTAAAATTAAATCTGGTTTTATATTAATTTTTGCCCCCAAAGTCACTAGGACTTATTTTCAGGGGGTGTCTTATTTTAAGTATAAAAATGTACATTTATTCAAATACTTCTCTTTACAGAAAGCTGTAAGATTCTTACCCTGGGAGTGCCCCTCCCCTCAACAATTTCTTTCTTCTACTCACCAAAATAACTTTTTTTTTGCAGTCATTTTATCTGGCAATCAGAATAGTATCCCGTTTGCATTTATCAGTAAATCAAGTGTTAATTGAAGACTTGCAAGACAGGACTGATAACAAAAATGATTACAGTTTGGAATAGTTTATCCATATAAAAACAATAAAAAATGCTAGCATAACAATTCAGAAAATGTTTTTGTATTTCATATGTGCACATTAAGTACTTCCATTACAACATGCAGTGTATTGAATAGGATGATTTATATATGACACAATCACACCCATCCATTATCAAGTATGCAAATTGTAAACACTTTCCAAATTATTTGTAATAGTTCTGCTTTTTTTAGGAGAAAAAGAATCTGATTTAACTTAAGCTAAACTTTGATTTTTAAAATAACTTCTGTTATTTTAATACAGTCTTTCAATAAATCAAACTAATTTTTCTTTTGTCTTGAATATTTAAAAACTATCATGCTGAAAATCTAAAACTAAATCAAGCATTGTAAATCTAAGTATTAAATAAAATAAGTACCTAAAAATATATAAAAGAAATTATAAATTGTCCGATATACTGACTTGTAGCAGATAAATTGTTTATATAGGTAGAATTACATTTGTCAAAAACAGATGGGAAAATATAAAAGTACCATAATTTATATTACCATTCATTTAAAGCATTAATGTCAATAATATTATTTATTATATATTTCATTAATATATAATTCAATAAGTTCATCATATGTTTTAACAGGCAAACAATATCTATTGGGCTACAGATCTTAACTGGAGTTTATATTTGGAGTAGGGCTTATATTATAAATACCCTCAAAGATCATGCTAGAGCTTATTTTTTGGTTAAAACTTATTTTTGGGGGAACACAGTAACAAAAAAGAAAAACAAATCTGTATAAGAAACTTCACAATGAACGGAAAAAGAAAAAAACTTAGTCAAATGACTAGAATAAGAATATAATGAAATAAAATATTGAAAGAAGTGGAAATTTGATTTAATATCAGTAGAATTTAACACGATCACTGAAAAAATAAGTTTTAGTCAATAAAAAAAAATTTATTAATCAAATTTTTTAAAGTTATAAATATTTATTTTTTTAGAAAGATGTATTGGTCAATAGCAGAAATTATGATTCAGAAATTATGATTTTTTTTCCAAAATTTTAATTTTGAACCCAGAATTTGAAAAAGATCCAGTCTTTAATAAGATTTTACTATTAATAATTTATTCAGAAATTTAAATGAACTATATTTTATTCAGGGTTTGTAACTTTCATTTATTAACTTGAAAAATAAATAGCTATTGGGTGTGTCAGTGTAGTCTAATGTTTATATTGGTGATGAAGTCTAATAATCAGAAATTTGTCTAAAGATTTGTTTAGTGCTACTATTGGTGTTCATTGATTATTATTGCTTCCAATAAATGATTCTAAAGTAATAGAATAGGATGGAATATTGTTATTAATGCAATCTTTGAAATAGGGTAACTTAAAAGTTTGTTGTTTTGAATCGATTAATTAATCTTGTTTCTTGGATTGGAAAATGTTTACTAGGATTGAATTCTATTTCAATTCACAAGCAATTGAGAATTTGATCTTATGTTGCATAGAAAATTTGATTGCTTTTGAGAAATAATACAATAAATATTAAACATAAACTGTGTTTGAATCATGTCTGTTGGACTAGCTATAGAAAGAATTTTCTGATGATATGTAATGATGATAACTGCTAGCAATCCACTGGAGCAAAAGTATTCTTGATCAGAAAATTTGTGATTAGTCACCTCACAATGTAGTTTTGATATTTTGCTTGGATATAATATATATTATTTTAGCATTACTTCATACAGTCCATAATGCTTTTTTGTATATTCAGAGGCTTTTCCTCTATTCATTTGTGATATGCTTAGATAGCCATTCTTTTTGTATCTAATTCATACAGCATTGTGAACTAATCTAATAAGAGGAATATTTGTAATCTTCACTATAATGATAACTAATGTTTTTCTTCTTCAAAGATACTGTTATTATAATAATTTTTAGTTTTAATACTTTCTTTCACTAGTTTTACAACTTTTAATTCATTAATTAACTTTTGTTATTGTGACTATTAATCACTTTTTTTTTTTCCTATTTTTTTAGTGGAAATATTGATCCAAAATTGCAACCAATTCTGAAACTTTTTTCTGATAAAAATCATATTGTCAAATGGTCAGAGGTAATTTTTTTATATCTTTTTTTTTTTAAAAAAGGATATTAGATAATTATTATGTTAAAACAAAAATTAATTTTATATTGCTGTAATACTTTCAGCAAATTCATTCCTTTGTTGCTGAAGATGAAACTAAATCAAAAATTCCTAGTGCTGAAACTAAAGTTTTTCTTCTGAATGCTTGGAGGGATTTATTATTAATCATAGCTAAGGTAAAGTTTATTAAAATTTTGTATTGCTTTTTAATAATACTTAAAATATATACATTGAGAAAAAAAACCATTACTTTTTTTTTAAATATTCATATACATGTATGTTTATATATAAAGAGTCTTATAATCTAATTATTAGTGCATTATTCTTGCTATACCCATGATCTGGAGTGTAAGTCTGGGTAGAACATAGAAGTTTTTTAAAGAAGATAAGGAATTATAAAGAAAACTGAATTTGTGTAGGTAGAAAACTTGTAGCTAACTAACTAGCCATTTAGTTTTGGTTGGTTAATAGTTAGCTAATTATTTTTATCTAAAGATTAATAGTCTTATAATAATTGGTGTTGATCAAAAGAGTATTGATGCTATACTCAGAACTGATGGTGAATAATGGAGTAAGCTTCAGATATGAGCGTTAACTGTGAATAATCAATTGTAATATCTAGTAAAGAGTGTTCTACTGATTCAAATTGATATTTGATCATTTGGACTACAGTAGTTATATGCTTGTAAAAATTATTTTAACTTTTTCACTCGTAGGAAAAAATATTAAATATAATTTTTTTCCAAGACTGAAAGAAAAAAAATCCTCCTGTGCTAGTGAATAACAACAAATAGCATAGGACCTAAAGGTCTGAACTTAATGTTAACACTAACTTTGAGATTAACTTAGCCTCTCTTAAGATGAATGATCTAGAAAGCTATTGAATCATTTCAGTTCAAGTGTAATTAAAGTTAATTGTGATAATGTTAAGGAAATTAAAAATTTTGATATATAATTATTCTCAGTGGTTTAAATAAAATAAAAGAATTTCAATCCACCCCAGGACTAAATTTAAATAGGATGAAAATATATCCAAAACATATATAATTTTGTCTTTCTATCATAATCCAACTGAAAAATAAAGTCTATTGCTATTTTAGATAGTAATAATAATTTGTTTTAAGATACATTAACTTTTAAACCACTCTGAAAGTCTTCTAAAAAAATTGTTAAAGCAATATCTTATCAAACTTACAAGATTATATCTATATTATTGTGACTGATATTTTTTCAGATGCAATTAAATTGCCATGGGAAAATAAATTAATGAACTATACAATATTATATTAAATACTGCTACAAATTTATTAATTTTATTAATAAAATTCAAATAAAAACGTGCTTCTCCTACTTTTATTGGAAGCATATATTTGCAAATAGTTTAACCTCAATATAATCTGACAAAAAAAGTAAAATCACCAAAAGATTCTGAACTCTCTCTCTTTATATATATGTATTTCTATTTGGAAGCTAAGTGTACTCAAAATTTATTTATAATAATACAAATTTAATTATAGTCATTTAAAACTAATTAGTTGATCTGGTTTTTATGCTATTTAAAAGGGGGGTGGGTAAACTGCAGTCCTTGAAATTATTTCGTGTGGTCTTCATAAATAATTTTAATCTCAAACTCATTTTACTATAAGCAGCAAGTTTGATAATAACATTTTAAAAATTAATACAGAAAAAATATACAGCAGCTGTACTAGTTTATGTATGAATGAATGGATTTTTTATTTATTTAATAAATTTAATTTAATGAATCTGATTGAGTTTTACATTAATTTCAACTTTATTTCAACATCCATTAGGGAAAAATATGGATGTCAGCAGTGTCTTCTCTATAAATATTGCTTTGGATAACATTAACAAATTGCAGTTAAATTAACAATAACACATATTATAATTTCAGCGATTATTTTATGTTTTTTTATGATTAATATATAGACATTTTTCCCTGCACAGTAATGCCATCTAATGCAAGCTCTTAATTAATAGATACAAGAAGGCTGGTGCATCATAATCCTTACTCAGTGGCTTCCTATCCCATATTCCCTGATTAGTTTCTAACTTCTGATTTTCATCAATGAGGAGTTTTAGATCTGGAAACAGTGCTATCTGGATCTTTGACTCTAGTGCACCAGCTTTCCAACACCAACACGTTTGTTATGAATTTTATAGTTTAATACCAAACCTAGCCAAAGGATAAAGGTGACTATGATTATTCAAAAACCAAAGACACTAAAATACTGGTAACCCACTAAACATCACATGATCACCATTTCTTATGCTTGCTCATAACTGTTATTAAAACAGGCAAGCCAGAATAATCAATGGATGCCAGAAGGCTTGTGCATGAAATCCTTATCTAGTGCCTACTCATGCAATATCACCAGACTAATTTTTAGCTTGTGGCTTTCTTCAGTGAGGAGCCTTGGATCTGAGTCTTATATAGTCCTACTCAGTTCAGTACCCATACATTTTGGTTACCTTGGTTCTTTAATAAACATAACCACCACTATCCTATTAGGCAGGATTGGTATTAAACCACTAAACATCACATGATCACCATTTCTTATGCTTGGTTATTAAAGTATCAAAGATACCAATTGTATGGGTACTGAACTGAGTTCAGACCTATATGACTATATAAGCTAATGAGCTTGGATTAAAAATATTATTATGTTTTCAGTTTTATTCTCATAGTTTTGTAGTTGAGATAAAAGGTGGCTGCTGGAAGGTTGCATTAGATCCTAAGATTTAGCTGCAGTGCTCTCAGATCCAAGGCTCCTCATTGACAAAAGCCGTAAGCTAGAAACTAGTCTGGGGATATTGGATGAATAGGTACTAGACAGGGATTTTATGCACAAGCCTTCTGGCATTCATTGATTATTCTGGCTTGCACTGAGTGGCACTACTGTACGGAGAGTTTTGCCTTTTTTAATACCAAACTGGTTCTTGATCTTTACGACTATATAGTCAAATCAACTTGGATTGAAAACATTAGTGTTTTTCAGTTTGGGTTGATAGCTTTATAGTTAAGCAAAAAGATAAGGGATGGTTGCTGGAGATTCAAAGATCCAAGTGAACTGCTTTCAGATAAAGGCTCCTTATTGATGAAAGCTATAAGTTAGAAACTAGTCTGGAGATATTGGATAGGAAAACACTGGATAAGGATTAACCTTCTAGGATATAGTGATTATTAAAGGTTGCATTAGATAGCACTATTATGAAGGAAAAAAAATTGCTATTATTTTAACAGCTTGTGTAAGCATTAAAAAAAATGATGATGTAATTTTTTTATAGTTATATAAAGACATATTTTTAATTGTTAATTAAAACTTCAAATAATTAATTTTATAATTTATATAAATTATAACTAAATCATAATTTTCATAGAATGAGCAACAAAAGGGAAGTAGTGTTAGAAAATTAACTTCTTCAGTGATGAATAGCGAATGAAATATTTTTTTATTCAAGTTGAGAATAAAGTGATTTGCCTTATTTGTCAAGAAAGTGTATCCTTATTTAATGAATATAACATAAAGGACATTTTAATATAAAATATTCACTTATGACTGTGACTTAATAACTGAGAGTAAATAGCAAAAATTAGATTATTTGTACAACAAATTATTAGAACTTGCTGTTTTTGTTTTATAAAATTCTATAAGTGTTTCTTGTTAAAACATGTTGTTATTACTCAAAAGATATAAAAAAACCTGCCATACTTTATATTGAATTTAATACATATTTCAACAAGTTTGATATAATAGAATAATCAATGTCAATTATACAAAATTCACTTTCTGCTAACATTAAATGATTGTCTTACATTATAACCCAATATTGCAAGACCTACAAAAGACTATAACATGAAATTAATATATATTTCAGTGATTTTGGTAAAATAGAACAATCATTATTAATTATATAAAATCCATTGTTTGCAGATATTGATTGAGTGCCAACTGATATTCAGTTAGAATTGATTCACCTACAGTGTAACATAACATTGCAAAATTGTACAAAGAAGAAGAAATCTCAAATTACAATTATTTAAGGAACATTCTGTTTGTCAACATTGGAAATTTTGCTGCAAATTTTTGTTCATTTTTATTTCCACTTATATTTGCAAACTAACATTTTCTGTTATGAACATTTTTAAGAATATGGATCTATCTCTGTTGAACATTTTGAAATGCATTAAGAATTAATTAATCTAGATTTTGTCAAAATAATTAAAGAAGAATAAAAAAATTTCTATAAAAATCATTACTAATTTGTTAAACTATTCCCTTGTTTGTTTGTTTTTTTTTTTATAATTATTATTGGAATAAAAAATATATAATTTTTAAATTTAGTTTTTGTTTCTATTTTATTAATACAAAATCTTTTTTCTCAAAAGTTTGCTCTTCTCTGGTTTAGAAGATATCTTATTCATATAAATTAAAATTGAAGATAAAATCTTTATGAAGATTTTCAGAAAAAAAATATTATGTGTGAATGATAAACATAAATTTTTAAATTTATTAATAAAAAAATATGCATTGATTAATTTTATTTTTTATTTTAAGCAATTAGCTTCGTTCAATAGCAAAACAGTGTACAACCATTCCTGTCTTTTGGACAGATTCATAATGTTTGTTGTTTTTTTCAATTGATAATTAATTCGACAATTTTTTGTTTTTGAGCTAGCTACTCTAATTACTTAAGCAAAGTATTTAAAATTTGGATTTTAACTGTAATGCTATTTAAATATTTTAAATATATGTATATAAAATAAGTATAGAGGATTTGAACTCAGATTTTCAAGCACCCTTCAACTATCCAAACTATCTCATACAACTGACACATATGACCACACACATGTAGAAAATCTGAGTTCAAATCCTCTATACTTACAATTAAGCTCCCAAGTTTGTGAAGAGTGCCTGGTTTTCAAATATTTGTATATAAAATAAGCATATAGACACCTAGTAAAGATATTTATTATCTTATGAGAATTAGATATGTAGATAAGAAATATATATATTAATGTATTATTTAAATGTTTGATTTATAGAAGTATATTTTTATTTTTTCAGAAGGAAACAGTTATTTCAGTTTCTGCAGAAGTTCAAGTGAAGTTGTTGGAAGATATTTTGGAAAATTTAATAGCCCAAGTAATTATTTTTATTTTAGCTACGTTATATGAAAAACATACACCAATATCAAATTATATAGAGCTAAATAATATGTAATAAATTGGAACAATAAACTTTCAGTAATAGTATGAAAACTGAACCCTACCGTCTGATGGTGCTGTTTTTCACAATACGCACATCAATATACTGTTTTAGCGGCCTTAACTTATGGCTGACAGTACAAGAAGTGTTTTTTGAGTCATAACAGGCCGCCTGAGGGCGATGTATTCTACGATTACGTAACAAAATACTACACCCATTGTATTGTGACAGTATTCGTCAAGTGAGCACTCTTGAACTCTTGCTACGGTCTGATTTGATGGTGGCTGTATTTGAAAGAGACAAAACTGCAAAAATTCATTGTCAGGAATTTTTTAGAAAGCGTAGTGGAATTAGTATTCCATATTAAGAATTGTCATGTCGTCACACACGCTTCCCTACGCTTTTCAACTGCCCCCCAACTTGAAAAAGTTCTTCTTTTCAGCAGAGTTTTTATCCGATTTTGCGCGCAAATACCCGTTTACGCACCAATCCATGCAAGAACTGTCAAATGTGGTCTGCATGTTGTCTGAATTGGTCGAAGCTGAGTGAATTGCCGACCAACCACACAAGTGGATGCACAATATTGTGTTTCCCCAGAAAGAGAAACTCCTGGAAGCGTACCTATGTAGATCTGCGTAAGGGAAGTTGTTGGTTCGAAGGCTCCAAAATCCCGTTACTTACAACTTTGAGGCTTCCCTGTTATTTTATTTGTGGGTTACTTTTGGCTGCTGTTTTTTATGCCCCCATAAATGGTGGTGTTTTGTTTTTTTTTACTTGTTTTGTTTCACAACTTGTCCAAAGTGTCATTTCTTTTTTGATTCAATAAATTATTTTATGGGGAAACTTGTTGTTTTTGTTGTTCACATGATTATAAAGTAGGTAGGTAATATTTGATAAGTTTCTTTAACAATTAAAGTGGGTAATATTTTATTATACCATAAAAATAAAAAAAGTATTTAAGAATTTATTCAAAAGGCCCCACCAAAAAAACATAAAATAATAATAAAGAACTGTGCGGTAACATAATAAAATGTTCAAAAAGAAAATCCAAAAAGAAGTTGATAATGAAAACAAACCTTCCCTGCCACCCCACCTCCCCTGACTTAAAAAAAAAGGTGTTCTTTAAAAACGTACTGTTTTTGTCTTTTTTTAAAATTAAAGGCCCACAAAATTAAGGAAGAACTTTTCGCTATCATATAAAGCTTTCTGTAGCATAAAGATTTGAAACAAAAAAAAAACAACAACTCAAAATCAAAACAACCCCTCTCCCCTCCACCCTCTAAAAAAACCAAGTGTTGGTTTATTCAAAAGTACCGAATTGTTGAAGTCTTTCAGCAAATCAAAACATCAACCAAAAAAAAAAAGATAACTTAAAAGCAAACAACCAACCCCCCCCCCCCCCCATCTAAAAACAACAAAGTGTTTGTTACCATATTTTTGTGTAAACAAATCGACGGAGCGTTAATCGATAATTTAAAGGCAAACCAACATCCCTACACCATCTAAAAACAAAGTGTTTGTTTCTTAAAAAAAAACTGTGGGGGAAAAAAAATTTGGTTTACCATAAGTAATATTATGTAAAGAAACTTACGGACAGTTAGTCGTTAATTTACAAACAAACCAACAACCCTAGATTATCTAAAAACATAGTATTTGTTTATTAAAAAAAAACTTTGGTGGTTTACCATCGCCAATGAAAAAAATTAAAAACCGGTTGGAAGAAAAAAAAAACTTTTACCATAATGTTATGTAATAAAAAAAAAACTTTGGTGCTTCAACGTCGTCGACGAAAAAATAATAAAAACCGGTTGAAAAAAAAAATCTTTTACCATAATATTATATAAACAAACAGACGGCTCATGATGTGAATTGGGCGAAAAAGAGCACCATCAGATGGGTAGGGTTCAATATTCATACTATTACCAAACTTTCTCCTAAAGTGTTAGCTAAATATTAATGCAGCACAAAACATTTCATCTTATAGATGAAAAATAAATCCATTTTTGCTTATTATCTTAAGACTAACATCAAATTAGTTGATGTGCCGTGCAGCCTTATTTCAATGTGCATGGAGTTCACACGATAAGATTAATTTTTTTTCATTTTAATAAGTTTGTAAACAAACAAATAGTATCAAACATATAAATATCTAATTTGGAGCAGTAAACTCTCTTAATTCACTCTTTTACTAACTCCACTGGTTACATTTGCAACATTTTATTTTTACAATTAAACCGTTATTCCATATTTTGATAATCTTTATATTATTTATTATAAATATAAGTTTATAAATGAAAAAACATTCTAAAAGATAATATTTGAATTTCACAAAATAGAAAAAGTTTACTAAAGTGACATACATAATGAAAACAATAGCATACTTTTTTTTTTAATTTAATAATTATCTTTGCCGATTGCAACAAAAATATTGAATGAATTATTTATTTCAAATCCATTTTTAAAAATAAAATGAATTTTAGTTGAAACATCATAAATCAATGAAATTATGTTTTAAAATTGCACTATTATTTAATTTAATTTTCTGCATTGGTGTTTATGAAAACATTTCTTTTCGGAAAATCAATCACAACTCCATCTTTACCATAGTTACACTTTAATGACGTGCCTTTTTAAAAACAAACATTTTCAAATAAAATCTTACTGTAATCATGCATTTTTTGATTCAAAATAAATATTTTAGAAATATTGTAAATAAATTACTGAAATACAATTTTTCCAAAATAACAAAAGAAAAAAGCACATTTTCAAACTCTGATACTAAAGAATCTATTTATCTAACACAAAAACAATATAATGTGATGTGATGCCTTATGGTTTCTCCTTTCTTGGAGTCAGAAATCTCTCAGCCACTATGCCCAGAGAACCTGTTAGCCATCTTTTCTTTTCATTCCCCACTCTTAAGTTTTTCCTATATTCTTCTCTATTCTGCTCCATCCCATTTCCACAACATTATCCTTGTCAACTCTATGGCCTTTATATCTAAACCCCCTTATCTTTTCCCAAACCCCACATAAAAACCAAAAACCCATTTCCTTACTTAACTTGGAGACTAAATCACCCATATTTTTCCATTTATGTGTATATTTTTTTGTTGCTAACGATCCTGTTCGAGTCTTAAACAATAAACTGTTTTCCTTGCTGTCATTATAAATTAATTCTTACCCAATATTCTATCTACTTCTATATATATTTAAACTCTTTTTGCTCTTCATACTAATTCTTCATCTCTTCAACTCACTGTTTTTTACTAATGCATCTATTCTTCTATCCCATTACTTGCCACTATAATACTCAACAATTCTTCTAACACAATCATCCCACCTTTTGTATAAATACTGACAAAGTCTTTATCCATGTCTTCTGCATACGATACTCTCTTTCTCGCTCATCTTGTTGCCTGTCCTTTACTCATAACCCAATTAAATATTACTTTGGCTATTCTCTTATTCATAAATTGCAATCTACTGATCATTTTCATTTTGCTTTTTCCCATCTGTCATATAAAAACTTGACCATCTCATTTCTTCTTGAATTGCCTCCTTGGTCATCCCCACATTTGTATCTAATGCATGTCTTCCTACTTCTCTTTGTACTTTTTCCAAGTAATCTAACACCCCTTTACTAACACAAAACCATAAGTTAATCCTGCTACTACTATTTTCTTCCATTCAATTTCTGCTACATCATATTTATTAAATGACAGCACTGCTAATTTCTTTATCAGTCCCTCTTTTCTTTGCTTCATTTATCAATTTTTTCTCCCATTTATCCAAGCAATTTCTCTGATTATTTGGGGTGATTCCCTAATAGTTATACCTATTCACCACATTTAACTTTATATCCCTCAATAAAAATTCTTTCTCTTTTTCCCCAATTTTTATCATTACTTGGATTTTTCTTCACTAAATTTTATCCCCATCTTTTTACCATCCTTGCGCATGTCTTCAGCATAACTTCCATATCTTTTCTATTTTTTGTGCACAAAAAGATATCATCAGCAAATAACAAGCCTGATAATGTATATACTTCCTTGTCATCTATTAATGGTATCTCTACCTCTTTTTACATTAGTGCCACCTAGTGCAAACCATGATAATGAATGAATGCTAGAAGGTCGTGATATTTTATTGGTTTAATCTATCAATTGGAGGCATTTTTGGCTCATTTTGAATTTGGAAATTTATATGATATCTATATTATACTGACATTTTCAAAAAAAGATTTTAATTACCATTTCTGCTGTTAAATAAATATGAACTGGCAAACATGATAGATAACCACAAAACAGCAAAAAAAATTGAAAGCAATAACAGCATCATTAGAATGCCTCAAAATGTGCTATAGACTCACTACTGATCAGGAAAACAATTAGGGTGTAAGCTATATATAATGCAATGCCCCCTTACATCAGAGCCTTACAGACAAAAATTTATTTATATATTTAATATTTGGTTGGTTGTTTACAAAGTATGAATTTAAATTACAAGCTATTTGTATAAGGCTTTATGGACATCTCTGCTAATTTATTGTTTATTTCAAGAATTATCATTGTCTTAATCTACTTTCCATGTTAAGATCTAGTAAAGTGGATTATTTTAACATTAAAGGGTGGCAATATAATATATAGCTAGAAATTTTTTTATTGTCCATTTTATTATGTATAACATATACATGAATTATTTTTTAAATTTTCATTGTAAATCATAATTTTTTTGAAAAATTAGATTTATTAATTACAAATTTATTTATTGCCAACATTTTTTATTTAATTAAACTAATAAAAATATTGTGTTATGAATATCTTGTAAATTATTATTTATGAATTCTACATACAGAGGAACCGCATGCTATGCTATATTTTGTCTCAAGTATTCTTCACATTAAGATGTATATGGCATATAATAGTTCACATTTTGTTGATAAATATATGTATAATTTATTGGAGCAAAAGTACAGTACTTTTTAGCATGCACATCTAAATAATACAGACCCTTTTTTAATATGTATTAGTTTGCATATGTAAATAGTCTGAAAATTTTTTTTAAAAATAATAATAATATAATTATTAATAATACATTGAGAGGACACATTTATATATATTATTTTACAAAGTGTATGTTCACTCGTACATTCACTGAAGCAATAGGAGTAAGAAATAATCTAATTATCATATTTTTATTTTTAAAATAAAATCATTAGTAAAATGTCCGATTTTTGTAGTTATTAAATACATTCTGAGAATATTATTTTTTTTTTTTACTATTTTTTTGCTCTTATAGAAATATAATAGACTTGCCTCTAATTAAAAAATTATTTTAATGTTTTTAAATCAATATTAATTTTGTAAAACTTTTAGTATTACACTTAAAAATTATTTTATTATGCAAAATATTGCGTATCAAATTTGGAAAGATAATAAAGAAATAATAAAACATACGTGCTTTTATATAATGCTCTGAGGCAAAAAATGGCTAGTGATCTGATGTATTGTAATATTTATTTAAAAATTTTCCCTTTTGTTAAAACATGATTTCATATGGTGTTCAGAGAAAGAAAAATGTTTTCCGAATATCCTAAAATTTCCAAGTTTTAATGGTTTTATTTCTTTGTTTTCATTTTTGTTTGTTTGTTTACATTTTTCTTTGGGTAGCACATACTTGAAGTCATGTAGATAGATACAGCATAGTTTATAGCTTCACTATACATTATGTCTTTGCTTTCTTTGTGATAGTACATGTCTTTCTAATAATATGCAATTCTGTATCATATTCATATTGGTTTTATACATATTTATAATGTTAATGAAGTAAAAATGTAGTAGAATGTATAATATGGATGCAATAAACATTTTATATTTGTTAAAGCAGTTGTAATGATTAAACTTTTATCTCCTAATTTTTGTAGTTGTGATTTTTACCTGAATCAACATAAATAAATATATTTTTTTAATTTTTAAGAAATATTTGTGTAAAATTCCCTACATTAATTTATTTTTTGCTAAAGTGTGCATGTATGTTGTTATTTTTTTGCATTTCGAAAAAGGGCTAGTATTTAAATATTTTTGTTTTTTACTTTATTTCCTTAACTAATTTATTATTAATTAAATAAATTTTAAAAAAACTTCTATTCCCTATTTATTGTTTTTTTAGATCAAAGAAAATGGATCAATGAATGTACAAATTGCTTTAAGTGAATTATATATTATATTGCTTTCCATATGGAAAGGGTGAGTTAATTCAATAGATATAGATGGATATATAAATAAATACATAAATCTTTGTTTTTATATATTAATTTAATGAAATATTTTGAGACATGAGATTTAATGCTGAAATGGAAAACAAAAAAAATGAAATTACAATGGGTAAATTTAATTACTGAAACAGAAATAAAAGATGCTGTATGCTTATGAAAAAGTGTTCAAAGTGGTTTGGATAAATTGGAAAGAAAACTTATATAAAGTATTATGAATTTTTTTTGTGTAAAAAAAATCCAAACTGGAAATAAATATAGAATCATCCAATTGAAGGCACAGCAAGGTTGGATTATATTAAGTATTTCAAGACAATTGTATTTAATAGATATAAAATAATTTTTAATGCAAAGTTAAGAGAAAGTAAAGCTATTATGACAGACATCCCTTATTTTCATAAATATTCCACTGAATTTAAACTTGAACTATTTGAGCTGATAAAAGGATATAGCTATAAAGGTCTCAAAAATATAAATCACACTTTTATAAAGGAAGGAAAATTATTTCAGCAGTAAGAACAAATGACACTATTACTAAAAAGAGAGGCAAATCATGAATAAAGTGGAAGAATTTTACAAATAGCTCTAAAAAAAATAATAACCAAACTATCCTCTACAATTACAACAACATCTATAGAAATTCCAAGCATTTTAAATGATGAGTTGAGACATACAATTAAATTTATGAACAATAGACAAATCTAGAAAATAATGGCATTATTAAAAATATTTTAAAAGGAAGATGGAAAAAGTAGAGAATTAGTTGGTAAAGCTATAGGTCAAACATATCAATAATAAAGATGTCAAACCACTAAACATCACGATCACTATTTCTTATACTAGCACATTACTGTTATTAAAACTGGCAACACTCTCCATACAGTACTGCCACTCAGTGCCAACCAGAGTAATCAATGAATGCCTGAAGGCTTGTGCATAAAATCCCTATCCAGTGCCTACTCATCCAATATCCCCAGACTAGTTTCTGGCTTGTGGCCTTTGTCAGTGAGGAGCTTTGGATCTGAGAGCACTGCACCTATATTTTAGGATCTAATGCAACTCTCCAGCAGCCACCTTTTATCTCTACTTAACTACAAAACTATGAGAATAAAATTGAAAACAATAACTCAATAGCTTATATCATCATATGGGTCTGAACCCAGTTCAGTACCCATACATTTTGGTCTCTTTGGCTCTTTAACAACCACAGCCACCACTATCCTATTAGGCAGGATTGGTGTTAAACCACTAAACATGATCACTATTTCTTATGCTAGCACATTACTGTTATTAAAACAGGCAAAACTCCCCAAACAGTAAGAGGGTTGCATTAGATCCTAAGATCTAGGTACAGTGCTCTCAGATCCAAAGCTCCTCACTGACGAAGGCCACAAGCCAGAAACTAATCTGGGGATATTGAATGAGTGAGCACTAGATAGGGATTTTATGCCCAAGCCTTCTGGCATCCATTGATTACTCTGGTTGGCACTGAGTGGCACTACTGTATGGAGAGTTTTGCCTGTTTTAATAACAGTAATGTGTTAGCATAAGAAATAGTGATCACGTGATGTTTAGCGGGTTAACACCAATTCTGCCTAATAGGATAGTGGTGGTTGTGGTTGTTAAAGAGCCAAAGACACCAAAATGTATGGGTACTAAACTGGGTTCAGACCCATATGACTATATAAGCTATTGAGCTTAGATTGAAAATATTCTGTTTTTAATTTTATTCTCATAGTTTTCTAGTTAAGTAGAGATTAAAGGTGGCTGCAGGAAGGTTGCATTAGATCCTAAGATCTAGGTGCAGTGCTCTCAGATCCAAAGCTCCTCACTGACGAAGGCCACAAGCCAGAAACTAGTCTGGGGATATTGGATGAGTAAGCACTAGATAGGGATTTTATGCACAAGCCTACTGGCATCCATTAATTACTCTGGTTGGCACTGAGTGGCACTACTGTATGGAGAATTTTGCCGGAAAATTAAGGTGTTTGATAATGAGGAGAGAGTATGTAATAGTGATCGTAACTTTATTGTAATAGAAATGGTTAGTAATGTGATGGGGGATAGAAATAAAGGTAGGAACAATAGTGAAAGATGTGGACGGAGAGTGAATGATAAGAATAAGTTGGAAGAGTATAAAATAAAAGTTGAAGAAACCATGGAACAGTTGGTTGGGGATGAGTATAAGGACTGGTATGGTGAAATATAAAAAGTGGCAAATAGGGTTTTAGTTGAGAATATGCAGAAGAATAAAAATAATAAAAGAATGAGAGTTAGTAAAAGTGTAAAAGAGAGGAAAGAAACATACAGAGAATATAAGTGTGCTATTAAGAACAAAGAAAGTGAAAACGATATTAATGCTAATTGGGGAAAGTACTTAGAAAAGAAGTTGGCCAAAATGCATAATTATAGAGAGAGAATGAAATTGAATAGTATATTGTTGGAGGTTATTAATAAAAGTGGAAGAGACGGGAGTAAAAAATTTTGGAATTACATTAAAAGGAAAAATGTAGGGGAAAGAGAGATAGTATTAATAAATGATGAGGGAATAGAGTGTAGCTCTAGAGAAGAATTAGAGAGAATCTTAAATAGATATGGAAAAGATGTTAGATGTGAAGGACTTAGTGAAAGAAAGCATTTAGTAATGGGAATATTAGGTTCACAAAAAATGAATTGTATGAGGCAGGAAAGAGACGGGCAGCAGAGATGGTAATGAATTTAGGGCATAGAGCAAGAACAAAGTTATTATCATGTTTTAATAAGATGGCGCAGAAGATAGTTTTTTCGGGTAGTTGGAGTAATACAAGAATAAGATTATTATTTAAAGGAAAGGGTAGGGATCACAGAAAGTTAAACAATTATAGACCGATAGCGGTAACATCAGTTTTATATAAAGTTTTCTCATATATGGTAGCTGGAAGAGTTGGAAAATGGTGGAATAGAATAATGTAGTGGGGGAAATGCAAGGAGGTTTTAGGTCAGATAGGCGTATAGGAGATAGTTTTATGGAGATGAGTAGGAATTCAGATAGACCGTTATATATGAGTTTTATAGATATAGAGAAAGCATATAATAGAGTAAATAGAAATAGATTATGGGTAAGGTTAGCAAATTTGGGAATGGATGAAGCTTTAGTAAATATTATTAAGAAATTATATGAAAATAATTATTATATTTACCAATTAGGGGATATAGACTCAGTTAAGGTTAAAAATGGGGTGGGATTAGGCAAGGATGCCCTATGTCACCTATTTTATTTTTGTTGTATTTGAGTGAAATGGAGAAAGCAATAGAAAGACTAGGAAGAGAGATAGAGATACCGTTAATAGGTAACAAGGGAGTATATACTTTGTCGGATCTTTTTTTTTTGCAGATATCTTTTTGTGTGCAGAAAGAAGAGAAGATATGGAAATTATGTTAAGGACATGTGCAAGGGTGGGTTAAGAGATGGGGATTAAATTTAGTGAAGAAAAATCAAATATAAAGAAAAATCAAATATAATGATGGTTAATACTGGGGAAAGAGAAGATGTAGAATTCTTATTGGGAGATATAAAGTTGGGTATTGTGGATAGATATAGGTATTTGGGAATCATCTTATGTAATCAGGAAAATTGCTTGGATGAATGGGAGAAAAAATTGGTAAATGAAGCAAAGAAAAGAAAGGGTTTGGTAAAGAAACTAACAGTATTTTCATATAATAAATATGATGTAGCTAGAATTGTATGGAAGGGAATTGCAGCAGCAGAGTTAACATAGGGTAATGATACATTATGTGTTAGTAAAAGGATTTTAGATTATTTAGAGAAAATACAAAGGGAAGTAGAAAGCCATGCATTAGATGCAGAGATGTGGACAGCAAAGGAGGCATTTCAAGAAGAAATGGGATGGTCAAGTTTTTATATGAGAGATGCAAAAAGTAAAATGAAAATTTATGGTAGATTGCAGTTTATGGATAGTAAAAGAATAGCCAAAATAGTGTTTTATTGGGTTATGAGTAAAGGGCAGGTAACAAGATAGGTGAGAAAGGTAATGCGGTATACAAAAGATTTGGATAAAAATTTATATCAGTATACTTGTATAAAAGATGGGATGATTGTGTTAGGAGAATTATTGAGTGTTATAGTGGTAAGGAATGGGATAAAAGAATAGAAACATTAATAAAAAAAATAGGGAGTTGGAGAGATGGAGAACTAGTATGGAGGGTAAGAAGAGTTTAAATATATATATAGAAGTAAACGGAACATTGAATGTGAGTTAATTTATGATAATAGTAAGGAAAGTAGTTTATTGTTTAAGGCTTGAATAGGATCTTTAGCAACAAGAGAATATACATGTAAATGGAAATCTATGGTTGATTTAGTGTGCAAATTGTGTAAGGAAGGAATAGAAAATATTAGGCATCTGTTGATTGAATGTAAATGCTTGAAAGCAGAAAGGGTACAGATAATGAAGTTATGGGAGAATAGATATGAACAAAGTGATTATTCAGAAAGTGAGTTATTGGTTTTTATGCTGGGTTTGTGGAAAGATAAGGAGGAATTAGATATAAAGGCCATAGAGTTGACAAAGATTATGTTGTGGAAATGGGATGGGGTAGAATATGGGAAGACTTAGAGTGGGGAATGAAAAATAAAGTGGCTAACAGGTTTATCTGGGCATAATTGTTGAGATATTCTTGACATCATTTAAGGAGAAGCCAAAATACATCACATCACATCCTGTTTTAATAAAGATGTTCTAGGTGATTAGAAAAATGCAGTAGTGATATTTGACATTTAAGAAAGTTAGAAACTATCAAACTGCAGATCTGTCGATCTTTTGTTATTTCTATACAAGATCTTTTTACTAAGTTTACTTCATTTCATCTTCAGAATACTTTGAACTAAAACCCATCAAAGGAACAAGCTGGATTTAAAAGTGATTACAGAATAGTGTGTTGTCATTTTGCTTTGGATTTGGAGTTTAAAAAAAGTTGTTGGTTCAATTAGTATTTCAGCAGTGATTAAGTTGTCAAACATCAAGTCATAGACCTAGAATATTGTCAAATTCTAAGAAATTATCAAAATGCACCAGCAGGGATTAATATTTAATGGAGGTATCTCATCTCTTTAAAACTTTACATCTATTTTATAGGAAATATTTTATGAAATTTAATTAGTTATGGAATAAAAATATATTAAAATTATTTTATTGATTTAAATTTTGCAGATGATGTAATGTTTTTGCAAATAATGCTTCAGAACTTTGGGGAATGCAGTGAGAAAGTAGGACTTATGATAAATGCTAAAAAAATTAAAGTAGTATTCAATGGTTTTCCAAATAAAGAGAAAACAAAGATTTATAGTAATGAATCCGAAAAAATTAACAACTAAAAATATCTAAATCAGTTTATTAATTAGAAAAATAATGAGTGAAATTAATGATTAAATTAAATAGTTATTTAACAAAAATAAATTAATATTAGAAGGCAAAAAAAAAATAATTAATTCTGTATAGTTGTATATTGATTTTAATAAGGAAAGATCAAAAAATGAAATCGTGGAAAAAATTAACAGGCTGAAATGGAATTTGGACTGGAAATATCAGCAGAAGAGATGACAATAGATGGTCAGTTGAATTTGTAAACTGGATCCCAAGAGACGTAAAGAGATCACATGTGAGATGCATGAATGAGATAAGGAAGTTTGGGAGAATGTAATAGAGAAGAGAAATTATTAATTGTAGAAATTGGATTGAACTTGAAGATATTTTTATTCAGCAGTGGATTGATAATCATTGAAAATAATGATAATCACGATAAAATTAAGAGAAAAAAGATAAATTCTTCACATGATGAGAATTGAAAACTAAGATTAAATGAGAAAAGTGTAAATTTTATATAATAAATAAATTCAAAATATTTATTGAAATTTTATCTTGACTTAATCTTTTTTAAAAATTTTATAATTATACAATTACAGGCATCTTTAATTAGTGAAGTTGACACTAATTGTTGTTTTGTTTTTGTTTTTTTAACATTCAAGTGTTTATCCTTAAATTGAATGAAATATCAAACTATAAATTAATCTTTCAGAAAAAGGAAACAAAACAAGAAATCATTGATAGGCAACTGTATGTATTATGGAGATTTGAAAAAGCAAAATTTTGCTGAGGACATGCACAAGGATGGGTAAAGAGATGAGGATTAAGTTTGATGAAGAAAAATCAAAAGTAATGATGATTAATACTGGGGAAAGAGGACAAAGAGTTTTTATTGAGGGATATAAATTTAAGTGTGGTGAATAGATATAACTGTTTGGGAATCGTATTAAATAATCTGAGAAACTACTTGGATGAATGGGAGAAAAAATTGATAAATGAAGCAAAGAAAAGAACGGGATTGATAAAGAACTTAAACAGTGTTTTCATATAATAAATATGATGTAGCTAGAATTGTATGGAAGGGAATGGCAGTAGCAGAGCTAACATATGGTAACGATGCATTATGTGCTAGTAAAGGAGTATTAGATTATTTGGAAAAAGTACAAAGAGAAATAAGAAGACATACATTAGATGCGGATGTGTAGACAGCAAAGGAGGCAATTCAAGGAGAAATGGGCTGGTCATGTTTTTATATGAGAGATGCAAAAAACAAAATGAAAATGTTTGGTAGATTGCAGTTTATGGATAATAAAAGAATAGCCAAAATAGTATTTAATTGTGATATGAATGAAGGGTAGATAACAAGATGGGTAAGAAAGGTAATGGGGTGTTCAGATTTGGATAAAGAATTTATGTCAGTATTGTGCCAGTCGAATGTGTATGCTGGTTTAACCCGGTTCGAAATCTAGACGAAAGTACCTCGAGACCAATCATATGCGAGATATAAAAATCAAGAATACTATGGACTCTGCCCTATTCGTCTATTTTTCGAATCTAACAACGAATCAACAACATATCCGAGACATGCCTAGATCTACATTCTTCCGCCCGTCCCACTAGCATCAGGGAGAAATAATCAACTACAAATTAAATCATTGACCTAACTTGAATAATGATATATAACTCAGAGCATGTGTGAAAGACATATGCAATACTTGGATCATCGGAGATTAACAAATAGATAAACATTAAAAATATCATGTATACAATTAATAAATAAAAGGGTCTGTTTAGTTTATATTAAGAATAGATACTTTAATAAGGATATTAATAAAATTGCAGGCTTTGTTCTCTGTTATTCCCAAATAACACATTCCCAAATCATTAAATAAAAGCACAATATTGAAATCTAAAATTCTTTTGCGGTAAGAAAGTTGTTTACCATCTAAACCGACCTTAACATTTACTCATTTAACATATTTGCATGAGCAAGCTCAAATGACTTTACAATAATTTATTAATAACTTAACGAAAAATTACAATATTATTTCAATTAGTCTGGCCCCAGGAAATCAATCCGAAGCTAGTCATGCACACACAAAAAAAATAAAATCTAATTTATATTGAAAGTAATGATATTATCCCCCAAACCCATTATTAACAAAAATTAAAAAGATTTGATTTGCTGTCAAATGCGAAAGACTAAGTAATTGCTGATGACTGCTTGATGGGCAAGAATGTTATTAATGCCTGGAAATAAAATTAACCAGACAATCTGAATTCGCATGAAGTTGAACATGAAAGCCCAAAAGAAAAACAAAACTGGGAGTACTTATGCACATTCACACAAAGACAAATTTCAGGTGAAAGAGCTAAATGTCAGCCAGCCTAGCTCGGCTAGCTAAACATTTACATAAATCCTTCATATCCTGAGACAGATGAAAACCTTTAAATAAATTGGGCGGCCATGATAATCTGGGCAAATAAAATATTTTTTTTTTTTTTGATCTTGCGAATCTAAAGGTAAACTGAGCAATAAACTCACATGACAACAAATCAACTCTAGAACCCCTCACAGCAGAAAACGAATACATAAGATAAATTTACGAAACTAATTAGAGAATTAATGAAATAAAAGCACCACTAAAAAAAAAGAATTTCCCAAAACCCAGACTCTGCAGTAATACATTGCCGTTTTTTTTGAAGTCTAATGACGTCAAATAATTTGATTTTAACCCAAGCTTGCACACACACGATAATCCATAGGTTTAACACAAACTTATTTTATAAACCATTAATCTTCTCGATAAAGCGAGCCTAAAAGAAATCTTTATAAGTACTTTTAATAAATAATTTGCCCCGTATGCTTGATTTAAGACATTTTATAATTTCCCTTCCCCTTATATTTTTAATAAAATATCTCTTATAGCTCTCAAACATACGAAGGAATGAATCGAAACAGATATATTATATAAATGGTAATATAAAACATTAAAATATACCTTTATAGATTAATATTAATACCACATAAATAATAAGCATAATATATTATACAGATTTGATTTAAGAAATAAGGCATAGCGAAGGAAAGCATGGAAATTATAAAGAATGATCGAGGGTTAAATTACATAGTGTATAAAGTTACATTGATTAAATTACATTATAGGAAATCAAAAATTTAATACTACTAAGACGAAGATTTACAAGAACAAAATGGAAGATAAAAAGTTCATGAGGAGTATTTTAAAATGTTACCGGCACCAGATTTTGGGTCTTGACGATGGTACAATTCCCAAGACACCTTGATTGATTTGCCGACAGGAAATTCATTTAACAGGTAGCATGTTTGGTCCATGAAGCACCATTACAGACTGCAGGCAGACAGTTCAATTCACTTAAAAACCCTATAGTCTTCGGCATTCTTCTGGATAGAGGCCCAGATGGCAGGCAAAGCTGATGGAGCTAGCTACCATAATGGTCTCGTATGAAAAATTAAGCATTTCAGCACTATCACGTAACATTTTGTCTCTTCAACAAAATATAATCTGATCTCTCTTCTTTTGTTCTCCTCACTATTTATACTTTTCAGCCCAAACTCACTCTATTGTATTTCGTATCATTCAATCTTGATAAGCCTCTGCTCTCCTTTGTTTCAAAACAATTTTCTTTTTACAAAATCAAACTTTAAGATTTTGTAATCTAATTTTGATTTAGCTTCTAATTTTTTATTAAGGAAATCATTACTTAATTGCACCGAAACGAAACTAATTTAAAATTAATTAATTCAGGAATGTTGGAAGGCTTATCTAAAATGAACCACACGAAATATTTTCAACATAAGAATAAAATAATATTTATATGGCAATATACCTCTAAGCATGTGTTTTTTTTATATATAAAGTTTAATTTTAGTTTTAACAGAACCCTGCATTAATTTATACATATATTTTTACCACGCATACATGCCTATTTCATAAATTATGACAAAAGATATTTTTATGAAAAAAATAGTTTCTTAATTGCATTTACTTTAATAAATTATTTCTATTTAACGCAAAATTCTGTTAAATACTTTTCTATATATAGGAACCAGGTTTGAAATATTGGTTGCTTTATGTAAGGCTGTGATGCATGGATCTGATTTCCAGATCCATTGCTTCAGTATACTTGTACAAAAGGTGGGATGAGTTATAGTGGTAAGGAATGGGATGGAAAAATAGATGCATTAATAAAGAATAGGGAGTTGGAGAGATGGAGAACTAGTATGGGAATAAAAATAGTTTAAATGTATATAGAAATAAACGGAATATTGGGTGCAAGTTAATTTATGATAATAGCAAAGAAAGTAGTTACTGTTTAAGGCTCGAGCAGGATCTTTAGCAATAAGGGATTATACAAGTAAATGGAAAAACATGGGTGATTTAGTCTGCAAGTTGTATAAGGAAGGTATAGAAAAATTAGGCATCTGTTAATTGAATGTAAATGTCTGAAAGTAGAAAGGATACAAATATTCAAGTTGTGGGAGAATAAATATAAGGAAAGTGATTATATAGAAAGTGGGTTATTGATTTTTATGCTGGGTTTGGGAAAAGATAGGGGGATTTATATATAAAAAGCCGTGGAGTTGACAAAGATTATGTCATGGAAATGGGATGGAGTAGGATATGGGAAAAGTTAGGGTGGGGAATGGAAATGGAAGGTAAAGTGGCTAACAGATTTCTCTGGTCAATATTGCTGAGAGATTCCTGACTCTGTATAAGAAGTCACAGTGCATCACATCACATAGAAATTTAATTTATGGTAATCAAATTGATGATGATAAATACTACCTCGTAGACATTGGGAGATTAAGAAATCTTTAACATTGTTCAGACAATTGAGAAAAGGACATAGAGACAAACATTAGCCAAAATAATTATAAACAATTTTAAAGTTTATTAAATCTAAAATAAATATTAGTTACAAAAGCATGAAAGTTTGACCTAAATTTTTCCAATGGGTTCATCAGAGAATGTATGAGAGTAAGGTAACATTAAACACCCTGGCAGATAAGTTTGTTTTCTTATCTATGAATTAAAAGAGATTTATAATTTCTTCCTGCTAGCAATTTATATGAACAATTATATATTTTCCTTTGTTTAGAGATTTCAAGACAAAACGGTCTTGTACGGAATACAATGAATCAGCGCAGAGCGATCTTTTCCTATAACCTGACAAAACCTCGGGATATTGTAGGAGTTATTTGCTTGCAAGCATTCATGGATGGTCATTTTCAAGACCATCAAGGTTGATTCCGATCAAAGAAAAAGAAAAGATTATGCTATTACATAATCTGAAATATAGGAAAACCAAAATCTCTATTGACTAAGAAAACATAACAATACACTCAATAAATCACTAGCCAAAAGATTTATGATCTGCAGGGAATATAAACCAAGATTCTCTAAATTAATTATGACGAAAGAATAAAGGACAGGTGAGTTAAAAAGAAAATTACTAATATCCGCCTAAGCATTTATCAATAGTAATATGAAAGAGAAATAAACAGAATAAACTCGTACAACACTGACAAATGAATTTACATTATGAAATCTTAAAACTAAGACTCCAATACATATAATAAATAAAATAATTAGTGATATTTAATTGAGTATGCATAACTTATTATAAAGACAGGTTTCTTTTTTTTAGATTAAGCTGAGACTTATAATGTAGAGATTTAAACAGATTTAATACATGGTTATGCATAATGTTCTGTCCTGCAGATTTCTTCCAGTGAAATACGCAAATTTCAGATCCGCATAGGGTTCCATTTCGAATGTTTATTTTCGGGAGACCTTTAGGATTAGTTCTGGACTAGGCAGTTCTTGAAGGGACCATTATGGAACTCTGGGGTTTGTCTTTGGGTTGATTTAGCAATATTTTTATTACGGTGTTTTACAATATTTTCTGCATAATGGATGGACGGTCGCTATTTCCAACAGCTTGATGTATTTTTTTTTTTTATTAGCTTATAGCTAAGCAATTCTTTCTGATCGCAGCAAAAACTATTAGCAGTCTGCAGAAATCTCTTCAGCAATCTGTGTTGAGCAAATATAAAAACTAAAACCAATCCGAATAATAGTAAAAAGCAGAATAATTTAATCAAAAATCCAGGGCTATTTATGTGAATTGTTATCTCCCACCTAAGCTTTAATTAAAAGTTTTGACTTTTTTTTAAAAAAAATCCAATCAGGGCTTTTATCTATTTTTAAACATTAATTAAATTTAAGTAAATAAGAAAATAAGTTTCAGCTTTTAAAATAGATTACAATCAACAAAATAAAAAGAAACTTGATTGCAATCTCAACTTTTTTTAAAATTAAAATGCTTTTACAAATAGATTAAAACTTTGCTTGCTTTTAATTATTATAATGAAAAAAAAAAATTGTCAAAAGAAAATTATTTTAAACTAAAATCTATTGAAAACGTAAAATCACAGAATTTTTAAATCTAAACGAGTATGTGCGTTATTGCATGTATTCTTAATACATAAAAAAAATAACATACAAAACTTTTAAATATAGTTTTCTTTTAAAAACTTTATAAATATAAATGTTAGTTTCAATTTCGTTATGGTACTTCAAAGTATCCGGTTCAATATATATAGAAGACTTTTCTGTTAGAAGAGATTTTATTTTTTAAATTGCAAAATTAAAGGTTCAGATTTATTTACATTTTGAGTTATTAAATAATGTTCCATGTTTCAAAGATTAGTTTCAAATATTGAATCACTGCTTAGCTAGTCAGGTTTTTTTTATTATTCTGCACACCAATATCACTAACCCGAATAGAAAAGCAAAACATTATATGCATTTTAAGAGTTAAATGATTCTATTTTTAACGAAAACTTTTTGAATGATTGAAAAACTTTAAAACATTTTGAAAGATTTAAGCATTGCACTAACAATATCTTTAAAGTGTAATCAACTTGGTTTTATTCTGAAATTTGCATATCTGAGACATTTTGCAATATTTTATGTTGTTCTGTCATGTAAGTTATATTTAAACAACAGGCAAATAACATTTTTAAACATTTAAATAAAACCACTTGCTTTTGATCACCTTTAAAAGATTCTTTACTAATCAATATATAGAATTACTTAATCAGAAAAAGATTGTGCTATGTGCATTCAATGACTGACCTAAAATCATTTTCAACTTGAAAGTTTCACCTAAACTTAGAAATTGTAACTTGCATTATACTAAACAAAATTAAAATGCAATATTATATTCATGTTAAAACAATTTCAAGGATATTTGTGCAACTGAATTGTTTTTGTAGGAGAAGATTTTGATCAATGTAATTTATTCAACCGGAGTTTGAAAAGTTGGATTCTCTAACTTTGCTTGATAGTATGTACTATGCTGCTTTATTTTCAATGATATTTATTTTAACTGAATATCAAATAGAGAGCAAAATGAGAAAGTAATAAATAATTCAGTCATTTTAGGGTAAGAATATACTGTTATATTTTTATAAACACTCATTCATCTAGATGGAACATTGCTTTATTTATTTTCATGATGTTCCAAATCAATATAGAATTGAAAAGAATCTAGGTTTCATCAGTAAAATACACCATCATAAACTATATCAGAGCTAAAAAAATCATTTCATAATCCTGGTAGTGATAGAAAGTATTATATATAAATAAATTTCCATTTTTAAATATGGAATATATTATTGACCATATTCTCTCATACTTAATTTTTAAAACTGCCTGAATTTATTTATACAGGCAGGAAAATTAGGAATTTTTAGTCTTATATATAATCTTATTTTATTATGTATGTAATATATCTTTATAAATATCATATCTTATGTTTTAACATTCGTCACAATGTGACAATTGCTTAAAAATCTATAATATTGTATTTAAATAAGTTCTACTGTGTATGTCAATAGGAATTGTTTTTTTAAAAAAAAAACAGTATTGGAATTGAAAATGTGATTAATAATAAATTTTATGTTTTAAAATAGATGAAGAAACCAGTGGTTTAGAAAATACATTAGCCTGAATCTTCAAGTAGTTAAAAACAGAATCTTTGTGGGCAAAATTAAGAAAATCAAAAATTATTTATTGCAAATGACTTTATTTAAAATAAGATTTTGAGTCCACTTGTGAAAAAATAACCCTTTTAAAATAAGTGGGAATGCCATTATGAGATATTATGAACTAATTAAATTGTGTAAAAACTTTCAACTAAATGATTAACTATAGCAGTTGCAAGATTGTCATTACTAATCACGTATCTATGTTTAATTTATTATATATTTCTAAAATAATAATAGTTGATTACCAAATCAAATCCAGTAGCCTATAGCAAGAGAAGAAGGAAAATGTAATAGTGGGCAGAAAACTAGGTTAAATAATGTCACGAAACTATCAGTGTATCTTTTATTCTCTGTTTTAAAATGAGTGAATAACCATGTAATCATTGTTCTTACAAATAATATAGAAAAATTTCCATAAATTAATTCAATTTTTTTAACCTTGCAATAATGAAGTGGAGATAATGATCTCATCACATTACAGTTTATCATGAAACTTGATAGTCATTTCTTTGAAGATGATGTAATAACAGTAAACAAATTGGAATTAATAAAAGTTTCAATTTTTTTAATAGAAATTTTGTAATACTTATGGACTATAATTATAAATTTATGATTACGAATATAAATGTATATTTATATAGTCTATAAATTACAAATTTTTATATAATTTCAATTAGAAAATATATATATAGATTTTTTTTTTTAATAGTCAACTATTAATTTATTTTAGAGCAATGGAAAAATCACGAAATTGGTTTGTTAATTTGAATGATTTGCTCAGCTTAACAGCAGCCAACCAGGACAGTCTTCACCCATGGATTCAGGTGGCAGTATTGAGTGCCATAGATATAGCTTTACAAATTTTGCAAGAAAAACAGATTGATTTGATTTCTGATGACAATTTATTATTAGATTCTGTGTTACCTGTGTGTTCCATTATTAAAGAAAGTACATTATCAGTTCAAAAAAATAGAAATATTGAGAAGCAACAATCAAAAAACTCATTTGAACAAGTAAGACTGGTCATTAGTATAATTTTAATTTAATATGTTAAATGCAAAAAAAAAAAAGTGATAATTTGTTTGATTTTTAATTTTCGTTATAAAAGAAATGCACACAAGAAAATGGAAATAATATAATTTTTTTTCTCCCCTACAGGTTCAAATTGTCAGTATCTGTGTGCTTAAAGATCTGTTACTGCTTCTTAAGGACAAAGTATCTCTATGGTTACCACTTCTTAAACAACAGGCTACACTCAACATTCTGTTATCTGACATGGCTCTTGCCTTTCAGGTATCATTTTATTTATTTGCCTTTTTTTTTTTTTTGTCTTTATTAATTCTATTTACATATATACAATTATTATTTTTTTAATTATACAAATTACTCCAATGGAGCTTATTCTTACTATTATTTACATTTTCACAACAGACTTCAGTACTCCATAACTAATGTTTTGTTATTGTAAGTTGTAATTTTTGCTATTTATTATTCTAATACTTCTGCTAAAAAAATATTTCTGCAGTTTTGTAAATAATTATTAAACAATTGTAATGAACTCTGAGTCATCATTCTGCTCATACATTTCTTGTAGAAGAATCAAGATCTTCTGACTTGGTTCAGCATGCGTAATATTGACCCTCAAGTTCAAAGGCTTGGGGTAGGGGAAGGATTTTCTATTAAATAAAATACAAGTTACTCTTATGAAACAATAATAAAAAAAAAGGAGTGAGAAGAATACTTTTTATCTTAATTTAACTTAAATCTTTAAGAGTCGAGTGCAAAATGAGTCTTTATTGAACAGTTTGAATACGCACTATTTACCAATCCAGTAATTACAAGCTTTTTATGGTTCACATGCACATATTTTCTAATATATTTTATTGAATTTGTTTTTCTATTAAAGTGACATCAAATTAATAATGAAACAAGTTCCTGGCACATTTGCTAAATTGATATAATAATTCATTTATAATATTTTTATAGTTTTTTTTTCACTGAATAACTTTATTTCTGAAAATAACACTATCTTTTGCAGTGTTTTATAATTATGCTGGTTAGTACAATGATAAGATTGATGGTTAAAGAGTTAAATTAAAAGTTCCTGAATTGATTCCCAACTAAGAAAAATAGAAAAATGTCCTGTTGGACATTGGAATGAAGCTGTTGTCATTATGGTACTTGAATGGCATGTTACCTTCAGAACAACTAATTATACTGTTATTTTTTTCAACATGATTTAGAGTAAAAACAATTTTTAAATGCATACAAGGATTTTATAAAATCAAACATTATTTATCATTATTAATGTAATTACTTTTTTGTCAAAACTTTAATTGATTGTTATTTCAGTTTTCACTGCTAAATTTAAAGTTGATTTTCCAAGTTATAATCTCATGATTATTATTCCTTTTGTTTTTTTATATATAAACTGTATACATAATAAATTTAATCATATGCTATGTTGTAATACTTGATAAAGCAAAGAGATCCATTATGATCAATATACAGAGAAAATCACATATTTTAATATTATTCATCTAATTAACAGTCTTTATATTTTTTAGTATTTCTAGATAGTGTGTTTATTAGTTATATTTTTTTTTTTATTTATTTATTTTTATGAACTGATTTATTACATAACATTTACAAAGCTAATTTTAAAATTTTATATATATGCACTTATAATTATTATGATCTTTGATGGATTGTAATGATTTTATAACTGTGAAGATTAAATAATGATAGTTTGCAGGTAAGATATTGAGACTTTGTCTTGAAAAATGGTAACAATATAAAACAGCTAGTGTAATTAATTTAGTTAAGCAATCTTTCAACAAATAGTGTATTTATTTACTTGAAATAAATCATTGATTTTTGTTTCTTTTTTAAATTATAGTGTAAATATTTATTCCATGTAGTTTTTTTTCTTATGCATTGTACATTTTAGTATTTAAAATTATACCACCACCCCCACACACACACACACACAATCCACACTATTGTAATTTGTAATTCTATTTATTGTTTGAAAACTTATGCATTATTAAAATTTAAATTTCAACATTATAGATAAGCACATAAATGTATATTTGTGAAATGTAATTTCAATATATATACACTAATGATTTTAAAATTGATGAATAGTAGAGTAACATTCATATATGAAGATTAATTCTGATTGATCACTAAGCTATAGCCAAGAAAAAGAGCATCCCTACTGCAGGATGAGGAACCTCTTTTTTTGCCAAGGGTCATTTGGATACTTATAATATCATTCACGGGCCACACAAAATTATCGACTTAAAAATTAGCCTATTATATTTGATCAAAAATTTAATTAGTTTATCTCTAATGCAATAAAGTAGAATCATTATAATGATTGAAGAAAGAAAAAGATGTAGTTGAGATAAATATGTTATTTTACTTAAATCTTAATTCAGTATTTGTAGTATATTTGCACGGCAGTATGTGTGTGTTTAAATAGAAGTTTTATACAGATCCATTTTATATATGTTTGTGAAAATGTTTGGAGGCTGAATTGAGAGTTTTATCAAATTTAATGTTGGCTTATCAAAAACTAGATATTATTTTTGCAAAAATGAATTTAAATACAACATTTATTACTAAACAATATATATATAATAGAAAATATTTAATTTCTTTAAATGTAGATTGTGATTTATTGTATTTTTTTTTGTATAATAATTTTTTCTATTATTTGTCTATGCTCTCATTTCTTTTATTTACTTTATTGATATAATCTTCTGTTACTTAGATTATTATAGAACCTAATTATTATAGCCTTTTGTGCCACCAGTCATTTCTTTGCACTAATTGACAATGGAATTGAATACTTGTGCAATCATATTTTCATTTTTTATTTTATATACTGCAAATCAGAATTAAATATTTTTTTTCTGCTTTCTTTCATTTTTTAGAGTTACAATGAACATATTTATGTATAAGTGGCTGCTAATAATGAATAATGATATAATAATATGAAGAAATTCCAAATAATGATTATTGTTGTAATAGATTGTAAATCTATTACAAATGACAAAGTTTTGAAACAAATAAAAAAAGAGAAATTAAGATCGGACATATATTAAAAAGAAAGTATAGTTTAATGAAAAATGTTTTGGAGGGAATAGTGAATGGAAGCAAGAAGAAAAGAAGGAAAAGATTGACATTGTTGGATGATATAAGAGATGGAAAGAGTTGCATGGAATTGAAGAGTTGGACCAAGGAAGAGAATGAAGCAAAAATGGATGAATTGGTGATGTGACTAGTTCCTGGGCCTGTCCATGGGACAGAATGCTATTGATGATGAGATTATAAATAATAGACACATTTTATTTTAGTCTTAAATAATTATCAAAAATTCCAGATTGCTAATGAGAATTAATTTTTTCACTCTTGTCTACATAATCTTGCTTCTTTAGTAAAAATTTGTCTTAATTAGATTACAGTTTTGTAACTGACACTTTATTGTTGAATTGCATTATAACACTTTCAAATTAACATTTCTCATTGCATTATATTCAATACATATTTTCATTATAAAAATATACACCTATAATTGAATTTTTATTTACATTAAGATAAATTTTTAATTAAATGAATTAATTTAACAATAAGCATAATTTTTTTTGTTTAAAAAAGCATTTTTTTTTTAAAATATATACATTTGTGTGTGTGTGTGTGTGTGTATTAGTCATTGATATTTTTAGATGCTTTTTCAAGTTAAATTTTGAATAATATTAAAGAATCATTTGAGTTTGTAAATTCTAAAAATATTAAAAGTGGAAATAGAGTTTGGAATAAAGTTTTTTTATTATAATGTCTTTTATATACTTATTATGTTTTTCTGTTTTTGAATGTACATTAGTATTAATTTAAAATATTAATAACTATTATTTTATTTAGTAGCAAATTCTGGGGTCATATCATGTTTTATTTGCATTATTGTATTTTTATTTTTTGATGGATTTTTATAAAATGAATTATTAAAATTTATATATATGTATGGTTTTTGCAGTTTGGACAGAGTAGGCGATTAATACACATTATGCTTACCATATTTTTAGCCTTAGCAACAATTCCACAGGTGAGAGTCATCTACTATTATGAGAATTTTAATTATTTAATAATTTTAAATGAATTTTATTTATTTACAGTTATAGGTTTCACCTCATAATTTGTGTGAAGTATCAAATTATGTGATTTTATTTTCATATAATTGTCTTTAAATTTGATTTGTGTTAAATATAAAAATATTTATTTATTTATGAATGATATTGTTTATCACAATTCTTATGACTAATATGCTTTTAGAAAGAAAAAATTGTTACTGGTCATAATACTCTCTTTGAATTGTTTGAAAAAAATTTAAATGCTTTAAATTCTTTCAGAAATTATTTGTTTTATATATAGAGATAATGAATAATTGGCCAAAAAAAGTGTAATGCAAAACTTTGCAAAAACTTTTAAATGACCCACAAAGTTTTTTTAATACTTGTTTCCTTTAAATAATTTAGAATAATTTTACTTTTTTTTAATGTGAGAAGAATCCTTTTGCAGAAAGTTTTTTTTTTTTTGCAATCATCCAATGAATTTTAGATATTTATCAGTGTACTTCAAATAATAGAATGTTTGTCTGTAAATTACTTATTTAACAGAACATGTTCAAAAATCTTCACCTATATAAACAAATTTGGCATTTATAAATGAGTAAAAAGCAGACTATATTTTATTTAAAGCTAATGCCAAGGGAGAAAAAATAATTGCTGAATAATGCAGATGAGAATTTTTATAACTTATCAAAGAATTACAAATCAAAAAGTTATAAATACATATGTATATTGACAGGTATATCATCTTGATATAACAGACTTCAAGATTTCAACTCATATACTCCTATTCATGTTAGTACACCTTCATGTTCCTTTAATATGAATCTCAAGTCAGTAAATAGCAAGAGAAATTCTGGCAGTACTATGGGGGAAACTTCCTTGGCTAGAGTAGTGAGGATCAATGATTGCATAAATAATGATCGACTACATGACTTGGGCAATCATGGAACACTCCCTTCTCAATTTAAAAACTCTACTGACAATTGTAAGAGAAACATTGGTAGTGGGGTTTTTTTATTGGTCAATTCATTGTAGAAGGCCTAACAAAATCCAAAACTGGAATTATTTTCAAACTTGTTGAAAGACACTGCATTGATGTTTTGACTCTTTAAGAAACCATATTGATAACATCAATAGTCACAGACTCAGAATTCCTGGACTCGATTTGCTTAGCTAGGGAAATTCCATTGCAGATATGGTCTTGTCCTCTTTGTGAGATCAAACATTAACCTCTCAATCAATAATCTAGAAAATAAACTTGTCTAGTAGAGGCAGGATTGTTGGCACTTCCATTTTCAATGTATATAAGACTCCATACCTATTTTGGGATGAATTCAAACTCCCCTCTCCCATCCACCCATTAATTATAGTTGGAGATTTCAACTCACAACATAATCTTGAGTTATGGCTCTACTTCCAAATCTCATGATGATTTGATTGCTTGGATGCAGATTAATAACCTTCATCTTCTTTATGATGGAAAACAGCCAGATACTTTTTACTTGTCCAGGTGGAACAGATCATACAATCCAGACCTAACCTTTATAACTTCAGATTCCAATGGTGATGCACTTCCCAAGTATTAGGAAAATTTATCCCTAGGTTTTCCATAAGCCAGCACTCGCCAGTCATCACTAGCATTGATTGGTCTTGCAGTTTCTTTTGATCATTGCAATTCCATTTTTCGTTGGAATCTAAACAAGGCAAACTGGTCTCTTTTTAGTATTAAGGCAGAAAAGAATGCTTTTATTAAGTTATTTGCTAAAAAGTCCATTCTCCAAGGTTTTTGTAAATCTTACATCCTTTGTTGGGATTCAAGGTGTGAAGAACACCTTGAAGAATATGAGGAAACTGAAGATCCAGTAGTGGCAGATGCATTGATAGAGTTATTTGATTGTTCCAGATAATCAAGATAGATCAGAACTGTTAAAAATTTTAACTTTACCGATTCAAGTAGAAAATCTAGCAAACTCCTTTGCAAAATGGGTTCTAGCGAAAATCTATCACCCTCAACATTTGATGTTGCAAAGCACATTAAACAGACAAGTCAGGTTAGATCAAATCTTTCCAAGATCTGGAAACTAGAATCCCTCTCAACAGAACTGGAATCATCATTTGCAAAAATTAACCTCACATAATGCAGAAGTTATTTCTGAAGTAGTTGTTAATACCCTTAAATTGACCAAAGCTGGAAGGGCTGCAGGAATGGATGATATCTTACCTGACTTCTGAAACACTTGGATGTTAGTGCAATTGAATGGCTTACCACTCTTTATAGAAATATTTTGCAACTGACAGTTGGCAATTGGCCAAAATTATTGCCATTCCTAACTCAGAGAAGTCATCAAATTTCTGTTAAGAACTTTCATTCTATTTTCCTTCTCAACTGCACTTACAAACTTTTCAAACAAATTCAAGCAAGACTATCAGCAATTCTTGAGCCTACTTTATAGGATAAGCTAGTTTCAGACCAGGTCATAACTGTTATGATCAGGTTCTCTCACTCCCTATGCTTATCATTCCTTTACAAAACAGGTATTATACTCATTGATCTTAGTTCTGCTTTTAATTCTGTTTGGGAGAAGGGGCTAATCTACAAACTAAGCAAAGGAAGAGAAGTTTGGGATTATTCTTGGCCACAACAACTTCGAAACAATTCTCCTCAATCCTTTTCAACTAGTATATTCGATCTTGTTAGCACAGCTTCAAAAAAGTTTATCTATGCCAATGACACTGCCTACTTTCCAGGGGGATGCACTTTCAGTGAAATTGAAAGAAACCTAAACTCTGATTTAAAGGTACTTGATAATTATTTCAGTTTTTGGCACCTCAAACCTAATCGAGAGAAATTAGTTTCCACTTGTTTTGACCTCAATAACAATCTAGCCAAAAAAACTCTTAATGTTAATTTCTATAACTACAAAGTTACAAATCACTCACACCCAAAATACTTTGGGAATTAAATTGGATCAAACTTTTTCCTTTAAATCCCATCTTACTGATATAAAAAAGAAACTTGCCACCAGAAATAATATCTCCAAGCTTGCAGGCATCACATGGGGTTCTAATGCTGACATCCTTCTGGATTAGCAATTGTTTACTCTGTGGCTGAATACTGCTCTTCAGCATGTACAAAAGTACACAATCTTGTGGATATTCAGATTAATGTAACCTTGCATATTATTTTCCACATTTTTAAATCAACACCATGGGTTACCTGTACTCTCAAATATACCTTCAGCTAACCTCATATGCAGGTTGGCAACTATCAATTAATTGTTTAGCTATCAAATCAATCAATTAATCTTTAATCTGAACAGTTCCCAAACATCAGGCTAAAATCAAGGCAATCTTTTTGGATTACTGGTAATTCTCAGCAGTCACCCAGATTGGATATAAACAGAATTTGGGCACATAACTGGCATATTTCTTATATAAGTAATTGTATTATAATAGCTGACCCTATTCTTCAAATACCTGATTTCTTCCAAGAAAACTCTGGCTGAAGATTAATAGAATCAGAACAGAAGGTAAATGTCATTATATGTTGCATAACTCTCCAAACAGTGAGTGTGGAAGACCACAACTATACTAGATATTTGCAGGATTATCCAATTTACCAGGACCTAGTTAGTCTATTTGCTCTACATATTTTGGATGAATCAGCTTTTGATTAGTTAAGAATTGTTAATATTGAATTTTAATGTGCTGACATCATACGCTAAATAAATAAATAAAATTAACTAGTGATTTCAAGTGAATCTTTACAAACATGATCAGTTGTCAAAAAAACTTATTCACCTGATAGAATTGGATCACGTAATGCATATTTTTGATAGTTTCTTCTAAGCTATTAAAGTTGAATGCTTTAATGTATCAATCTATCTTTTGTGATAAAATCACAATTATTTTTTTAATAATTAAGGACTTCATATCTCATATTTATAAATAATATTTCTTTAAACTGAAAACCACTCAATAGATTGATCATTTTTTTGCATCTAGTCAATTTCAGCCTCATTACCAATATTATAGTGCTTTGTCTGCACAAACAATTGCTTTATCTTATTTGTCTTATGTCCCTTTTTTTTTATTGACCATATTACCTTAATATTAATATTTTATTTTATTTTTGCTTTTTTATCAGTCAATAAAATCATTAATTGAACCATTATCTAAAATATTTTTTAAATATTCATTTTCTGGATTTTTTTTTTTTTTGTGTCAATCTTTCTTCATCTTGATTTCTTTAAGAGTTGTGCATAATTCACAAATCTAGAATTTAGGAGGTATTTCGAAGTTTAATTGGTAGTTAAAGGCTACTTCAATCTAAAGTATATGCATTTTTTGAATTTAGCATAGGAAGGTGAATGAATTTTATTTTCATATTTTGCAAAAAAAAATTATTTTTTTTATTGAAATAATTTTCAGTAAATCACGGAGGATGTGTATATCAATTAATCAAGGATATAACATTTGAAATCTCATGTATATATTACATTTCATATGACTCTATAATTATAATATTATTCCATGCTTCCATATTGAAACATTTTATCTTGTAAGTTGTGGAAAGAAAATTTCTTCCAATCAAGAAAGATACTATATTTGCTAAATAAATCCTACAAGGTCATAAAAAGAATTTTGTTTGTTTGACCAATAAATATAAGATAGGCACATCATGTTTTCAGATAATATTACAATTTATTTCTACAATATGTTTGAGAATTCAAATGCTATGAGAGATATCTTTACCAACATACCATTATGAAAAATATTTTATATATTCAAAATCTTTATTGTGTAATTTCACTTTTTTTTTTTTTTTGAACATTTGCACTTATTTTATATTGTTATTTTTAAAATTTCTTGTTTTATATTACTCATAGGGGTAAAGAAAGAAGTTTGCTGTTAACTGAAAAGAGACCCTATCATTTCTCTTAAAGGAAACAAGCAGAGCAAATTTTTAAGGTCCATTCCATACATTATTGTCATTGCAGTTATTATTACTATATGATTATTCATATAGTAAATGAATATGGATCACTTTTCCCCAACACACATTTTTATCTCTGAATTTAAGATTAAGATATACCATGATCTTTCTTCTCAGTTGCCTAATAGGTTTTAACTGAAATATTAATTGCTTTGTTTGAAAGCAGAATTAATGTATATTGAATAATTTCTTTTTTTTTTTTTAAGTTGACATACAATCAATGAGCAATTAATCTTAATTATGTCCCTTATTCCCCAAATGACTATAAACTTATCAAAAGGAGTAGTGGATTAATGACTGCAAACCCAGGATGCAATTTGATTATGTATCATTTATTTAAATATCTAGGGCTGCACTTTATTTTCAAGTTTAAGGAAAAGTACATAAATTGAAAGAGTTGTCTCACATTAAGTGGGATATTGTTGGATTTGATGAAGAGACAATTGATTTAAAAAATGAACATGTACTTTACTAAAAAAAGGCACAAATATTGAAAGCACAAGTGGAGTGGGATTTATTATAAATTAATATATCAGACAGAGTAACAAGAATATTTATTCAACATAATGAAAGATATCAAGTGCAGATAATTAAGGTTTATGTCCCAAGAAGTTCTTGTGATGAAGAAGTAGAGAATTTTTATATGGATATATAAAATTCTTTTGACTAAAGCAAATAATATTTAAAATTGTTATATGACTCTTTAATGCTAGAATTGGCAAATGATTAAAAGATGAAAATGCTGTGGGTAAATTTGATTATGATGATAGAAATAAGAAAGGATACAGATTTCTGGAGTTCATAAAAATAAAAGGCCATATATTAGTGTAACGATATATAAATATGCCGTTACATTAATTTAAAATAAAAACTAAGTTCGCAAATAAAAATAAATTTATTAAAAATCTAAAAGCTAAAAAAAAATTAAAGAGTTGTAAACGTATATATATTCGCACAGATGCAAAACTTTAAAAATATTTTTTTTTTTAATAAATAAAAATATTTGAACGTACTTTGTTATAAAAAAGTACAAGATAAAATATTTTTGTAAATGGAAATGATTGTTTTATAAAGTAATTGAAAAGCAAGCTAGCCCTCGGGGCTCATATACTGTAAGATAAAAAGAATTAGCTTGACCAATGGAAGCACCAAGCCTCAGCCCGGATCCTAATGAAAATGATGGATTAGTGACGTTTTGTTGGCTGAATCTGTGTGGATACTATAAAAAAGAGAAATATAAAGTTTCCTGACAGTTTCCAACTTGATTTTGTGAGAAGGGCGATAGGACCCACATATCGCTCTCTCTCTATTTAAAAAAAATGAAAAGACTGTGATACCAGAATGGAACCAGCTGATGCCCCCTCCAGAACATTAAATCGGTCTTCCAATGGAGACGTCACAGGAATTAAAAACAGGAACCTGGACTCTTCTACCGTGAGCTATTAACTTTACATATTAACAAAAAAAAAAAAGTAATTAATAACTTTCGTCATTGTTTTTTTTTTAAAAGATTCAGCTAATCTAAATTTTAAAATGAACTCTTATTTGATTTCCAAATTAATAATTGATGTTTAAATTTATATAGTTAAGTTCGCTAAAATCATTTTCATTTTATTATTTTTATTTGTATTAATATTTATTGTTTAAATTTTAAATGATGAAATTTAAGTTGAGTATGGACGTTGCATGGATTCGTTAGCGGTTAATTATGTTGTGGTTTTCATATTTGATTAGAATATATAGATCATCGATGTCAATGCGGCATCTTATGATGAATGCCATTGGGTTTCTTGTATTCCCTCTGCAATTGACGTTATCGATGACTTTGTATTTTGATCGGTTATGTTTATTTTGAAATGTTTTTAACCGTGGAATCTATGCAGCCGATCTATACTCAACATTATAAAACAAATTTTATAAAATTCATCTGTGCGAATGTATCTAAATGTTAAATTTAAGTCGGGCGTGAATGGCTATATAGTTTTGTAAAGTTGTATTAAGGGAGGGTAATCTTAGGTTATTCGTTTCGTAGTTGAATTAGGTCAATGGATTGGATATATTGGTGTAATTAGTAGATGTACTATGAGATTCGCTACGTGCAGAATCGCTGTGTACTCCGCACAAACCCTTTTGCCTATGGATGGGATTGTAAGTCGGCAAAAAGGACCGCGGTCTCTTCCTATGGAGTTTTTTTTTTTATTGTTCTTCTTGCCATACAGATGTAACATTCCTGTATTGGACAAGAGTCAATGTCTTTTCTAACTGTACTGTTCAGATGTCCATTCCTGACAGTATAGTATATTTAGTGCTGTTGTATTTTCATGCTACATTGAATACATTAATGTATCAGATGGATTGACGCTGGTTTGACTGTGAACTTTTGGCCTAAGGTTAAATAAGGGATAGAATATTTTCTTTTCAAATGCAGATCTATGTAGTCTATTCATACTCGACGATCTTAATAAAAATATTAAATTCATTCATACTAAACAATCTTAAAATAATAATTTAAATAAAAAAATTAATATTAAAATCTCAATAAATAAATGTTATTCCTCAAATTTAAAATGATTATATATATATATATATGCGTAAATAAATATTATTTGTGGGTCAATTTCTGGCAGTGGCTTTTATTTTTTTTATATATATGAATTAAATAAGTTATTTCTTATCTCTGCGTCTCCGTGAGCTACTGACAATGGGCTAACGGTCTAAATATTTAAAGAAAGTGGAATCTTAACAGTGTGTATCTGCCTACTTTATAAATTTTTCTAGGCTCAAATGCCTAGATGGCGCCCTTGTAGTGCAGATTACGGTAAGATTCGATCTTCACTTTCTTTTGGACTGTTGTAATTGGTCTCCCAACTGGGGCCGACCTTTAATAAACACCAGTACCCAGAGAATATTAAAGATAAATCACGCCCATATTTTTTCTGAAATGTGTATGTATTGTTTTTGTATTAACGTAAAGTTATACTTTGAATTTTGTTTTAAAGGTACTGCCAGTAAGAAAAATTGCACATATGTAAAAATAAATGCGAGGAATAAAACATAATAATTTGTATAAATCATAATTGTTTTTTTTTTAAAAATCTTGTTCAAAATCCAACCGTTTTGACGTATCTAATTAATACTTAAAAGTAAAAGAAAAGAAACTTGGGAGGCGGCAGAAATTTAGCTGGTAGAAAGGAATCAACAGTAAACAACATTTTTTTATCATTATATTTGTGTGTAATTACTGTTTTGTCTTTTAAAAAAAAGTTTTGTCCTTTTGAAATTTTCATATATAATCAATTTGTGTAACACTAAGTAAAGTCTTTTTTTTTTTTAATGTTTTTGTTTTTTGAGGAAGTTTACTGATATGTAATGATATATAAATATGACATTTCATTAATTTAAAATAAAAACTAAATTCGCAAATAAAAATAAATTTATTAAAAATCTAAAAGCTAAAAAAAAATTAAAGAATTGTAAACATATATATATTCGCACAGATGCAAAACTTTAAAAATATTTTTTTTTTAATAAATAAAAATATTTGAACGTACTTTGTTATAAAAAAGTACAAGATAAAATATTTTTGTAAATGGAAATGATTGTTTTTATAAAGTAATTGAAAAGCAAGCTAGCCCTCGGGGCTCATATACTGTAATTAAAAAGTCAGAGGATAAGATAGATAAGAGAATAAAAAGAATTAGCTTGACCAATGGAAGCACCAAGCCTTAGACCGGACCCTAATGAAAATGATGGATTAGTGACGTTTTGTTGATTGAATCTGTGTGGATACTATAAAAAGAGGAATATAGAGTTTCCTGACAGTTTCCATCTTGATTTTGTGAGAAGGGCGATAGGATGCCCATATCGCTCTCTCTCTATTTAAAAAAAATGAAAAGACTGTGATACCAGAATAGAACCTGCTGATGCCCCCTCCAGAACATTAGATCGGTCTTCCAATGGAGACGTCACAGGAATTAAAAACAGGAACCTGGACTCTTATACCATGAGCTATGAACTTTACAAATTAACAAAAAAAAAAAGTAATTAAGAACTTTCGTCATTGTTTTTTTTAAAAAGATTCAGCTAATCTAAATTTTAAAATGAACTCTTATTTGATTTCCAAATTAATAATTGATGTTTAAATTTATATAGTTAAGTTCGCTAAAATCATTTTCATTTTATTATTTTTATTTGTATTAATATTGTTTAAATTTTAAATGATGAAATTTAAGTTGGGTATGGACATTGTATGGATTCATTAGCGGTTAATTATGTTGTGGTTTTCATATTTGATTAGAATATATAGGTCATCGATGTCAATGCGGCATCTTATGATGAATGCCATTGGGTTTCTTGTATTCCCTCTGCAATTGACGTTATCTATGACTTTGTATTTTGATCGGTTATGTTTATTTTGAAATGTTTTTAACCGTGGAATCTATGCAGCCGATCTATACTCAACATTATAAAACAAATTTTATAAAATTCATCTGTGCAAACGTATCTAAATGTTAAATTTAAGTTGGGCGTGAATGGCTATATAGTTTTCTAAAGTTATATTAAGGGAGGGTAATCTTAGGTTATTCGTTTCGTAGTTGAATTAGGTCAATGGATTGGATATATTGGTGTAATTAGTAGATGTAGTATGAGATTCGCTACATGCAGAGTCGCTGTATACGCCACACAAACCCTTTTACCTATGGATGGGATTGTAAGTCGGCAAAAAGGACCGCGGTCTCTTCCTATGGAGTTTTTATTTTATTGTTCTTATTGCCATACAGATGTAACATTCTTGTATTGGACAAGAGTCAATGTCTTCTCTAACTGTACTATTCAGATGTCCATTCCTGACAGTATAGTATATTTAGTGCTGTTGTATTTTCATGCTACATTGAATACATTAATGTATCAGATGGATTGACGTCGGTTTGACTGCAAACTTTTGGCCTAAGGTTAAATAAGGGATAGAATATTTTCTTTTCAAATGAGATTTATGTAGTCTATTCATACTCGACAATCTTAATAAAAATATTAAATTCATTCATGCTCAACAATCTTAAAATAATAATTTAAATAAAAAAATTAATATTAAAATCTTCACTTTCTTTTGGATCGTTATATTAGATTGTTTTGTTGTTGTTGTTTTTTTGAAAAAAAAAAATACTAAAAGGAAGTGGACATACAAGCATAGCAGAATTGAACTATATTTTGAGTAATAGAAATGTATTTCAAAATTATGTTTTTAATAGATTCAACACAGAAAGTGATCATCGATTAGTCATATATGAAATGTGTTGAAGTAACATTAGAGAGTGATTGAGATATAATAACTATTAAAAAATTCAATACTAACAACTGATATTTTTAATCTTCAGAAATACTTGAATGAATTAAAATCAGAACTTGAAAATCATGTTAGAATAACAACAGACTTTGAAAGTAATTTGATATTTTATCAAATATAGCAAGAAAGACATAACTTGTACAAAAAGCAACAATTTATATAGTGAATTTATATACTGTACCAGTCGAAAAACCCACCACCTAAACTGCAAGTCGGATCCAAACTCAGCTGAACCATACTGAATTCAAACCCAACTCACCAGCTCAGATTAGTAGAAATCTAAATCGACGGCACAGTGCTATGCGCCAAGAAACTAGCTCAACGGTTGGTGAGGATCAGAGACCCCTGAACTGACATTAATATCTGATAATAAACTGACTAAAATAATTTTAAATCGAATCATATGTATATGTTCGGGTTGCCAACACAGACAGCGAGCATTAACATTAAAATAATTATAAAAGAATTAAGAACGAAGAAACCAAGTGTGTTTAGAAAATATTTAATAATAATAATTTGTTTTGTTTGAATTTTAAATAATGATTATATTAATTACCTCTAGCCTTTAACAGAATTTATAATAATAATAAGAGTGGCGGTCCTTGTTATATGCCAAAGAATATTACGCAATATTGGAATTCTATGTCTATGCCCCCAACAAGAAAATAAAGGCAGGTATTCATTAGTAAAGGAAATTAATACTCTAATTTTATTATGACAGAATGTGAGATTTATTTTCACATTCGCAAATTCATTCATGAAGAGCAAGATACATATTTTAGGGCATAACTTTAATCTTTATTGGAAAACTTATTTTGAGTTATAACGGAGAATTTGTTCGACTTTAATTGAAATCACTTCATCACGAATTACGAGCATCAGAGCGGGCTTTACTGGAACAGAGAGGTAACGGTGCTGACGAATTATGAGCTATAAAATGAAATTGAAAGATAATAGCTAGTCGATAATCGAAGTCCTATGGCGGCTTGCGTCTGACAAGTCTTATGCCCTTTGACTAATATGAACAGGAGAGGAAGTGCTTTCTTCCTCGATAATTTAAAATAACAGAAATATGATCACCGACCAGCCTAACGGAGTGGAAGATTGCCCTACGTCAGCAACGTTTGAAGATGATGACTTGATAGTCATCGTTTGAATACTAAAACCCATATAGAATGCTCTACGTGATGACTTGATCAATTAATTAAAGTCAAACGAGCTTTTAATGAAAACTATTTTAAAGTATTTGTAAATCATATTAATTATGCCCCAATCATCGTGCCCTTCCTGAATCTTAAATAAAATAACAAAGTTGAATTAGAATATATTTATTCGATTCCTTTATCGGCCTTTTGCAAAAAAACATTTTAAGATTATATATGAATAAATAAGTAAATATTAGTGAAACGAGAAAATAGTGGTGGCATAGATTAGAGACGGAGCTAATTATTTATTATTAGCTAATGATAAAATAACAATCATTTAATAATTTCTTTCGACTCGATGATTGATCGAACTGTAAAAATCTAGTTCTAATGGGCGAGAATTAACTGTCAGAATTTAATCTTATATTACTTGTATAAGGCAAAGAGGGAGATCATCGAGTCGAAGGATTATTGGCATATAATTAAAAATAGCAACATTAATAAATCACACACTAAATATGTATAATATAATAAATGAACCACCATAGTAATGAAGGAAAGTTAAATTTAAAGACTAGAGAGTGAGAGAATTACTAATTTAAAATAGCATAAATAAAAGGTTTTACACAGAGTATTATTACATTATAAATGAATGAAAGAGCTCTTAAAGGGAGTGTAAAGTAAAGTTCGGAAACTGGCCAGACGGTTTAGGGTTCATTATGGAAATATATTACCCATTTCTTCCGGGGCTGGTTCCCTTAGGTTACACGTCCGAGTTGGTAAAACGTAGGCACCATTTGATTGATTACTTGAACAGCATTTTATTTGATTTTGGCAGCCTGATTTGTCCGGAAAGAATTTAGCAGCTCCATTGAAGATTTTCAGGGGACTTCAGGAACCGTTAGCCAGATTCCTGACGTTTAGCCCCTTACCATGATCGAAACACTATTTAAAACGCACAGAGTTTACTGCACTTCTCTACAACAAAGATGGCCTTTCTTTCTCCAAACTTTTCAGAGCTATATATCTGCCCTCTGATGCCTTCAGGCTAGCGCTTCTTTCATTATCAATGTTTTTAGATTTACTGGTTGTTTTTAGATACATTCCTTCGATAAGGCTTTCAAACTCATTAACTTGAATTCATTTTCTAATTAGAAAATGAATTCTTAAAATCAGAAAATGATTTTAATTAGGAAATCCTTATCTTTTTTCTAATTAATAAAACTTTAACTGTTGTTTTTGGAAAGGGAAAATCTGAAAGCTTATCGAAAGAATGTAGCTTTTAATCAATAAAACTTTAACAAATTATTTAAAAATAAAATCAAACATTCCCAACGCAATGAAACTTTTAAACAATTATATATATTTAAATATTTACAAATATATACGCACAATCCACGCAGTTATAATATATAAATTCATGAATAATTCTATCATGAATTTATTAATAGAATTGATCAATTTAAATCTGAAACTAATTAATTTTAATACGCATTTATGAAATAAGTTATTCTTTATGGAAATTAGCGTGGATTGAACGTATAAAGCCCCATTGCATCAGAAATTTAAGGTTAGTACTAGGGTTTGAAGTGGGCTTATGGCTAGATGTCATGAAGCTAGGATCGAACTCAGATCCGACTGCTTCATTTCTTTTCACTTCAAAAAAAAAAAACAATGAAAAAAAATCTCTTTACTTATGCGTGATACATTCGCATAAGTGTACTCGACTAATTGGTAGACTCTGGGAGAACAGCATGAGTGTGAATAATATCATCTGTACAAACTACAAAATTATACATGTCTCACTGCGATCATTTTTTTAAAAATATTATCTAGCTTATAATAAGCTTATAATAAATCGGTCCGATAATCAAGTCTCATTTTCCCTATGGTCGTGTCAGTCGGTCGTCTGTATATATATCTGTCATTTAATGTTTGTCTTATTGTTTCCCTGGATCAGGTGGCACATATGGTTTTAACTTTTGATAATGGTCGTAGTCTTGGTCTTTTCTGGTTGGTGTCAAGTTCCCATAGTCTATTGCAGTCAAAAAGTCTATGGTCTTTTCTATTGACATAGGGCACATCCCAAGCATGATTCTTTGGATCCATGGGGGTAAATGATGTCTGATCGTCCAGATGATGTGTTGGTCCTCATATTTGAAGGCTGTTAGGGATTTGAATGTGGTTACTTGCTGGATGAAGTAGGCTGCATATCCCTGTCTGCAGTTTTCTTGATACTTCTGAGTGTTCAGTCTATGCAAAATGCCCTCCTGCCTTTCTTCACTCCAATATTTTTTTTAAATGGCATTTTCATATCCTTGGATCGTGGTAGGTGGTTTTTTAATAGCTTCCACCATGCCTTGGCAGCTTCTCTTAAGTAGTGGCTGGCTAGGATAACCTTTTCTTTTCTGCTATAGAGGGCAGACAGAAAAATTCTTTAATGCTGTCTAGATGATCTATGGGCTTTTCTCCTGGGTTACCCCTAAAAATTTGAATTTCTACAGAAGATATAAGGGATGGTCTCTGCAAATTCCTTAGACTCATTTCGGGGTTTATCGTCCATTCCATTTCTATTTTTGGTTTTATTTTACTAATGGTCTGAACATCTTTTTCCCTGTCTGTATTTAAATCAGTTTCTGCAACCATTTCTTGGTTTGACTCATATTCTCCACTGTCATCTTCTTTACTATCCACAACTTCTTTTGGTGTGGTCTGATCATCTTCATCACTTCTTGGAGCCTTGTAAGTGTCTATTGCTGTATGATGCTTTACAATCTCTGGGTTGGTTTGGGTCCCTCGTGTTTCCTCAAGCTTTAAAATCCTCTCCATCATCATCATCATTAGCTTCCTGTCTTCTCTCATTTCTCTGAGGATCGTATGAAAAGTCTCTCGATCGTCATGATCGTCTTTAGCCATCTTTCTGCTTTGATGGTTGCGCTTTTTCCTATTGATCTGATTTTTAAAAGTGATTTCTCGTTCACTGGAGGTGGTTGAAGGCGCATCACTATCATCAGTCAATCCTTTATCTAATTGTTCTTCCATCTTTGAAAGTGAATAAATAATATAATAAACAATATGAATCAAACTTATGGCACTCTCTGTATACTTAAATAATAATTTTTTCCTTCAGTACATTTAATTAGGTCTCTGACTACTGGTCCCATTGTCCCTATCTTCATTAGCTGCTGCGTATTATTTCCTCAATCTATGTAATCTGCCTTTTTTTTTAGCTTAGTTTTGGTTTGCCTACGTTTTCTTGGTTAGCTCTTTCTATAAATTTTTTTGAATGAGGCATGTATTTTATTTAGAAAAAAACTATTAAAGATAAGAAACAAACATTACTCACTTTCCCTCTGTTCAACTGTTCTCCCATGTCTGAAAAAGGAAACTATACAAATAATTAGTGATATACAAACATTCATATATATATATATATATATTAGCAGGTAGTACAAGTAATTGTATTGGACACATTTGGTTTTCATTATTTAGACAACTGACCCACTACTGTGCTGACAATCAAATTTGCTGACAAATTTATTTATATGGGCACCAGTGAGCAAAATGAGATCAATAGGGCCTGTGAAATAACCCATTGACCCCCAAACTACATATGACTGACTTAATTTTTGATAGAACAATTTTATTGATGATGAGTATTTATTATTTAATAACAACTGACGCGTTCCTGACCTGAGTTTAAATATAGGAATTCAAATATTATTTTCACTAAGCATGAGGCTTTCACACACAAAAAAAAAATGTCAAAATTAATATTACACAAGACTTTTATTTGTTGATATCATTTTTAATCTTGCTAGCATAAAAGCGTGTAAACCATTTAAGCATTTTGCCAACTGCATCTGGCTGCTTGGTGTACACAAAAGGTCTTCACCTGCTTTGAGGTTACTCTAGAAATTATTGTCATTAAAGCGTAATGTCACACTGCATTGGACCGCTTGACAGATAATTCCCAGTTTGAGGGTCTTCGCCTGCTTTGAGGCTACTAAGAATACGGAGTGAACATTAAATATATGTGCTAGCAAGCAATACTTTGAAATTTAAAACTTTTAACATGATATCATATTGGATATTTGTAATTATAAGACTGAGATACATATAATTAATTTTGACACAGACAAAATATTTCATTTATTTTACCCCTTGCTTTGATCTGCTCTTACTACTTTTCTAACGATAATTTTCCTACTGTCACGAACACGTATAAACAAACATATAATATATATACTGATACAGTATACGTATAACTAATTTATATATATATTCTATCTTATTACTTTTCTTTGAATAATTATTTCAACTAACGAATCTTTTGCTGAAGAACATTTAACAAATAATCTTGAAAACATTTTTATAAGAAAGAAAATTACAAAATGACATTTTAATTTATTAAATTTTCGCATAACTTTTCTCTCAAATATATATAACATTCTACAAAAATATCACTCTCTACTGAAACATTTAATTTATCGAGATCTCAATTGACTGAGTAACTAAGATCATAATTACTATCTCCAGGGTAGTGTGGGGTTTATTAATCGAGCTCCAACGATTGGGCGACCAAAAACATAACCATGTACCAGTCGAAAAACCCACCACCTAAACTGCAAGTCGGATCCAAACTCAGCTGAACCAAACTGAATTCAAACCCAACTCACCAGCTCAGATTAGTAGAAATCTAAATCGACGGCACAGTGCTATGCGCCAAGAAACTAGCTCAACGGTTGGTGAGGATCAGAGACCCCTGAACTGACATTAATATCTGATAATAAACTGACTAAAATAATTTTAAATCGAATCATATGTATATGTTCGGGTTGCCAACACAGACAGCGAGTATTAACATTAAAATAATTATAAAAGAATTAAGAACTAAGAAACCAAATGTGTTTAGAAAATATTTAATAATAATAATTTGTTTTGTTTGAATTTTAAATAATGATTATATTAATTACCTCTAGCCTTTAACAGAATTTATAATAATAATAAGAGTGGCGGTCCTTATTATATGCCAATGAATATTACGCAATATTGGAATTCTATGTCTATGCCCCCAACAAGAAAATAAAGGCAGATAAAGGTATTCATTAGTAAAGGAAATTATTACTCTAATTTTATTACGACAGAATGTGAGATTTATTTTCACATTCGCAAATTCATTCATGAAGAGCAAGATACGTATTTTAGGGCATAACTTTAATCTTTATTGGAAAACTTATTTTGAGTTATAACGGAGAATTTGTTCAACTTTAATTGAAATTACGAGCATCAGAGCGGGCTTTACTGGAACAGAGAGGTAACGGTGCTGACGAATTATGAGCTATAAAATGAAATTGAAAGATAATAGCTAGTCGATAATCGAAGTCCTATGGCGGCTTGCGTCTGACAAGTCTTATGCCCTTTGACTAATATGAACAGGAGAGGAAGTGCTTTCTTCCTCGATAATTTAAAATAACAGAAATATGATCACCGACCAGCCTAACGGAGCGGAAGATTGCCCTACGTCAGCAACGTTTGAAGATGATGACTTGATAGTCATCGTTTGAATACTAAAACCCATATAGAATGCTCTATGTGATGACTTGATCAATTAATTAAAGTCAAACGAGCTTTTAACGAAAACTATTTTAAAGTATTTGTAAATCATATTAATTATGCCCCAATCATCGTGCCCTTCCTGAATCTTAAATAAAATAACAAAGTTGAATTAGAATATATTTATTCGATTCCTTTATCGGCCTTTTGCAAAAAAACATTTTAAGATTATATATGAATAAATAAGTAAATATTAGTGAAACGAGAAAATAGCGGTGGCATAGATTAGAGACGGAGCTAATAATTTATTATTAGCTAATGATAAAATAACAATCATTTAATAATTTCTTTCGACTCGATGATTGATCGAACTGTATAAATCTAGTTCTAATGGGCGAGAATTAACTATCAGAATTTAATCTTATATTACTTGTATAAGGCAAAGGAAACGAGGGAGATCATCGAGTCGAAGGATTATTGGCATATAATTAAAAATAGCAACATTAATAAATCACACACTAAATATGTATAATATAATAAATGAACCGCCATAATAGTGAAGGAAAGTTAAATTTAAACACTAGAGATTGAGAGAATTACTAATTTAAAATAGCATAAATAAAAGGTTTTACACAGAGTATTATTACATTATAAATGAATGAAAGAGCTCTTAAAGGGAGTGTAAAGTAAAGTTCGGAAACTGGCCAGACGATTTAGGGTTCATTATGGAAATATATTACCCATTTCTTCCGGGGCTGGTTCCCTTAGGTTACACGTCCAAGTTGGTAAAACGTAGGCACTATTTGATTGATTACTTGAACAGCATTTTATTTGATTTTGGCAGCGTGATTTGTCCGGAAAGAATTTAGCAGCTCCATTGAAGATTTTCAGGGGACTTCAGGAACCGATAGCCAGATTCCTGACGTTTAGCCCCTTACCATGATCGAAACACTATTTAAAATGCACAGAGTTTACTGCACTTCTCTACAACAAAGATGGCCTTTTTTTCCAAACTTTTCAGAGCTATATATCTCTGTCCTCTGATGCCTTCAGGCTAGCGCTTCTTTCATTATCAATGTTTTTAGATTTACTGGTTGTTTTTAGATACATTCCTTCGATAAGGCTTTCAAACTCATTAACTTGAATTCATTTTCTAATTAGAAAATGAATTCTTAAAATCAGAAAATGATTTTAATTAGGAAATCCTTATCTTTTTTTCTAATTAATAAAACTTTAACTGTTGTTTTTGGAAAGGGAAAATCTGAAAGCTTATCGAAAGAATGTAGCTTTTAATCAATAAAACTTTAACAAATTATTTAAAAATAAAATCAAACATTCCCGACGCAATGAAACTTTTAAACAATTATATATATTTAAATATTTACAAATATATACACACAATCCATGCAGTTATAATATATAAATTCATGAATAATTCTATCATGAATTTATTAATAGAATTGATCAATTTAAATCTGAAACTAATTAATTTTAATACGCATTTATGAAATAAGTTATTCTTTATGGAAATTAGCGTGGATTGAACGTATAAAGCCCCATTGCATCGGAAATTTAAGGTTAGTAATAGGGTTTGAAATGGGCTTATGGCTAGATGTCATGAAGCTAGGATCGAACTCAGATCCGACTGTTTCAATACTAAATGTCTAAAAGTGGTAAGGAAGATATTAGAAATTACAGACTTGTTATTCTTTTATCAGGTTTTTACAAAATTTTTACCAAGTTAATTACAACTCTTGTATAACGAACTTTGGGTTCTAATCAACCAAATGAACAAACGGACTTAGAATCATTTTAGGATAGAGGATTACGTCCAAATATTGATAGAAGTTATAAATTATGAAAAGGCGTTTGATACTGTAAGCATTATTATGGGCATTAAAGCATTACATCATCAAGATATAAATTTGGGATATTGTCATTTTCTGAAGAAATGTTTGTTCAAATGCAATTAAGAATATTAATATTGTGAAATATGTACAACAGGATGATTCTCTATTTCCAAAATCTTTTACTGCAATTTTACAAGAACTATTTTGTGGATTAAAATAGAAAGCTAAGGCAATAAAAGTTAAATGGAGATTATTTAAATCATTTGATTTTTGCAAATAGTACTTCAGAACTTCAGAAAATGTTGCAAGGGTTATCTGTTGAAAGTAAAATGGTAGGATTAAAAATAAATGCTAAAAAGATTAATGTTCAGAATCAGAAGAAGTTAACAATTAACACGGATGGAGTTATGATGGATAAAATTAACCATAGAATTAAACTTGGATGGAATGATTTTTGACAGAAATTGTTTAATATTAAAGGGAAATATACCTATATTTCAAAAGGAAGATATATAATAGAAATATTTTACCATTTATGGATCTGAGAAATAGACACTTAACAGAAGAACAATATAATATGGAGAAATGTACGTTAGGAATAATAATGAGAGACTGAAAACAAAATACTATAGGTGAGAGAAACAATGTCTTTGAATTAATTAAGAGACTGAAATTGCTAAAATAGATGATAATGGAGGGAAAGGTGATAATTTAAATCAGTTCCCAGGGGATTGTAATAAACATAGAAAAAAAATTAAATGTGAAATGATTGAAATAAGGAAGTTTGCTAATGTATTGTGGGGAAAAAATGTTACAGATCACTGTAACTGGATTAAATTTGGATAGATCTTCATGCTGCACTGGATGATAATAGTAGGAAGTCATGAAGATAATTAATAATATGACCAATTGAAGTCACATTCTGTTTGCCATTTTTATACCATTATTAAAAACGCATATCAGTTTTTTTATACTTATATTTGTGAGATGCTTTTTATCATATTTTTTGCAAGAATTTTAAGAGATTGATTACCTTTCAATGATGTGTACTGAGGGGTGGAGGGCAATTCAATTTTTTATTGATTCTCAAGATGCAAACTGAATCATATGTTTTTATATGAAATCATCATTTTTAAACAAATTATTTAAATCATTAAAACCATCTAAATTTCATACCTTTTATATCATTAAAAAAAAAGAAGACATGTCCAACGAAATTTGTTTTTTCCTTACATTCTATTAACTAAGGTATTATGTTATAATAGCTACTATTGAAATTCTGAACACAGGCTTTAGTTTTGCTATTTAAATTTGTCATTTCTTATTTTGACTATCGTGTTAATTATTATTTCTTTATCAGTAAAATTTAGAGATCCAAACAATCAACAAAGAATCAGTTGTACAACATTTATCAGTACATTTTCTCATTCTGAATTTATCATAATTCTAATATATTGTACCTGACCATACTTCCCTGCGGAATTACGCTCCTAATCTTGCACTGAGCATGAAGTGACCAAGATTGAACAGGTTAAGAAATGGATACCAATTTAACCGATTGTCTATCCTACAATATATTGGTACTTCCAGCTAAATTGATAGAAAGAGTGAATTGACAGGACTCTGCCAATTAAAAAACCCTTTAGTTAATATCCTTCTCGAATGCCCGAATGTTTAGGACCTATGGTAAGTACACATCTTTGAAAGTCTATTTATTAATAGCTTTTGCGCGCCACTCCTAGAAAAGAATAAAAATGAATTTCCCCCCCCCTCCTAGAAAGATATGCAATACCATATGTTCAGCGGAGCATTAGAATAAGATTTAACACCCTGGTAGAGCAATATCCCGTATAGCTAGCTCAGTCTGCTCTATATCTAGGATCTTTAATGGGTAAGTTAAATGGCTATTATAGGTACATGATTGATAAGGAAAGAGTACATTTTATAAATAAATAATAATACGAAAACAAAACCAATTTAATATTATGATTAAATATTTATTTAATCCCAGATACCCACCACCGTTCATACTTATTTGAGGCGTTGAAATGGATAAAACATAAATACAATTTTAAATGAATAAGAAAAACAATAAATCCCTAAAGTGATTTACAATGTTTCATAATGAATGGAAGTCGTCTGAGCTTTTTACCCTGTAGAAATAAGTTATATATATTTCTCATATAAAAGATTTTCAATTATAAAGGCATATACTTCTACTCAGGACTTTAAAACCTTTTTTTATTGATAGCAAATATAATTTTTAAAAAAACTATGAGTACATATATTTGCACTATAAAATATTTTACTAATTTCATATTTTTCAACCTGTCAATAAGGTTGCGTTAGCTCAGATACCATAGAGCACTCAACATGAGGTGCCGTATCTATTTGCCTTTTATGTATACATGTATATACATGCAGCACAATTATACACTCACTACTATTCTAAATATAAAGTTATTAGTGGATTTGCTTACAGGAAATTTACAATGAATAAACCCTTGGACACTCATCATAAGGTGTTGCAGTGACCAAAATAACTTAAAGATATACGGATAAATACATTTCAGACACTCAACATGAGGTGTCGTATTTACCGAATATTACTAGTGTATGTGCGCATATATACACATGTATATTTACGTATGACAATATTCAACAAGAAGAAAAACAAGCAGCAACAAAAAAAAAAAAACTAATTGCAACCCAAACTTTGCTGAAAATACTAGAATTTGGGATAGAAATATGAATTAAAAGATTTAAGTAAAAGCTGTATCATTATGCCTGTAATAACAGTAAATTCAATATATATATATGCGAGAGACAACTTTCTCTCTTTTTTTTAAATGATTAATAATAAGAAAAAAAATAATATTTCTAATTATCAGAATGAATTAATTCAATATTAATAAGATATTTTTAAAAGAAACTTATGTAGGCGTCTTCATCTTCTCCTGAATGGGCCTTTGAGTGGGCTTCAATTCAAAGGGCTGTGCGGTGAGGATTTCATCTCATTCAGGCCTAGGCAAGGCAGCTTTTGTCATTATCATGGCCGGCTGGAACTGGCGTGATCATATCTTGGTGATTTGGACAGAGAAAGGGCGGGTGCACAGGCTGGTTTTCTACCCCACAGTCATTTTAGTGGAAGCTTTGGTAGATTTCTCCATATTTTCTATCTAGTATAATGCTATGTCATATAATTTATTCAGAGCATGGGACAAAGTGCTTTATAAATTATTAATTATTTTTGAACTACATTGTGCCATGGTCAACATAACTTTATATTGCATTATTTTGTTGATATAAAATTACTCCCATGAAAAGAAAAATATTGTGCAAGGTTAGTATTAATCTCATTCTGGAAAATCACAAAAGTGCTAGAAAATATTATTAGAACAATTATTCTTGAAGCATCAGTTAAGTAACATTTAAGACAATTTACAAAAAATAAATGTTTGATTTTATCATTTTTATGAAAAGTAAAAGTTAAAAAAACATAAAATATTATAAATATGAACATGCGATGTAAAAAAGATGTAATTATTAAAAGAAGTAATGCAAAGCTATTCTTGCTTACATAACTAGATACTATATACTATCTTACCTCTTGATTTTTATATTTTTTTGATCTATTTGATTTACTATTAAATAATTAATAATTCTTTGAAGTAAATTGAAGTCCTCTAAGTTATCTCCAATACTATTCAAGTTTTCAGTTTTAATTCCTATTAGTTATTTTATGATAAATTTTTATCATGTCATCTTTTATAGCAACAAATTTATCTTGATTTTTTTTTCCTTCACCACAGCCATTCCACCTAATGTAAGCTTATTATTAATAGCTATCAGATGATAGTGCTTAATAAATCCTTATCCATTGCTGTTCTATCCAATATCCTCACTCTAGGTTCTAGTTTATGGTTTTTATTACCAAGTAGTTTGGATCTTGGAGCAGCATATCTGGACTTTTAAATTTTAATACACTTTCCTTCTAGCAGTTATTTTTTAAATTTTCTGTTTACTATCAAGCTAATATTCCAAATTGGAAAAAAATATGTTTTCAATCTAAGCTGCTAACTTGCTTGTATAGTTTATATAGATCTTGAACCAGTATATTATGGTGGTTTAGTTTTTTTAACAACTGTAGGCATCTCTACTCTGTAGCCAGGAATAGTATAAAACAATAAAAATCATGATTCTAGCTTGCACACTACTGTTAAGCAGCTACAAGTATGCTGTTAAAAAGCAATATGTAAGATGTAATCATATGATAGACTCATATTTTTTTTTTTTGTTATGGAAATTATAATTTCTTCTTATTGTTTCTAAGGAACTACAATTTCTGCTTATAGTTCTTTGTTATATTACAAAGATACCAAATAACTATCTTGTTAATACTTAACTATCGAAACATTCAGATAAGTTTTTACTCTTTATTTTTACACAAATGTATATATATTTACATTTTAAATCTTTAGTATTAGTATTTTTGATTTGTGAGGTAAATTTTTAATGTGAAATATTATTATAAATATTATTCTTGCATTTGTTAATTTGAAAAGCAAAATATTTGTATAATGACTTGAAAGTTCAAAGATTTTTAAATTATCAAAAAAAAAAATGCATTTTTTTTCTAAAGCTACTAAAATTAATACTGTATACTTTAATATTTTTATCTAAGACCAATGTTTCAGTAATCATAAAAAGATATGCCATTTGTTTTTGCTTTTATTTGCTGAAGAACTAATAATTTTTTGTAAGCATTTAAAAAAAAAAAAAGACTTCAGATTACTTTTATGATAATTCACTTAAAGCTGTTGTTTTTTGTTCTAAAGAAATTTTGTAACTCTTATGAGTACAGAAACTACTGGGTTAAATGATTTTAGATTATTTTTATGATTATTCATTTAAAGCTATTGCTTCTTTGTTCTAATGAAATTGTTGTGAATACAGAAATCAGTGAGATTGGATAGTGAAAAAATGGTATAATCTGAAAATTATATTTATTTATAATTTTTAAAAATAAATAAAATGGCAGATCATTAAATCCAAATGAATAAATTATGTGATATTTTAATTTAATTTCAGCAGTTTAAGAAAAATATTGTGTGAAATACCAGCTAGCAAGTTTTTTTTCTATTTATATTGTGTGATCATTCTGTTCTGTTTACCTTAATGAGAGAATATGCAGGTGTTTTATATTCAAAAATTTATATTTAAATAAGTACTGTACTTATTTATGTTTTATATAGTGTATTGCCAATTTAAACAAAAACTATTAGTTGCTAAATTTATATTCATCTTTTTTTTTATATTTTATTTAGTATATTAGACAAACAGAATAAGTAAATTATTAATTTTATTTATTTATTTCATTTAACTTATACTGCATATTTTCTTTTAGGCTGCTGAATCTATTGCTTCAAGTGGAATATCAACACAACTTTGTCTTCCTCTTGTAAATATGTATAATAAACCATACGATCAAAATATCAATGTTTTTCAAGTAAGTTGTGTGTGTGTGTATGTATGTATGATTTCATATGTATATGTTATTTGTAATATTTTTTTCCCAAAATTTTTTTATTACTTAAAAAATATTTTTTTATATTGAGACTTAAATTTTAATTGATGTTCATGGTTATATATATATTGTTTGTACTTACATATTATTTTAATCACAATTTATTTTATTTATTTTTTTCAAATTTGTATTCTTTATCTGTATTTTGAAACAAGAAAGTATTAAGCCAAAAAATATTCATTTCTAAATATTACAATAGGATAGAAATCGCTCAACTGTCATTAAATCATTGATGTGAATAAGATGTACTAAAACAACAATTTTGTATCCCTGACAATAATTCTATTAATGATTTAATTAAAAGAAAATATATTTTCTATTTAGAAAAATGGTAAATAAGAATGTGTAACTTCATAAATAGTATGGAGATTTAAAGACAGATGAACAAGAGGATTTAAAAATGATTAATGGATTAAATTGTAAAAGAGATATGGTTATTTACTGATGAAATTATAATCCTGCTTAATTCATGGATTGCATTTTTATATGATAATGATATTTCAAATAGGTAAAGAAAGTATATATTTTAATCACCTTTTCAATAGTGATACAAGAATTGAGATAACTGTTTTTAATGATATATTCATTTTATGTACCATTTAGATTTGAACAAATGTATCCAACTTAATGAAGTTAAAACAGTTCTTTATAATCTTAAAAATGGAAGTATTGCAAGATACCTCATGAGATAACTGGAGAAGTTTTTAATAATTTCAAAACTATAGGAATTTTTAAAAAGACTGTATGTTGACTCATGAAGTTGTTCATCTAATATTTATGATTCCTCTATTATTCTTATTGATTTGATTAGTGCATTCACTTTAGTTAATCCAAAAGATTTGCAATATTGTTTAAAATTAGTGGTAGATTGTATATGGTGAAATGAGAGGATAAATTTTTACTGCTGGTGGAAAATCTGAAACATTTGAAATAAAATTAGTATTAAACAAGGATATGACTTTGAAAGGGATATCAAGATGTGGAACAGGTCTATAGTGGAATTTTTAATTAAAAGAAAAACTTTTTACAATATGATTACCAAACTCTCTATACAGTAATGCCACCAAATGCAGGCCTTTGTAATCGTTGGAAATTTATGCATAAAATCCTTTTCTAGTGCCTACTTATCCAATATCCCTAGACTAGTTTCTAGCTTGTAGCTTTCATCAGTGAGGAGTCTTGGATTGAGAGGCACTGCACTTAGATCTTAGGATCTAATGCAACCCTCCAGCAGCCATTTTTTACCTATTTGGTTAACTATAAAGCTGGGAGCCCACGGTGAAAACACCATAATGTTTCCAACCCAAGCTCATTTGCTTATATAATTATATAGATCTGAACTTAGTACAGCATTAATACATTTTGGTATCTTTGATTTTTTCAAAAACCACAGTCACCATTATCCTATGGACAGAATAGGTATAAAACCATCAAAAGATCCCCATTTTATATGCTTACATACCCAGTTAATAAGAGTACCAAACTTTCCATACCATAATGCCACCATTTATACACAAACTTTCCTGCATCCAGACTATTTTTAATGCTTGAATGTAATCTATGAGTACTTTGATTGAATAATTAATTTACAGAAATGCTCTTTATCAGATATTGATAGAAATAATATTGAATGATTGAGAATATGAATCAATTTAAATTTCTTGGTAGTTTTTTGATAAAAAGCTAAATTTGATAATTGAAATGCAACACTAACTTCAATGTGCTGCTGCTTGATTTAAAAAGTTAAACAATAGAAAATTTTATCATTAGTTATATAATTTCTTGCTCAAATTATTGTATGAGAGGGAGTCATGGATTCCCTAGAAAAATTGCTGTCTTATTTTAAAAATAAGATAGCACTGGATGCCATAATATACATTGATTTGGGCAAATAAATGATAACAGATTTTTTTATAAAAAAAAGGAATTTGTGGTAAACTTGAATGTGATTTTTCTGAAAAAGACAATTTCCATTTGTTATAATGATTATCTAAACTATTCTAAAATTGTGCAATTCTGATTGCTTCCTTGAGAAAATATAGTTCAGGATAAAATAGCTACAAACAGGCATGATACTGAAATTTTTCAAAAAATAGATTTTATTGCTAAGTTCATAGACAGCATCACAAAGTGTCAAATAAATAGACTAAATATTTAGATATTCGTATATCATAGATTGCTTATATTATCATTTTAAAATGGCCATATTCATTTACAATAGGTGTTAGTGATGATTGATTTATGGTGTTTGATAAAAAATTAGTTATCCACAGCAACAATTTTTTTTTAATATAGTTTCCAGAATCAAATAATGAGTTATTTTCTCTTATGGTCTCATACTTACTTCAGATTTATACTCATTCATTAAAAGAATTTATTAAACTGTTTCTCCTTGATATTTGATAGGAAATTGAGGTCAGTTTCATAGTATGTGTAAGAAGAAATATTGAATGTTTAATTTTAATAAAAGTCACATTGTTGGTCGTGATTGTTAGAAGTATGCATTTCAAAATACTGACCTCAAGAGTGGTGATAGCATTCTATAAATATTGGAGAACAAAATATTGTTAGAATCATGGCTGGAAATCATTGCTTACTGGCTGGCACCCATAAACATTCTGAATGATTATAGTCAAAAAGCACAAATAACAGTTGAACAAATCACTATAGATGTTAACATACTGTCTTAACAATAGTATGAATAAAAAACATCTTTCCATGAACTTTACAAGCAAAATATATAAGGCTGAGCTGCCATTTGAAAACTTATTTTCTGATATTAGTGGTATCATGTACATAAGAACTGGATAATGTATGACTGGAATCTTGTATATAGATAGAAAAATATTGTTTATAGCTTTTCCAAGCATTGGAAGAATTTATGTTTGACAATTTCCCAAGAAAGTCTTTTAACCAACTGCCTTTTTCAACTAAGTGAAACATCATGATTTGGTAACCCATATCTAATGATTAAACTAAAATAATGCATCTTTATATAAATTCATCATAGTTTCAGATTATTGAACATTTTGATCACCAGCTTCACAACATAAAATATTGCCTACATATCTTTGCTGTTATTCTCTAAGATAATGTTTCTTTTTATTTGGCCTATTTTTTATGGATTTTCCAGTCACCTGATTTAAGTATTATTTAACATCCATTTTGTAATACCGTAATGCCAGTGTAGTTGAATATTGTTCACTGATGTCTTTCAGAGAATCTTAAGCTTTTCTTCATAAGGAATAGTTTAATATTTCTTCAGACATTGTTCAGATATTTTATAATTTTTATTTATATAGATTCCAAATAGTTTTGGACTATATTAGGAAAAATATCATGGATGTTCGTGTTATTTTGTCCCAAATTTTGTACTTTGCCTATATTTCTCAATTTCAGAATACCAAACTAATGTTCATAAACTAATAATTGAATCACTGATATGCATTATTTATAGTCTCCTTATTTCATGACTATATATTTTAACTTTTTTTATCTCTGTCTATAAAATGAAAATCAAAAACTGATAATTAAATTATTTAAGAATATTTAAATGTACAATTTTCTTTTTCTTCCTCTTTTCTTTATGTATTGATTTCTATATTTACATATCAGACCATTTCCAAGGTTGGATATGGTGTGATATGTGAATATTTAAATTTGTAATATATAGCAACATTCATTAGTTTATTTTAGAATCAGCATGGGAAGGGGAAAGATATTGTTAATTCTCATGCTATTCTAAAGATAAATATCTTTCTTGTGTTATATTTATTGTACAAAAACTTAAACAAATATGAAAAACAAGTATTTTTGATTAGTGTAACAAAAATCAATCTAATACTGACATCTTATGACGTCATAAAGTAAATGTTTGGACATATTCTTAAATATTTCCTCATTTCTTTTGAATTAAACTTCATGTTGGGTTTTTATGAAGATTTTTGTGAAGAATCCTTTATATTTGATATTCACTTTGAGGTTAATATTTTAGGAATCTAATCAATTTTTATATTATTTATGCATGTTGGATTTTTTCTATAATATCTTCTATTAGTGATAAAAATTGTAGTGATCTTCATGATTTCAGATATAAGTGTTCCAAGATAAAAAAGGGTTATTTGCAACTTTTTCTGGTGTCTTTAAATTTAAACTATGAATTACTAAAAGCCAAGATATTACAAAATGTGTATTGATATGTGCTATAACTTTTACAGAAAACTGAGATAAATTTGGGATTGCCTTTATATTTTTAATATTTTATTTTGTTTTCAATATTGAACTCCATTAATACTGCCTTTCTGTCAATATTCACCACTTATGTAACTGAATAATATAAGATAAAAACTAACATTTCTGTTTGATCCTTCAGTCATTAAATAATTATGTTTTTGTTTTTTCCATATAATTTTTTATAGTTTCAGAATCCTTCGCTATCATTATTAGATCTGATATTCATTCTTGCTAATTGAAACATCACTTTTTTGTAGGAAAAAAAAATCTGATCTTCCATACTATAATTACATAGAATTTTTTCCAATCAGTATTTTTTTTTTTTATTGCAGTAGGCTTTTTCAAATTGCACTCAAATATTAAAGTAACCAACTTGATTTATTCATTTAGAAAAATGTACTTAATTTGTTTATTTGAATTATGTTTATCAACTTACAATAGAAAAGACTGTGAACCAATTGATTTTGATTCTAGTGATTTTGCCAAAGAAATAATGTCACATCTTTTTTTTTAAAGATCTTTTTTAATTAATTAATAAATACTTTTGCATATGCTATTAATTTTTTGAAAATTACAATTATAATGAAATCTAAAAACAGGCAAAACTTTCCATACAGTAGTGCCACTCAATGCAACCAGAGTAAGCAATGGATACCAGAAGGCTTGTGCATAAAATCCCTATCTAGCGCCTACTCATCCAAAATCCCCAGGCTAGTTTCTAGCTTGTGGCTTTCGTCAGTGAGGAGGTGCAGTGCTCTCAGATCCAAGGCTCCTCACTGACGAAAGCCACAAGCTAGAAAGTAGTCTGTGGATATTGGATTAATATGCATTATATAGGGATTTTATGCACAAGCCTTCTGGCATCCGTTGATTACTCTGGCTTGCACTGAGTGGCACTATTGTATGGAGAGTTTTGCTTGTTTTAATAATATTATGATCAAGGATAAGAAATGGTGATCATGTAATATGAAATCTGGTTTTAGAATTTTGTTTGAGTATTGCATTAAGATTATATAAAACTATAGATCTCAAATATTTTTGAAGAATTCAATATTGTTAATACTGAAGAGACTTTTTTAAAACGCATATACTGTGTCTGATGACAAATATAATAATGTAGAAATACCACCAAATCAGAAAGATCAATCAACTCATATATAAAAAAAAATTATAAGATTGGCAAAAAAACATTGATGAGATCTCAATACTCTTAACATCAGGTCAATCATATACTGTAAGTGGTTGAAATTGCTAACAAAAATCAAAATATTATTTATTTTTAAAAATTATATATACAAACATTAGATTTGTAATAATTTTTGCATTGATTTATCAAGAACTTTAAACTCTAGTAATCTAGTAATTATGCAATTTAAAATTGACTTAAAATATTTTTCTCTTGATACTGCCAAATTAAGATAAGTTAATTATAAAAAAAATAATTTAAATTTTTTTAGCATTTTTGAACTTTTTTTTTAAAATCTATTAATCTTTATCTTATCAGTATTAATCAACATTATTTTTTTACTTAGTATTAATTTTTTGAAAAATTCTAAATTTTATTCTAATCTTTAAATTCTATGTAAAATCTTTATTTCAATCACGTCTTATCATTTACAGTAGTACTTCAACAGAGTGTCTAAATGTTAATTTATTTTGATTAAAAACAAATTTATTTATGATTTATTCAATGTAATTATCATCGTAATTATATTTACAATATTTGTTTAAGTTTCTTTTCAAATTCAGAACATGTCAAAGACTGATAAAAATATCCAATAGAATGAGAGACACACAGATCAAAAACTTAATTTTAATTGACAAGTTTTAATTTTTTTGGCATAAATTATGATGAATGTTCTAATAGGCTTTGTTCCAATAAGTTTTACTATATTATATATAAAATGCAAGTATGCAGTATATTCAGTTTAAAAGTCAATGTTGATGTCTAAAATAGATTGAGATGTTGTTGACTTTGTAGTTTTGTATTTATGTTATTAATGTTTTTCTGATTTATTATACCTTTCAATAAATAAGAGCAAGAAACTATTTCATGTCATTTCTGTAATTAGTACGAAATGATAATACGTAGTAATATAACCATAATAACTTATGCTAATTTTTTTTTCATCTTTTTTTTATTATTAATTTTTCTGGAAAACTTACAGATGATAGCATCAACTTAGCTATGATATTCAATGCTGTAACATTTCTCCACTCTAAACTAAAATTATTGTAAACCTTCAGTAAGTTAATTGATACTATATGACAATGCATCCAATTTTTATGTTTAGTTTCTGGATAATTGTTCGTTTATTTTTTATAGGTATTAATTAATGTAGAATAGATATAAATTGGGCTACAAAAATTTTACTATATGCAAAGTTAATAGATGATTTTTTTTATTTCCATGTATTTATATAAGAAATGTTATAAATATATAGAGAATATATTGCAGGTACACAATTAGGAAAAGAGGATATATAAGTTTGTTAGTAAAAAAATATTTTGTAATTACATAAGAATAAAAAATATATATAATATGAAAGGATGTATGATAGCACTAAAGAGAACTTACATTATTTGATGCAACAGCAGGAGCTTTAAATACCAAAAAAAAAAAAAAGCCATAAATGAAATAAAAAAAATTTATTGTAGATATAGTTTATATATGAATAGGAAAAGAGAGTATTGAAGATATATTTTTGGAGTTTAGGACGTTAAAAGATGATCAGGATAAATTGTATGGAATGTGAAAGAAAAGTTAAAGGAAATGAAATAAGTAGAGATTTTTTTATTTTATTTAGGTCTTTATAACAAAGTTGAGAAATAAAGATGGTAGGATAATGTAATTAATAAAATAACTTTTATTAAAATGAAATAGAAAGGAAAGAAAGAAATGAATTAGAATTAGAAAAATAATTTGATAATAAGTAGGAAGAAGTCAATGATGAGTCATTATGGTGTATAATGTTTTGGAAGGAGGGAATGTTGAACTTGGTTAACAGAGTTTCTGGGCATTAAGTTTAAGCAGAAATCTATGACATCACTTAGGGCAGGGGTCCCCAACCCTATGTCCGCGGGCACCATGGCGCCCGCAGACCATTTTACATGTGCCCACCGATAAAAAATTATTTATCTGATACAAATAAATTTAATTTTTAAAATTTCTTATAAATTATTGTATTATATTGTAATCAAATTGTAGGGCATACTATACTTTTACAGCGTAAAAATATATAAACGTTAATTATATGTTAAAATTATAATTTTGAAATAAATATTTTTTTGTACATTATCCAACTATAAATTTAATTGAAAAAATAAATGGTGCCCGACATCTGGCTGGTATTATAGAATGTGCTCTTAAGTGCAAAAAGGTTGGGGACCCCTGACTTAGGGAGTAGCCATTTTATTTTATGCTATAAATCAGAGAATTCACTTAGAATAGTTTAATTATTTATTATAAATTTTTTTTCATAAAAATTTCTACTGGAAAATTCAACTGTATCCAATAAGTATACATTTTATATAGTAATGGTTTGCAATCTTAAGGAGTTATTATTTTTAATAAGTCATCCACTTTAGTATAGTTATTTTTTCAGTCACCATAAGCAATGTTGTTCAATTATTGATTATAATTATAAATTAAGAAGCCAACAAATATCTTAATTTTTTTTTTAACTATTATTATTAACATCAAAGAAGTTATATATAGAGCTCGCAAAATAAGCTCTTAACAAGCTTTGCAGAATATTTCCAACCTCAGTCTGGTTTCTGCTACTGGCGTCCTCAGTGAGTTGCTAGGATATTCAAGCATTAGATTAAAAATACCAATTAAACCCAGCACTTTTCAAAAAGTTTATATTTATATGTCCCCCATATAAAAGTAATTTATTTTTTTAAGATTAAAAGTGATTTTTGACTGATGAAAACAAAATGTATAACTATTAAGTAGAAAATCTGAAATGTTTAGACATCCTTATGTCTTCCAATCCAGCTATCTAACTTAAATAACCATATGGGACTGAACTAAGTTCAGATACACCATATATTAATGGCTTTAGCAATATAAAATCGCCAAAGCCTTAATAGCAAAAAATAAAATTACAAAAAAATAAAGTCAAATGTCACTAATTAAATAAGCTCTTATCAAGCTTTGCAGAATATAGCTGGATTTCAAGACATATGGATGTCTGTAAATTTCAGCTGTTCTACTTAATAGTTGTACATTAGATAAAGTGCTGGGCTTGTCTTGGTATTTTTAATCTAATGCTTGAATATCCTAGCACCTCACTGAGGAAGCCAATTGCAGAAACCAGTCTGGGGTTGGGGACATTCTGCAAAGCTTATTAAGAGCTTATTTTACAAGCTCTATATATAACATTTTTAAATACAAGCTTATTAAATTAGATCATGTGACATCTGACTTGATTTTTTTTGTAATTAAAGAAGTGTAAATAAAATTAAACTTCCTTATATTTGTTGCTAAGTTTTAATGCTTATTTACTTGTTACATATTTTTCTAACAACAGCCCAATGCAAGGCAAAGATCTTTCCAACAATTTCTCAATGTAAAAAAATAATGAAAACAAAAGGTATTTCTCAATGGACATACTTAATTCTAGATAGATTTTGAATGCATCTTGTCTGCTATCTAAGAATAGAAGGATTATTCATTTACTGACCTTGTGTTGGCTATGGACTGACTATCTGACAAAAAAATTCTAAGTTTGTTTAGAATCTGAAAATTTTTCAAAGTTTACTTTGCTCACATTTGAACTCACAGATCATATGCATTGATATGACTAATACCCCATGATAACATATTACACATATATATAAGCAGAACTTCATTAATATGAAAATTAAACACAAAAATACTAACATTGTATATGTTTTTTTTAATTGATCCTGAATCCAGTTAACATAAACATCCTTAATATTTATGTTTTTTGCATATACAACTTTTTTTATTTTAAATTAAATTTTATTTGCTTATTTAATTATTTATAAACATTTATCATTAAATCTTATAACTATTATTATTCTCATAAAAGTATATATATGCTAATTTTTATTAAAGAATTAATGTTGTGATATATGGTTTGAAATACAATTTATATTTTTTATTATATATAAAGTAGATTTTTGTTTTAAAAAATAATTGTTTATTTTTGATATATTTTTTATTTTAACTAGTTTACTGGAAAACTGAAGCATTCAACCTGGTTAGATATATATATTTTGTCTGTAAAACTAATGGCTGTAATGGTTGAAAAACTTCGTTATTCATTTCTGCCAGATGCTTTGACTTTTGTTGGAGTTCATCAAGAAAGAATGTTGCAATGCCTTCAAGGAGTTTATTTTTCTTTAGATCCTGAATTATGTAATGAAGCTTTAGTTACATGTACACTTTTTAAACATCTGGCCACTTATTCACGAGAATGGCAAATTCAACTTCCTAATGTCTTGGGACAGTTTATAGTTAGTAAATATTGATTTATTTATTTTTTGTCAATTTAATTTCGATTTTAAAATAGAAAAATGAACTTAAGTTTTTAAAATTTTTAGTAAAAGTATTATTAATTTTAAAAAAAAAATATTGTATTAATAGTATGACAATAAATTAGAATCTTTATATAATAAATGAAAAATTCATCGATGAAAGATATAACAGATGCATCTATGTATGCTTTTATTAGTAAATAATACCAATATTTCAGCTGACTCGGTAGCTTTTGCTAAAGATGCTGGTATGATAATAAATATTATAGATTATTCATTGTATGATTTAACTAATAATTATTTCATCCAAATTTAGAAGTTCATTTAAAAGCAAGAGTATTGGTGAATAAACTGATTTGATATTTTTTGTTTTTGATTGATATGCTTTATAAAAAAAATTATATAGAGGGAATATTTGCTATTCATTGCATTTATTATTGCAGTTGGTTCTTTTTAGCATTTCATTGACCTTTCTAATTATTATTTGATACTGGTTCTGATATCTGAATAAAATTTTAATATTAATCAAATCTATATTGTAGTCAGTATCCAAAAGTGTAGAGTGAGTGCTGATGATGAACATTGTTTGCCTGCATTATCAGGTTTATCATTTTTAGCACTGATGTATCTATTGCTTCTGCCTATATAAAAAGCGTTACAAATCTCATGAGAATTTATAGACACCATAAACTTCAAAAGAGATTGAATCTTGGGCTTGTAAAGTGTTGTTAATATTCTTACTGGCAGAAAAAAATTTCTACTTTATTGTAATCCTTTAAGTTATAGTTGATTTTGTGTATTATTCCTTTTATACGAAAAACAAAAGTTTTAATAGTGAATGTCGTGTTTTTGGGTTTTGTTTTTTTTTTTGAATAATGCATATAGTTTTGGTACAGTTTAGTGATATCTTGAAATCAAATCGATGTGATTAAAACTTTTTTTTTTAAATAAATAAAACAACTGATAAAATGAATCCTATCCTAAAGCAGTACAATATTGAAACTACTTTTGCCACCATTCAAAAAATTGGCAGTGTTTTATCAAAACCAAAATATTCAATTTCTTTTAAGTCATTTTTCATGGGCATGAGCATTCATTGCATTAATGCTAGAAGAGATTAATATCATACTGTAATCAAACAATGATCATCATCATTACCCCACTATCTTAAATGTTTTGAATATTAGCCATAATATAGATTTCACCAATATATTCAGATGTGATATACCCTATCAGAATAATTAGAGGCAATTGGAATCATAAAAAAAGACTCAACTGTATTAATAAATATAATAAAGCATGTTAATCAAAAATCATCAATTAAGCCTTTACTATCTTTCTTTCAACATCTAAATTTTATACAGTGAATCCACAATGTCCATTTTGTTTAAGATCTCCAACAAATATAAAATACCATATACACCTCAATTGAACACTATTCTTTCATGCTTATGATTTTAACTTTCCAACAGTCATCATCAGAGTTTATATAATGAGCTTGAAAATAAGCTCTTAACAAGCTTTGCAGAATATCCCCAGCCCCAGACCAGTTTCTGCTATTGGCTTCGTCAGTGAGGTGCTAGGATATTCAAGCATTAGATTAAAAATACCAGGCCAAGCCCAGCACTTTATCTAATGGATTACTATTAAGTAGAATATCAGAAATTTTCAGACATTCATATGTCTTCCAATCTAGCTATCTAACTTAAATAGCCATATGGGACTGAACCAAGTTCAGATACACCATATATTAATAGCTTTAGCAATATGGCTGTTTAAGTTAGATAGCTGGATTGGAAGCTATATGAATGTCTGAAAATTTCAGATTTTCTCCTTAATAGTTATCCATTAAATAAAATGCTAGGCTTGGCTTGGTATTTTTAATCTAATGCTTGAATATCCTAGCACCTCACTGATGAAGCCAGTAACTGAAACCAGTCTGGGGTTGGGGATATTCTGCAAAGCTTGTTAAATTAGGTCATGTGGATATATAACTAAATTATTATTGTATATTTATACATATATATACTTATACATAAAAAACAATATAAACAATGTCATTCATATTATGGATTTTAAAATAATATTTTTTAATGTTTCCCATAATAATATATTTTTAATTAATATTACTCTTTTTTTAATTAAATTAAATTATTAAAAATATAAACAGTTTATGTAAAAGAAATCAATTAAAAATAAGAGTAAGATAAAAGAATAATATTAATTAAAAATATAAGAATATATAGTTAGAGAATCATTAAAAAAAATTATGTTATTATTGTTTTTTATATGTAAGTATAGATAAGCTATAATTATATTGTTATATATATTTAAATGTTGTAGGTCTAATCATGACTGCTGGGCAGTTGAAACCCTAAGCAAAAAAGTATAAATTCTATTTTATATTATATAATGCATTGTAAAGTAGATATATATAATATTTTATATTTATATAAATCAATGCATAATAAGATAAAAAATGGAAAGAAATTATAATATCTCTAGCAAATGGCACAAGTTAGCAGCAAATAGCTCATATTTTGTTTGCTATGCTTTATTTGCAACATGTATTGTTTACTGTGATATGCAGAATTTACACTGTACTTTTTAATATATATATACAACACAGGTACTTTTTATCATATATATATATATTGTGCCCATTTAAATTTAGCCAGTGGATTAAATTTATAGTCATGTGCATGAAAGGAAATAGGGAACCAAAAATCAT